>CM016622.1:25007557-25463836 GCA_005393395.2 Gossypium australe
TTAGAGGAAGGTGTGACTGTGCACGAACACTTAATAGTGTTTAAAGAAATTCTCTCAAACTTGGAGGCCATGGAGGTTCAGTATGATAAGGAAGATCTAGGGTTGGTTCTACTTTGTTCGTTGCCCCCGTCTTATTCAACCTTTAGAGACACGATTTTATATAGCCGCGAGTCTCTCACAGTTGATGAGGTTTTTGATTCTTTGACCTCGTATGATAAGATAAAGCATCTTGTGGTTAAAACCGACTCTTAGAGAGAGGGTCTCATTGTTCGTGGGAGACAGGATCAGAATATTGATGATGATCGTGGAAGGACACAGGATCGGAATCCTCGCGGTAAATCTAAGGGTAGATCGAAGTCTTCAAACAAAGGTAAAACTTGTAACTTCTGTAAGAAGAAAGGGCACATTAAATCTAAGTGCTATAAGCTACAGAACAAGATTAAAAGGGAGGCTGCAAATCAAAAGGGAAAACAACCAGAAAATTCCGGTGAAGCTGATGTTGTAGAAGACTACAGCGATGGTGAACTTCTAGTCACTTCTGTCAACAATTCTAAAGTGAGCGAGGAGTGTATACTTGATTCGGGTTGCACTTTCCACATGTGTCCCAATCGGGATTGGTTTACAAATTACGAAACAGTGTCTGAAGGTGTTGTTTTGATGGGAAATAATGCTTCGTGTAAAATCGCAGGTGTTGGAACAATTAAAGTTAAGATGTTTGATGGAGTTGTCAGAATATTTAGTGACGTACGACATGTTCCAAAATTGAAGAGAAATTTAATTTCGTTAAGTACTCTTGATTCAAAAGGGTACAAATACACAGCTGAAAATGGGATTTTGAAGATTTCCAAAGGTTCCCTCGTTGTGATGAAAGGGCAGAGAAAGACTGCCAAGTTATATGTTTTGCAGGGTTCTACTGTTCTTGGTGATGCAGCTGTCGCTTCCTCTTCCTTGTCAGATGATGATATTACTAAACTTTGGCATATGCGCCTAGGGCATATGAGTGAGAATGGCATGGCAGAATTGGGCAAAAGAGGACTTCTTGATGGGCAAGGAACTTGCAAACTGAAGTTCTGTGAGCACTGTGTTTTTGGGAAGCAAAAGAGAGTTCGATTCACCAAAGGAATCCATAACACGAAGGGAACATTGGATTATATTCATTCTGATCTGTGGGGGCCATCAAGAGTGGCTTCGAGAGGTGGACTAATTATATGCTAACTTTTATTGATGATTTTTCCAGAAAAGTTTGGGCATTCTTCTTGAAGCAGAAAAGCGATGTGTTTTCCGCATTTAAGTCTTGGAAACCTATGATTGAAAAACAGACGGGAAAACAAATAAAATACCTCCACACAGACAATGGATTAGAGTTCTGTTCTGATGAGTTCAATAAACTGTGCAAGTCAAAAGGGATCATGAGACACTTGACAGTTCGTCATACTCGACAGTAAAACGGCGTTGCAGAACGAATGAACAGAACGATCATGGAGAAGGTTCGATGTATGTTGTCAAATGCCAACTTACAAAAGTCATTTTGGGCCGAAGCAGCCTCTAGTGCATGCTTTTTGATCAACCGATCTCCATCCATTGCCATTGAGAAAAAGACTTCACAAGAGGTATGGTCTGGTAATCCTGCTAATTATTCTGATTTAAAGATCTTTAGATGTCCTGCGTATGCTCATTTTGATAATGGAAAATTGGAACCGAGATCCATTAAATGTGTTTTTCTTGGTTATAAAGCTGGTGTAAAAGGGTATAAGTTATAGTGTCCTGAAAATAGAAAAGTTGTGATTAGCAGAGATGTTGTTTTTGATGAAACTGTTATCATACCTAACTTATCTCTTAAAGGCTCTTCCAATAAAGAAAATCAAAAGCATGTGGAGCATCAGATTAATCCAGAATCTACAAGAGAGTCGACTCCTCAAGCTAGTACAAAAATTGAGAATAGAGTTGCTTCTTCACCACAATACTCTATCGCCAAAAATAGAACTAGAAGAGAAATCAAACCTCCAAAGAAGTATGATGAGGCTGATCTAGTTGCTTATGCTTCAAATGTGGCTGAAGATATAGATGCAAACCAAGAGCCGTCTAATTATTCTAAGGTGGTTAGTTGTGAAGACTCAGAAAAGTGGATGTTTGCTATACAAGAGGAGATGGAATCACTCCATAAAAACAGAACATGGGATCTTGTGAAACTTCCTAAAGGTAAAACGGTTGTTCGCTGTAAATGGGTGTTTTAAAAGAAAGAAGGGACTCCAGGAGTTGAAGAACCTAGATACAAAGCAAGGCTTGTTGTAAAAGTTTACAGTCAGATTCCAGGAGTGGACTTCACAGATGTGTTCTCCCCAATTGTAAAGCATAGTTTGATTCGAGCTTTGCTTGGTATTGTGGCCATGCATGATTTGGAGCTTGAGCAGTTAGATCTGCATTTTTGCATGGAGAACTTGAGGAAGATATTTACATGCAACAACCAGAGGGTTTTACAGTCTCAGAAAAAGTGGACTATGTTTACTTGCTGAAAAAGTCTCTTTACGGTTTGAAACAGTCACCAAGACAGTGGTACAAGAGGTTTGATTCTTTTATGACTTCTCATAATTTTAAAAGAAGTAGTTTTGACAGTTGTGTTTACTTTAAGAAAAACAGTGATGGTTCTTTTGTGTATCTACTTCTTTATGTTGATGACATGTTGATAGTAGCAAAAGATAAAGGATAGGTAAGAAACGTCAAAGCCCAATTAAGTGAAGAATTTGAGATGAAAGATTTGGGACCAGCAAATAAGATACTTGGTATGGAGATTCTCAGAGATAGAAAAGCAAGTAAATTGTACCTAAGTCAGAAGGGGTACATTGAAAAAGTTCTTTGCAGGTTCAATATGCAGAGTGCTAAGCCTGTTAGTATTCTTTTAGCAGCCCATTTCAGATTTTCATCGGCTTTGTCTCCACAATCAGATGATGAGATTGAGTACATGTCACATGTTCCATACTCTAGTGCAGTGGGATCTCTCATGTATGCTATGGTTTGTTCATGTCCAGATTTGTCATATGCAGTTAGCAGATACAGGGCAAATCCCGGTAAAGAATATTGGAAAGCAGTTCAGTGGATTTTAAGATACTTACGAGGTACTACTGATGTTTGCTTACAGTTTGGAAGAACTAGAGATGGAGTAATTGGTATGTTGATGCTGATTTTGCTAGAGACCTTGATAGAAGAAGATCTCTCACAGGTTATGTCTTTACAATCGGAGGTTGTGCAATTAGTTGGAAAGCCACTTTGCAAACTACAGTCGCTTTGTCTACCACTGAAGCTGAGTACATGGCGATTTCTAAGACTTGTAAAGAAGCTATTTGGTTAAAGGGGCTCTTTAGTGAGCTCAATGAAGACCTTCAAATCAACACAGTATTTTGTGACAGTCAGAGTGCCATCTTCCTTACAAAAGATCAAATGTTTCAAGAGAGAACAAAACACATTGATGTTCGGTATCATTTTGTTCGTGATATTATTGCTCGTGGTGATATTGTTGTGAGCAAAATTAGTACTCATGAAAATCCTGCAGATATGATGACTAAGTCACTTCCTATAACCAAGTTTGAGCATTGCTCAGACTTGGTTCGTGTTCATTGTTGAAGTTAAACCTTTAAGGGGTTTTATGGAACAGGTGGAGAACTTGTTCGTTGAGAGTTCGTGATGAAGAACTTGTTTATTGAGAATTCGTGTCAAGGTGGAGATTATTAGAATTAAGTGACCTGGATCCTTATTTAAATAAAATACAGTGGTAAAATAAAATAAAAGAATAATCCCTATAGAACTACACTTCTTTTAGTTTATTTTAAATAAGGTTTTTTAAACCTTATTAAACTCCATCTATTTGATATTGATTAGAATAAGGAGTTTCAATCTTACTACACTCCTATTAGAATATGGCTTTACAAGCCTATAAATAGATATAGTCTATTCCTCTTGTAACAGAATTCGAATTTGACATAGTGAATCTTCTTCTCCTCTGCCCGTGGTTTTTTTCCTGAAAGGGTTTCCACGTAAAATCTGTGTGTTATTTATTTCTCTTTTCTTTGCGATATTTGAGATATATTTTCATTACCGACGTTATATTTTTTTTTACAATAAGAAACTTAGGTTAATTAGTATTTTTGTTTTTGTTGGGGATCGACCCGATTAAGCAACGAACAAGTAAAAATAGCGGAAGAAATTGCCCCTCTAAAGAGAATAAAAAAAAATTACGGGTAATAAAAACTAAATCTCGAAAACCCGAAAACTTTGTTATGACAATCAAGAGAACATAAGTTCAAGCGCATATTTTTTTTCAATTTAAGAATTCAAGAATATATAAATAGTATTAGAAATTGTAAAAAAAAAAAACTAATTAAAATCGAATAATCATACAAAAATTATTTTGATTTAGTAAACGAAAATGCGAATTGAGTTATGATTTTCCCCTTTTCGATCCTATTTCTTATCCTCCCTCTTTCAGTAGCCTATAAAGCAGCTCCGAGGAGGGGCAAATGAAATGAGTCGATTTAAAGGGCTCTTAAAAACCTTATTCAATGCACCAAAAAGAAAATTTAAATTCAGTAGCAAATAGAGGAGAAAGGATACTGGGTGCAATTATTACAATAAGTGTTTCAGAAAAAAAAAATCTAAAAATTTTGAATATCTTGTTATAAAATATTATTTTATGTGAGCTCGAATAACATGAAAAAAGAAAAGGAAGTTTTGGGATCACTTGATCAATATATAAGTTGAAGAAAAGGTGGAGTGGTTAACAGGAGAGGAGTGTTAGCATAAGTTTTAACCACCGAATCTTAACCAAAATTGGGGACCTCAACTAGACCCAGATAAGTTTAGGGTTTTAAATTATCAAGGCTACACCAATTCCTTCCCACCCTTTTAGACTTTAAGTTCCAACTACGTATTTCTATACTTTCAATTTTCTTTCCATGTGAGAAACAATACTTTCTAGCTGTGAAAAAGATTTTAGCAGTTAAGTCCGTGCAATGGATTCGCTTGAGTGTAGGTATAAACATCACATTTAGATGGCAAAGAAAAACTCTAAAAACAGAACAAAGGCCTTCCATCTTCATTTAAATTGGGGGCTGTTTCCTCTGCAAGTGTGACTGTCCCTGATGAATCACAATCTGTAATCCAGGAAGAAGACATCAGATCCTTGTAAAAGGGCATTTCTTATAGTTGAGTTACTGGTTGTAAAAGGGACATTAATCAACCTCTAGGACTAGCTTCTCTGTAAATGAGGCAAATGCAACTCAAACAGTCCATGCACTGATCTTGATTGGATTAAATGTCTTGAAAAAGATTTAAAAAACAATCAATAATTTCACGTCACCCCCATCAACTTGGTTATTGTTACAACTCACTAATTTCACAAAAAAATAGAATAATATAATAAATATATTAATAAAATACCGATACAATTAATAGTATAAATCTTAAAAACCATAGAGATTTAGGGTTAATTCCTATCTATTATATGTGTATAACTTTCTATATAAAAGATATAAGATAACCAAAAATACCCTCGAAATAATATAGTATATTTTGTAAAGTGAAAATATTTTTGTCATTACTTAATTAAATCGATTTGTAACACCAGTTCAATTAAAATTTTAATATTTAATATAGATATTGATATTTTTGCCTTTTATAACTGTAAAAAAAAGAATGTTGATAATGACAATATATCGTAAAGAAAAGAGAAATAAAAATAAAGAACACACAGAATTTTACGTGAAAATCCTTTCAGAAAAAAACTACGGGCAGAGGAGAAGAAAATTCACTATGTCGAATTCAAATGATTACAAGAAGAATAAACTATGTCTATTTATAGGCTTGTAAAACCATATTCTAATAGGAGTGTAGTAAGATTGAAGCACTTTATTCTAATCAGTATCAAATAGATAGAGTTTAATAATGTTTAAAAAACCTTATTCTAAAATAAAATAAAAGAATTGTAGTACTATATGGATTTTACTTTTATTTTATTTTACCACTGTATTTTATTTAAATAAGGATTCAAGTCACTTAATTCTAACAATCTCCACATTCACACAAATTCTCAATGAACAAGTTCTTCGCGAACTCTCAACGAACAAATTCTCCACCTCTTCCATAAAACCCCTTAAGGGTTTAACTTCAACAATAAACACCAACCAAGTCTAAGCAATGCTCAAACTTGGTTATAGGAAGTGACTTAGTCATCATATTTGCAAGATTTTCATTAGTAATAATTTTGCTCACAACAATATCACCACGAGCAATGATATCACTGACAAAATGATACTGAACATCAATGTGTTTTGTTCTCTCATGAAACAATTGATCTTTCATAAGGAAGATGGCACTCTGACTGTCAAAAAATATTGTACTGATTTGAAGGTCTTCATTGAGTTCACTAAAGAGTCCCTTCAACCAAATAGCTTCTTTACAAGCTTCAGTAATTGCCATGTACTCAGCTTCAGTGGTAGACAAAGCGACTGTAGTTTGCAAAGTGGCTTTCCAACTAATTGCACAACCTCCGATTGTAAAGACATAACTTGTGAGAGATCTTCTTCTATCAAGGTCTTCAGTAAAATCAGCATCAACATATCCAATGACTCCATCTCTAGTTCTTCCAAACTGTAAGCAAACATCAGTAGTACCTCGTAAGTATCTTAAAATCCACTGAACTGCTTTCCAATGTTCTCTACTGGGATTCGCCATATATTTGCTAACTGCATATGACAAATTGGACATGAACAAACCATAGCATACATGAGAGGTCTCACTGCACTAGAGTATAGAACATGTGACATGTACTCAATCTCATCATTTGATTGTGGAGACAAAGCCGATGAAAGTCTGAAATGGGTTGCTAAAGGAATACTAACAGGCTTAGCACTCTGCATATTGAAACTGCAAAGAACTTTCTCAATGTACCCCTTCTGGCTTAGGTACAATTTACTTGTTTTTCTATCTCTGAGAATCTCCATAACAAGTATCTTCTTTACTGGTCCCAAATCTTTCGTCTCAAATTCTTCACTTAGTTGGGCTTTGACCTTTCTTATCTCTCATTTATCTTTTGCTGCTATTAACATGTCATCAATATAAAAGAGTAGATACACAAAAGAACCATCATTGTTTTTCCTAAAGTAAACACAACAGTTAAAGCTACTTCTTTTGAAATCATGAGAAGTTATAAAGGAATCAAACCTCTTGTACCACTGTCTTGGTGAATGTTTCAAACTGTAAAGGGACTTTTTCAGCAAGCAATCATAGTCTTCTTTTTCTGATACTGTAAAACCCTCTGGTTGTTGCATGTAAATATCCTCCTCAAGTTATCCATGCAAAAATGCAGTTTTTACATCTAACTGCTCAAACTCTAAATCATGCATGGCCACAATACCAAGTAAAGCTCGAATCGAACTATGCTTCACAACTAGAACACATCTGTGAAGTCCACTCCTGGAATTTGACTGTAACCCTTTGCAACAAGCCTTGCTTTATATCTGGGTTCTTCAACTCCTAGAGTCCCTTCTTTTTTTTTAAACACCCATTTACAAGGAACAACCTTTTTACCTTTAGGAAGTTTCACAAGAACCCATGTTCTGTTTTTGTGGAGTGATTCCATCTTTTCTTGCATAGTAAACATCTATTTTTCTGAGTCTTCATAGCCAACCGCCTCAGAATAATCAAATAGCTTTTGGTTTGCATCTATATCTTCAGCCACATTTAAAGTATAAGTAACTAGATCAACCTCGGCATACTTCTTTGGAGGTTTAATTTCTCTTTTAGTTCTATTTTTAGCGATAGAGTATTGTGGTGAAGAAGAAACTCTATTCTGAATTTTTGTATTGGTTTGAGGAGTCAACTCTCTTGTAGATTCTGGGTTAATCTGATGCTCCACATGCTTTTGATTTTCTTTATTGGAAGAGTCTTTAAGAGATAAGTTATTTAACATAGCAGTTTCTTCAAAAACAACATCTCTACTAATCACAACTTTTCTATTTTCAGGACACCATAACTTATACCCTTTTACACCAGCTTTATAACCAAGAAAAACACATTTAATGGATCTTGATTCCAATTTTCCATTATCAATATGAGCATACGCATGACATCCAAAGATCTTTAAATCAGAATCGTCAGCAGGATTACTAGACCATACCTCTTGTGGAGTCTTTTTCTTAATGGCAACGGATGAAGATTGGTTGATAAAAAAACATGCAGTAGAGGTTGCTTCGGCCCAAAATGACTTTGGTAAGTTGCATTTGACAACATGCACCGAACCTTCTCCATGATCATTTTGTTCATTCGATCTGCAAAGCCATTTTACTTTGGAGTATGACGAACTGTCAAGTGTCTCACGATCCCTTTTGACTTGCACATTTTATGAAACTCATCAGAACAGAACTCTAAGCCATTGTTTGTGCTGAGATATTTTATTATTTTTCCCGTATGTTTTTCAATCATAGTTTTCCAAGACTTAAATGCGGAAAACACATCACTTTTTTGCTTTAGGAAGAACGCCCAAACTTTTCTTGAAAAATCATCAATAAAAGTTAGCATATAATTAGCTCCACCTCTCGAAGGCACTCTAGATGACCCCCACAAATCAGAATGAATATACTCCAATGTTCCCTTTGTGTTATGGATTCCTCTGGTGAATCAAACTCTCTTTTTCTTCCTAAAAACACAGTGCTCACAAAACTTTAGTTTGCAAATTCCTTGCACATCAAGAAGTCCTCTTTTGTTCAATTCTTACATGTCATTCTCACTCATATGCCCTAGGCGCATATGCCAAAGTTTAGTAATATCATCATCTGACAAGGAGGAGGAAGCAATAGCTGTATCACCAATAACAGTAAAACTTTGCAGAACATATAACTTGGCAATCTTTCTGTGCCCTTTCATCACAATGAGGGAACCTTTGGAAATCTTCAAAACCCCACTTTCAGATGTGTATTTGTACTCTTTTGAATCAAGAGTGCTCACTGAAATTAAATTTCTCTTCAATTCTGGAACATGTCGTACGTCACTAAGTGTTCTTAAAACTCCATCAAGCATCTTAACTTTAATTGTTCCAACACCTTCGATTTTACACGAAGCATTATTTCTCATCAAAACAACACCTTCAGACACTATTCCATAAGTTGTAAACCAATCCCGTTTGGGACTCACGTGGAATGTGCAACTCGAATCAATGATCCACTCCTCGTTCACTTTTGAATTGTTGACAGAAGCGATTAGAAGTTCACCATCGTTGTAGTCTTCTACAATATCAGTTTCACCGAAATTTTCTGGTTATTTTCCCTTTTAATTAGCAACTTCCCTTTTGATTTTGTTTTATAGCTTATAGCACTCAGATTTAATATGCCTTTTCTTCTTATAGAAGTTACAAGTTTTACCTCTGTTTGAAGACTTCAATCTACCCTTAAATTTACTGCAAAGATTTTGTTCCTGTGTCCTTCCATGATCATCATCAGTATTTCGATCTTATCTCCCACGAACAATGAGACCCTCTCTCTAAGAGTCGTTTTTAACCACAAGATGCTTCATCTTATCATACGAGGTCAAAGAATCATAAACCTCATCAACTGTGAGAGACTCGCAGCTATATAAAATCGTGTCTCTAAAGGTTGAATAAGACTAGGACAACGAACAAAGTAGAATCAACCCTAGATCTTCCTTATTATACTGAACCTCCATGGCATCTAATTTTGAGAGAATTTCTTTAAACACTATTAAGTGTTCGTGCATAGACGCACATTCCTCCAAACGATGAGAATAAAGACGCTGCTTCATATGCAGCTTACTGTTTAGAGTTTTTGACATACATATTTGTTCCAGCCTCTTCCATAATCCAGCGGCGGTCTTCTCCTTCATCACATCCTACAAAATTTCGTTAGACAAATGTAGATGTAACTGTGTTAACGCCTTTCGATCCTTGTGCTTCTTCTCTTCCTCCATCAATGTCGAAGGCATCTTATCTACCCCTAGCACGACTTCCTCCAAGTCCATCTGTGTAAGAACTGTCTGCATCTTTATCTGCCACAACGCAAATTTGGTGTTGCGATCCAACAACGAAATTTCAAACTTCAAAATCGCTATTACCGTGATTGAGATGAACAACCCAAAAGCTCTGATATCAATTTGTAAAAAAAAATGTCGGTAATGACAATAGATCGCAAAGAAAAGAGAAATAAAAATAAATAACACACAAAATTTTACGTGGAAACCCTTCCGGGAAAAAAACCACGGGCAGAGGAGAAGAAAATTCACTATGTCGAATTCGGATGATTACAAGAGGAATAGACTATGTCTATTTATAGGCTTGTAAAACCGTATTCTAATAGGAGTGTAGTAAGATTGAAACACCTTATTCTAATCAATATCAAATAGATGGAGTTTAATAAGGTTTAAAAAACCTTATTCTAAAATAAAATAAAAGAAGTGTAGTTCTATATGGATTTTACTTTTATTTTATTTTATTTTACCACTGTATTTTATTTAAATAAGGATTCGAGTCACTTAATTATAACAATAACAATTTTTAATATTATAATAATATGTATTCCAACGAAAGGTTTGTCCATTAAATTGATAAAAAAATTAATAAAATTTATAAAAGGTATCATGATATATTTAACCTTCAATAGACATAATGATATATTTAGCTTTTAATGTTTACAATTTTTTTTATTTAATCTTTTTTAACTAAATTTGGTCATTAAGCATTAACCTTTTAAAATGAGTTAATTCGCTTTTTAACAAAAATATTGACTAAATTTTTTTTAACAATATTGGTATGACAACTCATGTGGCAGTCCATGGGTACTTCACGTTGACATTGTACTATTTTTTTATATGCTACATCAACAAATAATTTAAATATTATAAAAGTTATTATTCAAAATAATTTATAAAAATTTCACAAAATTAGAAAAAAAACATTAAATACACGTGAATTGCCATGTGGGCTACTATGTTTAAAGTTTTAATATCAATTCAACTCTTTTAGAAAGGTTGATATTCAAATTCAACTCTTTTTAAATAGTTGAATACCTTATTTAACTAAAAAAATAAGGGATAAATGGACAAAAAATATAAACGTTAAGAGCTAATTTATCATTACCCCTTAATAAAAAGTAAAATTTTAAGCAATAAGATTTGAATTAATTAAATGAATATATTTCGGTAGATTAAATTTATATTTTTATTAATATTAATTTTTAAATTTTATAATTAATTTAATGGGTAAATAGTAACTAACTATTAGCGTGTTTTTGTTTTGGTTCGTCACTAATGTTTTCAATCAATTTTGTTTTGGTCATCCCTTATTAAATAATTAACAAAGATAATGATGTGACTTTTTTTAATTAGTATAATAACACAGTTAGTCCTTAACACTTATACATTCTATCACTTTTGACCCTAATTTTAAAAAGTTCAATAAATTTAACCTCATAATTTATAAATTTTAACAATTTAGTCCTTGAACACATCTTCATTATAAATAACATATTTAACCTCATCTCATTTGTTGGTCAGACCATAATAAGATCAAAGAAATGTTTGAGTTCCAAGAGAAAAATTCTCTCATGCTTCAATCAAGCATAAAAAATAAACCACATGTAACACCCCACAACTGACTTGATCATCAATTTTGGATATGTGATGTCACATTATGTTGCCGAAGCAATTCAGACTATCTCATTACACAATCATAAAATTTAAATCATAATTATCATTTAGACCAATTTAACCATCAATCAAATTGTAATGCCCCAAAATTCCTGTTTTTGAATTGTGAAATTATATTAAGTGAGCTAATTTGGTTCTGCGGCTAAGTGTTAATTATATGTGTCTAAGGTCTAGTGTTCAAATCCCTTACTTTAATTTTTTATTATTTTTGTCCCACCCTCTAAATTAGAAGAGTTGACTTATCTTTAAATTTTGGGGATTTGTTGACAAGAATGAGATTGTTGGTTCAGTGGTAAGGCTTCAGCTTATCCAAAGGTTCTGTTCTTGAAAATAATAATATTTTGGAGAGATATCCCCTAAAAATTCTCCTTTGTCATCTCTCACTTTTCCCTCAATTCCCAATTTTAGTTTTTTTTTCTTTTTGTTACAGAAAACTTTCTCCTTAGACATGATTCTTTCTCTTTCATCTTTGAATTTCTCTTTGCACTTATATCTTTCTTTTTCTTCTGGTTTTGGTTTTTGCTTTTTTGAAGTGAGCACTTTCTTGCATTTACCTTGTTACAGTCCCAATCTTGGTGGTGGGCATTCTTCTTTGTGCTGGTGTTGGCTGTGTGTGGTGGAAGCGTTGGTATTTATGTTAGCATTATAGTACTTCTTGTCGTTAAAATCCTTATGGTGTTGGAATAATCTTTTAAGTGCTTAATGGTTTTTGTCTGATCATCTTACTGTACTGTTAGGAGAAAATCGTGAGACACGTGTTTTACCTCTAACGAATTAGGGGATTGTAGGACTGTTGTGCTGTTGGGTAAGTGATCTAATGCCTTCACTGGGAGCAAATTCTTCTTATTAAGGCCGAATGTTTAACGCTTGTGGCCGAACTAATGATCGAATTTAGTATATCATGGTTAATGGGTTTGTTTTGAATGCTGATTTTAGGGTCTAAGAGTGTGTGTAACGCGTAAGTTTATACAAGTGTACACAGTCGTTATCAAGTAATAAGTAAGTATAGAGTTATCGTCTCTACAGGGATTGTATTTGTGCTGTGTCACTTAATTTGTAAAATTATATTAACAATTTGGTAAATAAAAACACAATATAGTTGAGAAGTGGTGATTAAAATATATTAAACTAAATGCAATGATCCCTAACGCAAATTATCCTAAGTATGCAAACTATATGAATGAAATAGATTTTAGTAAAATTAAACACAATTTGCAACAATTATAACATAAATAAACTAGGACAATTACTTTAATTAAACTTAATTTATTATCAACATGCTTAATAACATTCAAAAAATATTCCATGGCAACTCGAGCTTTCATGAGTTTGGAAACCACATTTGGTCCTTTCGGAATCCTTTACTTAGTAAATACGCATTTTACTGATCCTTATTTACTAAGGGTTTCTTAGCATTCGTGTGAGGTAACAGGGACGTATCAAGTTTGAAACAGTTTAATCACACAAATCTAAACACTATGCAGATAACAGAGCTTGGTCAGAGTTGTTATGCAACCTACAATTTAATTGGGTCAGGATCTAAATTGAGCATGCACATTTCAATTATGTGTCCATTAGCTGCTGTCTGGTCAGGATCGCTCAGCTAATTCATGTGCATTTCAATCACGTATGAACGAAATATAAACTTGATTTTAATTGAAAACATGATCGATTGAGGCACAAACATTATAAGCATGAATCAAATAAATATTATTTAATCAAAACAATCATCCTAGCTTAAATAAAATTAAGCTAACATTGTTGTAAATAAGAACAAAGAACACATAGCAAACATCTTTAGATTAAATTAAAGAAAAGAAAGATTAAACCCAATTCAGAGTGGCTTTCACCCAAGACTCTGACTGACAAGGCTCCTTCGTTCCTTTGCTTTGCTCCTTTGCTGATGGCTCTCCAAGGTGGCCGACCAAGGGTTCTTTAAGAGGCTTAATTGCTAAAATCTCTATGAAGAGATGATGCTAGGCGTGGGAATGGAAAAGGCTAAGAGAATTTGGAGAGAAGAGAGAATGATGAATGATGAGAATGAATGAGGAATGATTGAGAGATGCTTGAGGGATGATGAATGAGGGAATGAGAGGGTCTTATTTATAGGTGAGGAGAGGAGGATAGTTTGCTAAAAATAGTGGATGTTAACCTCTTCAAATCTCCTCAAATTGTGGCCGACCATACTTAGTGGCTTTTGACTTGATTTTTGCTTGATTTTTAAGCAATTTTGGATGCCACACAACTCAGGATTGAGACTCGGTCAATCGTAATTCTTTGGGCAAATCTCTAGTTTCTTCAACACTGCAAGGACCTTGTGTAATTAAACCAAAGAATGGTTTAAATGGACAGCCATGTGTAGCCGAATATCGGGTTGACTTGGTCTCCAAATTGGATGGTTTTGTAATCTAGCAAAGCTATCAGACCTATCCAGAATAAATCAACAAATTAGAGGACCAAAGAATAAAATTTATCCAATTTAATTGATTAATTAAAACCCAAATTATTAATGAAATATTTTAAAATAAATTATTATAATTGTATATTTTATTATTTAATTTAATCATGCATGACCTACTTTATGTCTTAAAAAGTATAATATATTCAAATTAATATAAAATAAGTCATTTATTGCATGAAAATTATATAATAAAGCATAAAATCACATTTTAATAATTTCTATGTCCTAATTTCATATTTTCACACATTTCATTAATTTATTAAACAATTACTTAGTTTTAACAACGAATTTAAGTAAAAAGGTGATAAATTACATAGGAAAAATCATATATATTTTTCCGTTTACAGTGTGTCGTAACGTCGTTTTCCAAAACCGTCAGATGTGTAACGTTAATTTCAAAAAATCTGTGAATGATGCAAAGCCAAAAATCTTACTGTTGACGCCACACGACTGTGTGTCAGACCATGTGAGCCACGTGGCTGTGTGGGCCGGGTAGGTCGTGTGGGCCACATGAGTTTGTGGTCCCATTTTGAGAAAATTAGGTTGGGCCATGTTTTGAAAAGCGATTCGAGGTCAGCTAAATTGTAAGATTTGTTAAGTGATATGCATGATTTTAATAAATGAAATCTGTAGTCTGTAGATATGATATTGTATGTGTAATTTCTAAAAGCATGTTATTCGTATAAATTTTGTATCTGATCTGAAATTCTGAGTATATCATTACATGTTTCTTTTATGTAAAGCATGATTGATCTGTGTGCATCTGAATATCTAACTAAGTTGATATTGCATGTGCATTGGGGTAGGTTATGATATGTGACAGGGGAAGTTCTGGCAGACACATTCTGCATAGTTCTATATATGGTAGTTAAACACTGCATATTTTTGTCGTGCTATATCTGACAGCTTGACTGCACATTACTGTAGAGTGACATACGATCACTGGTTTGGTGTGTAAGGTTGGAAGTGTATTAATTACCCTATTTGGTGCGTTGGGTGGGACAGAGATGGTATGTAGCAGATGTGGGTAGGATCTGTTCTGATATTTGTAAAGTGTTGCATTGTCTAAAATATCATGCCATTTGTATCTGATATGTTACTATATTGCATCACATGTTATGCTTTGCCTTGTATATCTGTTCGGTTACTGATTTCTGTATGACTATCTATTTTCTATCTAGAATTTGGCCTGATTTACACACTGAGCTTTATTAGCTCACCCAATGTTTTATCTTCTCAGGTGATCAGTAAACTTAGGATCCGGGCAGCGTGCGGGAGCTTGGATTGGATTCTCGTTTAATAAAAAGACGATTTATGACTTTAAATTTAATTCTAGACTTTTTGGACTATTTAACCATTTTGGACATTACCTTCAGTTTTTGGATTTTCTTTTGGATTATGCTTTCGATAATTTGAAAATTTTACGTATTCACATTTTTGGAATCACAGTTTACAAATTAACAAACTCTAAAACTTCCGCTACAAAATTAAGTAACAAATTAAATGTTTTCTGATAAATAAACAAGTTCAACGCATATTTTCCTGGAAAATTGCAAGAGATTTGCCAAAGTTGATATTTTCGAAACATACACTTATCAAGTTTAACACCTGGAGTTTTAAAATGAGTTTGTGTAAGTCCTCAAGATTTGACCATAACGTCTAGGCCGGGTGTAGGGTGTTACACAAGTTCATGATTATACATTCATAATGTCTAAGTTTCAAATGCATCCTTTATAGAGTTATGAAAGGTCAAATTTAGAGTTAGGGCTAGAATCCAGACTCAAAAGATCAAGTTTCAATGTTGTGTCTCGAGATAGGGGACTTTTTGTCTCAAGACATATCTCATTTTATTTTAGGTATTTTTGCTTTGAAGTTAAATAGTCTTGAGACATTACAAATTGTGTCTCGAGGCATGGTCTCTTATGTCTCCAGACCAACCTCCCCTATTTTCTTATTGTAGCTTCAATGTTTGAATGCCTCAAGACAAGGGGTTCTTGTCTCGAGACTTGGAACAGAGCAAAACTTAATTGGCTTTAATGTTTTCTTGTCCTGAGACAAAGGCCACATTGTCTTTAGACCTAAATGGAATTGTCTCGAGACTATTTAGATAATGTCTCGAGACATTAAACAGATAGATAGACAATAAGATAATTTTTTTTCTTATGGTCTCGAGACACATTCATTCCGTCTCGAGACTCAATGGAAAAATGGCCTAAAACGCACATTTTCAAGTGGTCAAACCATACCAAAATATACCTTAAACATGCCTAAACTTTACTTCAATGTAGGATCATCAATTTAACATATATAAATGATCATGTTTGTCGAGTCTTAACATTTATAAAAAGAATGATCGAACCTAGAAACTAACTCTGACAACGATTTTTGAGGCAAGCGCACCTATCGAACAGTAGTATAGCTTAGGCAAGACCGGAATGTCGAACCCAAAGGAACCAAAAGTACTAATACTAACTCTCTCTTCATTATTTAGCCTAAGAATTAAAGGATTTGTTTATCTAATCTAAATTAATTAACTACTAAACTAAAGATGCAAAGACAAAGAGAAAGAGTTTGGGAAAATAACTTAAGGAAAAACCAATTGATTAAGACGACACCTGATAAACCGTAAAAGTAACATATTTTAATCCCACATTTAGTATGCTTTTGGATGAATTAAGCCTTGATTTATGTAAAAAGGTGCTCTTAATCCTTTGTTTTCATGTTTTATACCTAGGAAAGCACCCGAGGATGAAAAGAACGAGAAACGGGCTTAAAACGGACCAAATTGGGCCAAGAGAGAATTCGACACAGCCTGGCCCAAACTCCACACGACCGTGCCTCATTAAAAGTCCAAACACGGCCTGGCCACGATCCACACGGGCGTGTGCCATAGCAGTGTCCCTGTCGCTGGAAAGAGTAATTTCATTCGGGACAAGATACTTGGAGGCAAAGAAACACATTCCAAAGCCTATTCAAACACCCTAGTAGGAATTCTACTTAAATTGGGATACTTAGGGGCCAAGTAAGGCATCTCAAAGTCTATATAAACACCCAAGGGGGCAACTTGAAAGGGGAGTTCGGCAGAAGCCGAAGGCGTCAAAGCTAGGCCAAAGAGTCAAGCCGGAAAGGTCAGAGTTAAGGGAATCACTCGAAGATAGCCAGTTGATCCATCCCAAGAAGCCAGAGTTATACTCAAGACGGCGGATTTCTCCTTCAATTCCTTCAGGGAGTTTTAGGGATTTCTTATGTTTTGTTTTATCTTTTCTCTTGAGATATTTTTTTTATTTGTCATGAACTAAATCCCTCAGATACCTGAAGGGGATGAAACCTAGATGAATTTTGTTATTTGATTTCTGAATTATATGATAATTACTTAATTTGTTCTTAATTATGTTGCTTAACCAAATCTGATTTGCTTAGGTGGAGGAGAAATAGACCCTGCCTAGAGTAGATCTAATATAATTAAGCGGAGTTGATCGAACGCCTAGAGATAAGGTTACGAGATTTTGCCGGATTAGGGTGAAACCTAATATGGGAGTCCATTGATTGATTTACTGCTATTCTAGGAGGTTATTATAAGCAAACGAGAGTTCCACTAATTATTCTAGGGTTAGACGCTATTCGCCTCGAGAGAGGGTTTAATATACGTTAGGGAGTCTTACGAATCAAGCTAAGTAAAGAAATCATATGCTTCAGGGTTAGATAACAAGAGAAGTCTAGGTGGATTCTTCCTGAGGGTATCGTCGTAATCAACTGAGTTTTTCTTCAAGTTATTTTCCAATTCGTTCTTTTTGTCTTGTGTCTTTAAGCTTAGTAGTCGTTAATTTAGATTAAAGCAACTTCACTTTGTTTTTAAGGCTAATTAATAAAAAGAAAGTTAGTATTAGTACTTTTAGTTCCTTTAGGTTCGACAATTTGGTCTTGCCTAAGCTATACTACTGTTCGATAGGTACACTTGCCTTTAATCGTTGTCAGAGTTAGTTTCCAGGTTCGATCACATTCATTATAAATTTTAAAGCTCTGATTTCAGCGATCAAGTTTTTGGCGTCGTTGCCGGGGAACTAAAATATTAAGAAAGCTTAATTTTTATTACTTTAGCCATTTTTTTATTTTATTATTGCAATTTTATTATTTGTTTTATTTTTACTTTGCTAATTTTTCTTTGCTTTGACAGGTAATTTTAGTTTAGAGGAGATGGCACTAAATAACTATCAGTGGCAAGTTATGAGGACAACGCCAACAAAAGCCGCCAGTGTCTCCAACCTCGATGTGGTCACCAGGTTATCTAACCAGCTAGAGAAGATGAATAAAAAGATTGGTGGTTTGTATAGTTCCTCGCAGGTACACTCAGTAATGCAATATGACTCGAATCTAGGAGGAGTGGCGAATCCTGAATACCCACCCTATGGATATTGCATGGAAAATGAGCAAGCTCACTATACGGGTAACTATTCTAGACCACAAAATAATTTTTATAATAACACTTATAACGCAGGTTGGAGCTACCATCCCAATTTCTCGTGGGATGATCAAAATAGCCAAAGACTGAAACTTCCTCCAAACTTTCAACAACCACCTCACCAACAGGAAGAAGAGTCGTACCTTGAAGAGATGCTGACAAAATTTTCGGCAGACACAGAAAAACGTTTCCAAGAAACTGAGAGAACAATCAAAAGCAACGAGAGCCGAATCATGGAAATTACTAAGTCAGTCAAGGAAGTCACTAACGCAGTCGAACAACTTGCAAAGCTGATGTCAGAACGACCGCAATGGCATCTACCTAGTAACACGGAGATTAACACTAAGGAGCAAAATCAAGCCATCACAGCTCAGGACAGTAAAGGGTTAGATGAACCCAATGCAATACCAGAAAACAAGGTAGACGAAGGTAAAACAGAGGTAACACAAGAAAAGCCAAAACCGGTAATCAAAGAGTACCAACCTCGCATACCTTATCCGGAAGCAATGAAAAGAGACGATTCAGAAGAACAATTCGGTAAGTTTCTTAAACTTTTAAAAAAAATTACATATTAACTTACCTCTTCTTGAAGCTCTTTTTCAGATGCCAGACTCGAGGAAATTTTTAAGACAGCTTTTGACAAACAAACGCAAATTAGATGATGAGCATCACGTGGAATTAAACGCAGCATGCTCAGCAATGTTACAGAACAGACTACCGCAGAAGCAAAAAGACACAGGGAGTTTTACAATTCCATGTTTAATTGGTAGTTTATCTATTGATAATGCTTTAGCTGATTTAGGGGCAAGCATCAATGTTATGCCTTATAAAATGTTTAAACAACTAGGTCTAGGGAAACCCAGACAAACTAGGATGAGCATTCAGTTAACTGATAAAACTATCAGAATTCCTAGGGGTATAATAGAAAATGTTCTAATCAAAATTGATAAATTCATATTCCCAGTAGATTTTGTTGTCTTAGACATGAATGAGGACAATTCGATTCCTTTAATTTTAGGAAGACCCTTTCTAGCAACTGCCAGGACTAAAATTGATGTTGGTACAGGAGAACTCATTCTTCGTGTAGGTGACGAATCAATCAGTCTACAAGCTCTTGACTCGGCCAGGACATCAAGTGATGAAGGTGAGAAAGTAAATTCAGTTGATAATCAAATTGTTTAACTTTCACCACAGGAAACACCACAAGGCTACAAACTTGAGCCGAATCATGGGCCTCAAGCCGTACAAGCTCATAACAGTGAATTGTTAATGGGATCAGACCCAAGGCAAGAACCTGTGGTAAGTGAAGGTAAGGTTGAGGTGTGCCATGATTTACCAAAACCGGTAATTACAGAATACCAACCTCGTGTGCCATATCCCGATGTAATAAAGAAAGACCACATAGAGGAAGAATTTGGTGAACTCACATTTCGTGTAGACGACGAAACAATCACTCTTCAAGCTCTTGACTCAACTAGGACATCGAGTAATAAAGGTACGAACGCTAATTCTATTGATAATCATTTGGTTCAACCTTCTTTACAGGAAGCATCACGAAATCACTTAGCTGAGCTAGATCTTAGGGTTGACAAACTAAAAGACCAGGAAACACAAATTAGAGAGTTATACTCAAGACGACGGATTTCTCCTTCAATTCCTTCAGGGAGTTTTAGGGATTTCTTATGTTTTGTTTTATCCTTTCTATTGAGATGTTTTCTTTATTTGTCATGAACTAAATCTCTCAGATACCTGAAGGGGATGAAACCTAGATGAATTTTGTTATTTGATTTCTGAATTATATGATAATTACTTAGTTTGTTCTTAATTATGTTGCTTATCCAAATCTGATGTGCTTAGGTGGAGGAGAAATAGACCCTGCCTAAGAGTAGATCTAACATAATTAAGTGGAGTTGATCGAACGCCTAGAGATAAGGTTACGAGATTTTGCCGGATTAGGGTGAAACCTAATATGGGAGTCTATTGATCTATTTACTACTATTCTAGGGGGTTATTATAAGCGAACGAGAGTTCCACTAATTATTCTAGGGTTAGACGTTATTCGCCTCGAGAGAGGGTTTAATATACGTTAGGGAGTCTTACGGATCAAGCTAAGTAAAGAAATCATATGCTTCAGGGTTAGATAATAAGAGAAGTCTAGGTGGGTTCTTCCTGAGGGTATCGTCGTAATCAACTGAGTTTTTCTTCAAGTTATTTTCCAATTCGTTCTTTTTATCTTGTGTCTTTAAGCTTAGTAGTCGTTAATTTAGATTAAAGCAACTTCACTTTGTTTTTAAGGCTAATTAATAAAAAGAAAGTTAGTATTAGTACTTTTAGTTCCTTTGGGTTCGACAATCCGGTCTTGCCTAAGCTATACTACTATTCGATAGGTACACTTGCCTTTAATCATTGTCAGAGTTAGTTTCCAGGTTCGATCACATTCATTATAAATTTAAATCTCTGATTTTAGCGATCAACACCCAAGGAAGAATCCACCTAGACTTCACTTGTTATCTAACTCTGAACTAGACGATTTATTCACTTGACTTGATCCGTAAGATTCCCTAATGTATATTAAACCATCTCTCGAAGCGAATAACGTCTAACCTTAGGTTGATTAATTGAAATCTCTTTCTAATTAAAACCCCTAGAATTGCATTAACTCGATCTATGGACTCCCATATTAGGTTTCACCCTAATCCGGTAAAATCTCATCACCCTATTTCTAGGCACGCGATCAACTCCGCTTAATTATGCTAGATCTACTCTTAGGCAGGGACTTTTGCTCCTCCACCTAAGCACATCATGCTTGAATTAATATCCCGAAAATATCAACACAAGAATTAAGAACACATAATTAAGAACAAGTCAAATATTTATCATATATTTCAGCAAACGATAACAGGATTCATCTTAGGTTTCATCTCCTCAGGTATCTGAGGGTTTAGTTTATAACAATAAAAGAAAACATCTCAAAAGAAAAGATAAAACAAAACATAAGAAATCCCTAAAACCCCCTGAAGGAATTGAAGGAGAGATCCTCCGTCTTGAGTATAATTTCGGCTTCTTGAGGATCAACTGGCTATCTTCGAGTGATTTCCACAAATCTGACCTTTCTGGCTCGGCTCCTTAGCCTAGCTAATCGCCTCTTTCTAGGTTATACTTATGGTGTTTATATATGCTTTTGAGATAGGTTTCTTCGCCTCTAAGTATCCTTTTCCGAGTGAAATTGCTCTTTTCCACGACAGGGACACGGCCATGGCACACGCCCGTGTGAGTCGTCTTTAGGCCGTGTTCAGACTTTTAATGAGGCACGGCCGTGTGGTCTTGGGCCCAGGCCGTATTGATTTCTATTTTGGCCTAATTTGGTTCGTTTTAGGCCCGTTTCTCGTTCTTTTCATCCTCGAGTGCTTTCCTGAGTATAAAACATGAAAATGAAGGATTAAGAACACCTTTTTACATAAATCAAGGGATAAATCATCCAAAAGCATGCTAAATGTGGGCTTAAAATATGTTACTTTTACGGTTTATCAATAAACACAACCAAACATTACTTTTACGGTTTATCAATAAACACAATCAAACATCGTTAAATCATAACCATCAATGCATCATTGTCTAACCAACTAATTCACATATTCAAACACATATAATCTAGCTTAATTATCTACTAATTCAAAGATGAAATTCACTTTTATAACTCTTTTAGGCCAATCACCAAATATACTAAAACACAAGCTCAACACAATCACAAATACCCCATGTACATGCCATATAACCCAAAACTCATATGGGCATACAGAAGAGGTAAAAAGGTGTGTTTCGAGCTGAATTGTTAAGTTGGATGCTTGACCACTTTAAATCTACGTCTATTCACGCCCAAGACCTACATACGGAAACAAACATAACCGTATGCTAAGTATTAAATACTCATTTGTGCTAATATAATTCAAATTCAAATTATACATATACATATATAAGATTCAATTTTAAGCAAATATACAACATAAAATTAACTAGTTTACTTCATCATAATTTCTATAATCACAATTTTTTTCCCAACTTTCTCATTCATTGCATATTTCAATATTTCATAATTTCATATTGTGATATACTAAATGATATAACTTTTCCATTCGATAATTTTTTTTCAATATTTATTCATTTTGACCCCTATTAACTGACGATAGACATTAGGACAGATGCTCAGATCTATATAACAAGTAAGTCCAAGACCCTCTAAGAATTGAGACTATTTTATTATGTCATCCTGGGTGTCCCGACAATGATGGCTTTTAGTATTTGCTTGAATTATTTTATTCTACCATCTTGGGTTGCCCGGAAACGACCCTCAAGGAATTGGAGCTAATAAATCACTCTATTGGTGACCCATTGGTATGCCAACTATATCGAACTACGTCTAACATCGTCTAACAGGGCATTAAGATCATAATTATCATTGTAACGAATATCACCATAGTATCAACATCTTAAAATTTATACATATATCAAATTCATCGTTCAAAGTTTGTGGGGAAGGATATCGTTGCCTCGATGTGTATTCATATTAGATTAAAACAATTGATTAATCTATGAAAGCAAATTGAAATTGAATGTAGAAGCATAAACCAGAAGTGACTATTCATCAACAAATTTGGCTTTCCTTTTGTCTCGAGACGGTCCTACGTGGTCTTTGGCTATAAAATTAAACTCGAATATTGAAACTCATTAATCACACAATTCAAACACAAATCAACTCAATATAAACATAAATGCATTTTATTTATTTTAGTCCCTATAAGCCTTAATATCATAAATGCTCGTAATTTTTTACTTACTTGATCAGATTGAAAATCGATTTCATTTTCTCTACTAGAGACTTCTAACTTTCAATTCATGACAAAAATTTTAACAACTTTTAATTTTTTCAATTTAGTTCTAATATCGTGAAATTATCCATATAATCTATTCTTCAAATCAAACTCAAATTAACATTATTCACTATATTCTAACATGTTCTCTACCGAACCAAATTTATATTACTATGGAATTCATGATTTCAAAATCTAAATTTGCTAACACTCAACAATAGTAACTTGTACTAACTTCAACAATTGAAAAATTCAAACATTGGGTTGAACATGCCAACTTTTCAATACTTCAAATCCATAAAATTTTCAATTAAAAATTATGCTTACCTTAAGCAATTGGATCGGCAATGCTATGAAAGTTTAACAAAAAAATTTCTGTTCTTTCTTACTTTGTTAACATCGAAAACGGAAGAAGAAAAGAATTCTTTGCTCTTTCATTACATATATCTATTTTAATTTAATTACTTAAACTTAATAACAAACATGTTATCAAAATTAAATGCCAATATTAGCGGCAACCTACGGCTTAGATAAATTGAAGCACTAATGTCATATTAATTTTGGGACATTTATTTTTAAGGACATGGAAAATTACCAACCAAGGACCTAATTCTATGCTTCACTCAAAATTCCTCATTTAACTCATTTTGTGATTTAGTTCCCGTACTATTTATTTTATAGTTAAATAAAATTTTCAACTAATTTCATTTCTTAATCCCGTATTGGACTCGTAACTTTCTCGATTCAACTTTTTAATAACTTGACTTATTAAATTCAATCTAGAACTAACTTTTTTCGAAATTGACAAAAATCAAATCATTACACCACATACATTAATAGCAAGACAACCATCACTTCCATCGTAGTATGCCACATTCATTTATAATAACAGACAATACATAATTAATTCCTCAAAAAATGGATTAATATTGACTTGTGCCCCTAACTTATACCTCATATTTTTCATATTTTCATTTTAGGCATCGAAAATAAAAAAATTACAAAAAGAGCACTATCGTTATAAACTGTTTTCATTTTGATCACTTGTAGTTAATTTGGGGTTAAGCTTTATTATTGTATGCTAATTTTGTAATATAACGTTAAAAACATTTCATTTTGGTTACTCATTTTATTTTCAAAATTAGTTTTAATTTTTCCAAAAAGAAAAGAAAAAAAAAACTAGATTTTTACGAGGAATTGAGTTGTTCATCTGCAAAAATGTAACCCAAGTTTTTTCCTATAACTCAATTCCTTATAAAAACTTAGGTTTCTTAGTAAAACTTAAATTTTCTCTTTTTTACTAGAATTAATTCTAAATGAAATAATTTTTCATTGTAAAATTCCAATGCTTTCCTTATAAAAACTTAGATAAATCACGGTAAAACCCCAAAATTTTCCCTTTTCTTAGAAAAAAATAATAATACTAATTTTAAAAAATAAAAAATAAAAAAATCAAAGTGATTTTTCTTGTAAAACCCAATTGCTTCCTATAGGTTATTCCTTGTAAAACCTACAAATTTTCTTTTTACTGAAAAAAAATAAAAATAATTCTAAAAAATGAAAAAAATACAAAAAAATTAAAAAGATAAAAAAAATTCTATGTAAAAATTGAAGTTATTTTTTTTTTATAAAAGCCCAAGTTTTTTCTATAGGTTTTCCTCTTTACTAAAAACATTAAAATTAATTCTAAAAAACAAAGAAAATTAAAAAATGAAATAAAATGATTGAGTAAATCTAAACTTATTAAAGTTGTGTGACTAAAATGGTTATACAAAATGAAATGACTTGTTAATGACAATAAACTTTTTCTAAATTTTTTATTTTAGATACCCAAAATAAGAAATAAAAACTAATGAATGATAGGTGACCAACTATTTTTTTATATTTTCAAAATACATTCTAATTAATTAGATATTCCCTTTCTTCCAAAATTGGTCTAGTTCGTATAGAATAATGTTTTACATTTGCGTTTCATCTTTGATAATTTTTGTAACGCCTTGAATAATTTATTTCAGTTTCTGTAAATATCTAACATAATTTATTTCAGTTTTGTTTATTGTGGTTTTTAGAAGTGTGGGCAATGTTAGTGATAGCCGATAATTGGTGAGTAATAGATGAGTACTGTTGTGTAGCAGAAGGCGGTGAGGCAGTGGTTGTCACTGTAACACCCCTTACCCGAGACCGTTGCCGGAGTCGAGCACGAGGCATTACTAGACTTAACTTACTAGTTCTGGGTATAAAAATTGAAACTGTCCGTCTGCGTCATGTTCACTAAATTAATTATAACTTGAGTTAAAAAACTCGAAATCTAGATCCGTAAATTTTCCCTGAAACTAGACTCATATATCTTCTTACTATAATTTTCCAGAATTTTTGGTGTGGCCAATTAGTACAGTTTATTAGTTAAAGTCTCCCCTGTTACACAGTTTGACAGTTCTGACCTCTCTTCACTAAAAATTAATTATCTCATAATATACTACTCTTTTTCCTACACCGTTTTCTTTATATGAAAATAGACTCAATAAGCTTTAATTCTATATCTCATGCACAACTTAATTCAATTTCTACTATTTTTGGTGATTTTTCAAAATCACGTCACTGCTGCTGTCCAACTATTCCCCTTCATATAATTACATAATTTCTTTAAAATAACTAACAACTAGGCATTTCATAACATCCAAAACATGTTCTTAATTAACCATTTTAATGGCTAATCATTACCAAGCATTTACAAGTCCATAATAAGCCATATCATAAGGTCACACACATAAAATGGCTAAGTCCCTATACATGCCATAACTTAAAACGTTCGAGTCACAAAATACCAATGTAATCCTTTGATAGTGTGTACGATCTCCGACGTCCTTTCGATCCCCGAATTGGCTTGCAATACTATAAAAAAAAATAAAGAATGGGAGTAAGCATAAAGCTTAGTAAGTTTACATGTAAATAGATGACAACATTCTTAATGAATTAACTTATTCTTTTCTTATCAAGATCACTTAAGCTTTTAACTCAATATACTCAAACTTGTGTTCTTACCTTGCCTTTTTAACATGAATTTATCTTACCTTACCTTTTTAACATGAATTTATCTTACCTTACCTTTTTAACATGAATTTATCTTACCTTACCTTTTTAGCTTGAACTTGTCTTACCTTTACTTTTTTAGCTTGAACTTGTCTTACCTTTACTTTGGTTTACTCTTGGAATATTCCCGTTGAACCACTTGGAATACTAAGGATACGTGGGTACCTTTCCTTATGAAACTTAACCATTGCCATGTCATGGTCTTACGTGGTATCCTTGCCTTGTGAACTCACCAATGCCATGCCTTGGCATGGTCTTACATGGGACCTTTGCCTTATAGTAACTTATCAATGCCATGTCTTGACATGGTCTTACATGATTTCCTTAAACCCTAATGTCATGACATTTGTATCCTACACATTCCTAAGGTTCAACCGGAACTTTCTGAGATAGCTTTTCCGTCAATTCATACTTGAGTCTTTAAATAATAAATTTACAGAATAAATATGTAAATGCTGGAATTTAATGATATTAAATGTAAAATAACAGAATATTGCATTTATTTACTGCAAACTTACCTCGAAACAAAATCGATAAACTATATCGATTTAGTCCACTATCTTTTTCTTTCCCCGATCTAACTCTAGATTTCGTTCTTCTTGATCTATAATAGCAAATTTAGCTTATTTAATACTCACATTTACTAAAACAGTCCTTAACTCTAACTTTGGAAAAATTACAATTTTACCCCTAAACTTTTACATAATTACAATTTTGCCCCTAGGCTCGAAAATTAAACTTCGGCCCTTATTCTTATATTTTATAATATGCTGAACATTTTTCTCTTCTATAGCAACTTCAAATTCTTACTATAACACATACTTATGAACAATAACAACTTTTACTAATTAGTTCGTTTTACTCGTTTTCACCGAAAATCACTTAGTAAAAATTATTTCTCTACTCATAAACATGCATTATCTACCATCAATCATCAAAAATCACAAGTTTTCAACAATGACATAATTCAAAATATTCACCAAAATAAAAAATTCAACATGGGTTTTGTAGCACTCGAAGCAACGATCTCAAAAACGTAAAAATTATTAAAATCCGAACAAAAACGGGCTTACCAATAAGCTAAGAAGCTTGGCCGAATTTTGAAGCTTCCATGGCTGTTCATCTTTCTCATTTTCGTTGAAGAAGATGAACACCCACCCCACTATCTCTTCATTTGTTTTATTATAACATTAATATGTAATATAAAATTTCTACTAATATTTTTAATATAATAAAAACACATAAATGCATTTCATCATTCATTGTCGTCCACTACTTTTTATTATTGGAAAAATTGCAACATAAAACCTCCATATTAAAAGAACATCCACTATTTGGCCCTTCTAAAAAACCACTAAATTTTCATTTTACGCGATTAAGCCCTTTTATTAAATTAAACACACTAACAATAAAATTAATTCACGAAACTTTCACACATGTAAATTCACATATTATAAGCACTGAAAATAATATTAAAATATTTTACTGACTCGGATTTGTGGTTTCGCAACTACTATTCCGTTTAGGCCCTATTTCGGGATGTTACATTTCTCCCCCCTTTAGGGATTTTCGTCCCCAAAAATCTTACCTGTAAAGAGATTTGGGTACTGTTTTCGCATAGTTTCTTCGGGCTCCCATGTAGCCTCTTCTATTCCATGCCTATTCCATAATACTTTCACAAGTGCAATACTTTTATTCCTTAATTGCTTAACCTCTCGAGCTAAAATTTTTATTGGTTCCTCCCCGTAAGTCATATCTGGCTGAATCTCAATCTCTGTTTGCAAAATCACATGCGATGGATCTGAACGATAACGACGTAGCATAGACACATGAAACACATTATGAATCTTCTCTAACTCAGTTGGCAAAGCCAATCGATATGCCAATGGCCCAACTCTCTCGATCACCTCAAACGGTCCAATAAAACGGGGACTTAATTTGCCTTTCTTGCCAAATCTGAGAACTTTCTTCCACGGGGATACTTTCAAGAATACCCTATCACCAACTTGAAATTCAATGTCTTTTCTTTTCAAATCTGCATAGGATTTCTGTCTATCTGAAGCTGCTTTCAAGCAATCTCTGATGACTTTTACTTTTTCTTCTATTTCTTTGACTAGATCAACCCCGTAAATCTGATTTTCCTTAAGCTCTGTCCAATACAAAGATGTGCGACATTTACGTCCATACAAAGCTTCATAAGGTGCCATCTTCAAACTCGATTGATAACTATTATTATAGGCAAACTCTACTAACGGTAAATATTTCTCCCAACTACTTTGAAATTCCAATACACAACATCTAAGCATATCTTCAAGTACCTGAATAACTCTCTCTGATTGACCATCAGTCTGACTTTCCTTAAGCTCTGTCCAATACAAAGATGTGCGACATTTACGTCCATACAAAGCTTCATAAGGTGCCATCTTCAAACTCGATTGATAACTATTATTATAGGCAAACTCTACTAACGGTAAATATTTCTCCCAACTACTTTGAAATTCCAATACACAACATCTAAGCATATCTTCAAGTACCTGAATAACTCTCTCTGATTGACCATCAGTCTGAGGATGGAAAGCTGTACTAAAACTCAACTTTGTACCTAAAGCTTCCTGCAATTTCTTCCAAAATCGTGAGGTAAATCTCGGATCCCTATCTGAGATAATCGATAACGGTACTCCATGTAGTCTCACAATCTCTGTAATATATAACTCGGCCAACTTGTCAAGTGAATAATCCATACGAACTGGGATGAAATGAGCCGACTTTGTTAACTTATCAATCACAACCCATACTGCATCTTTCTTTCTCGGTGTCGAAGGCAATCCTGTCACAAAATCCATAGTAACTCGATCCCATTTCCACTCGGGAACTAATACAGGCTGCAATAAACCTGAAGGTACCTGATGTTCGGCCTTTACCTGCTGACAGATCAAGCATCTAGAAACAAACTTTGATATATCTCTTTTCATTCCTGTCCACCAATACATTTTCTTCAAATCATTATACATCTTTGCACTGCCTGGGTGAATAGACAAAGAATTGCTATGTGCTTCCTGTAAGATTTCTTAATAAGCTCATCATTCTTTGGTACACATACTCTGTCTCTGAACAACAAACAACCTTCAGAACCGATCTAAAAATCAGACTCTACACCTAACTCGCACTGAACTCTTTTGGCTTGCAACTCACTGTCATCCTTCTGAGCTTCACAAATTTCTTTAAGAAACGTCGATTTAACTCTCAACTCAGCTAAGATAGAATCATCATCTGATAATGCCAAACTAGTGTGCAAAGCTCTCAATGCAAATAAAGATTTTCTACTCAAAGCATCAGCAACAACATTTGCCTTACCCGGGTGATAATCGATCACTAGCTCATAATCTTTAATCAACTCTAGCCATCTTCTTTGCCTTAAGTTCAGATCTTTCTGAGTCATCAAGTATTTCAAACTTTTATGATCAGTGAATATTCGGCATTTCTCCCCGTATAAGTGATGTCTCCAGATTTTCAATGCAAATACAATAGCAGCTAGCTCTAAATCATGTGTCGGATAGTTTTTCTCATGTAGCTTTAACTGTCCAAAGGCATAAGCAATTACCCTTCCTTCCTGCATAAGTACACAGCCTAGTCCATTCAAGGATGCATCACTGTAAATCACAAACTCTTTACCCGGTTCTGGTTGTACTAAAACAGGAGCTTTAGTCAACAATACTTTTAACTTGTCGAAACTCTGTTGACACTTCTCAGTCCATTCAAACTTGACATCTTTTTGTAGCAATCTTGTCAATAGAGTAGCTATCATGGAAAATCCCTCTACAAATCGTCTATAATAACCGGTAAGACCAAGAAAACTTCTGACCTCTGATACATTCCTGGGAGGCTTCCAATCAACAATGGCTGAAATCTTATTCGGATCAACTTTAATACCTTCACCTGAGACAACGTGTCCAAGAAAACAAACTTCCCATAACCAGAACTCACTTTTGCTAAATTTGGCATAAAGCTGATTATCTCTCAAAATCTGTAAAATTGTTCTCAAATGCTCTGCATGCTCAGTCTCATCATGAGAATAAATCAAAATGTCATCAATGAACACGACTACAAACTTGTCCAAATAAGGTCTAAAAATTTGGTTCATTAAATCCATGAAAATAGCAGGAGCATTAGTTAAGCCAAATGGCATCACAAGAAACTCATAATGACCATACCTAGTTCGAAAAGCAGTCTTTGGAACATCTGACTCTTTAACTCGCAACTGATAGTATCCGGATCTCAAATCTATCTTAGAGAACAGAGTGGCTCCCTTCAATTGATCAAACAAATCATCTATTCTAGGTAATGGATATTTGTTCTTGATGGTTACCTTGTTAAGCTGTCGATAGTCTATGCACAATCTCATGGAACCGTCCTTCTTTTTCACAAATAATACTGGTGCACCCCATGGTGAATAACTAGGTCTTACAAAGCCTTTATCAGTTAATTCCTGTAGCTGAGCTTTCAATTCTTTTAATTCTATTGAAGCCATTCTATAAGGAGCAATAGAAATAGGTGTGGTACCTGGAATCAATTCAATACCAAACTCAACTTCTCTGATAGGACTCAAACCTAGTAGTTCTTCCAGAAACACATCAGGGAACTCATTTACCACAGGCACTGATTCAATTTTCAACTCTGGATCTTTAGTATTCAACACAAAAGCAAGATAAGCTTCACATCCTTTCCTTAAACATTTCTGAGTAGACATAACAGAAATCATGAAAATTGAACTATCTGACTCATCTGAATTAACCCGAAGGAACTCACCATTTTCACATTTCAACTCAATGAATCTTTTTCCACAATTCACTATCACATCATGTGCAGTTAACCAATCCATACCAAGAATCACATCAAACTCATCAAATGGCAATAGCATGAGATCAGCCGGAAAACAGTAACCTCTAATCATCAAAGGACATTTTTTACATACTTTGTTTACTAACACATGCTGACCTAATGGGTTCGATACTTTAATCACAAATTCTGTAAACTCTATGGGCTTCATACTAGGCATTAATTTCATGCAAACATAGGAATGGGTTGACCCCGGATCAATCAAAGCAATAACATTAACATCATGAAGAGAAAATGTACCCGTAATTACGTCGGGGGAAGATGCCTCTTCACGAGCACGGGTAGCATAAGTCCTTGTGGGTGCTCTAACATCTGATCTTGTTGCTGTATCTCTAAATGTACCTCTACCTGCCCCTACTCTTGAATTTCTCTGAGATCTGCCTCTAACAGGGGCATTACCTGATCTTGCACTCGGTATTACTTCTTGTTTAACCATCTCGGGACACTCCCGAATGAAATGATCCGGTGCACCATATCGGAAACAACCAGTCTTAGTTGCTCGACATTGACCTGGATGACGTCAACCACATTGAGGACACTCGGGCCTATCAGGCTGAATACTGCCAACACTCGCAATCGAAGTGGTTTGAGCTTTTGAATCTATAAATCTTCCACCTTTGTTTCGGCTAGAATACCCGGTTGAAAAATTAGGTCTCGTAGAAAACTCTTTAGGCCTCTTGGATGTAGACTGAAATGACTTGCTCATCTGTCTTTTCTTCGTGTCTTGCATCTCAATTTTAGCTTTACCCTTTCTTTTTAACAACTCTTCTGCCTTACAGGCTCGTTCAACTAAAACAACAAACTCCTTTATCTCTAAAACACCAACTGACAGTCGGATATCATCATTGAGCCCATCCTCAAATCTTTTGCACATGATAGCCTCTGTAGACACACACTCTCGAGCATAATTGCTGAGTCGGATAAATTCCCGTTCATAATCGATCACAGTCATCTTACCCTATTTTAACTCAAAGAACTCTTTTCTTTTCTGGTCAATAAACCTCTGACTAATGTACTTCTTACGGAACTCCTCTTGAAAGAAATCCCAAGTAACTCTTTCTTTCGGTACTACTGACACAAGTGTCTTCCACTACTGGTAGGCCGAATCTCTAAGAAGTGACACCACACATTTAATACATTCTTCCGGTGTGCAGGATAACTCATCAAAGACTCTGATAGTGTTCTCGAGCCAAAATTCAGCTTTCTCTGCATCATCATCTTTGGTAGCCCGAAACTCTTCAGCCCCTTGTTTTCTGATCTTGTCAACGGGCGGTTTCTCTCTTCTAACGGTATTTATAACTGGGGAAGCTACATGGGTAGTCTGTGGATCATGAGGGGGTGGAGGTCTAACGGCCGGGTTCGTACGAACGAACTCAGCAAACCATTCATTCATAGCTTGGAAGAAGGCTTCTCGAGCCCCTCCTCCCTGACTAACTGTAACGGGCCTTTCACGACTATCTGGTGGCACCGTCCCTTCAGTGGGAGCGGGCGCATTACTCTCTACATCATCTGCACCATCTCGTTCGGGATCCATAACTATAAAAAAAATTTTAAATCGCCAAGAGTCGTCACACTATCAAAATATAAGTATGGCATGTATAAATAGACTCTTACTCATACTAAATATTCCGAGAATTGACTAAAATCTTGCTCTGATACCAATAAATGTAACACCCCTTACCCGAGACCGTTGCCGGAGTCGAGCACGAGGCATTACTAGACTTAACTTACTAGTTCTGGGCATAAAAATTGAAACTGTCCGTCTGCGTCATGTTCACTAAATTAATTATAACTTGAGTTAAAAAACTCGAAATATAGATCCGTAAATTTTCCCTGAAACTAGACTCATATATCTTCTTACTATAAGTTTTCCAGAATTTTTGGTGTGGCCAATTAGTACAGTTTATTAGTTAAAGTCTCCCCTGTTACACAGTTTGACAGTTCTGACCTCTCTTCACTAAAAATTAATTATCTCATAATATAAAACTCTTTTTCCTACACCGTTTTCTTTATATGAAAATAGACTAAATAAGCTTTAATTATATATCTCATTCACAACCTAATTCAATTTCTACTATTTTTGGTGATTTTTCAAAATCACGTCACTGCTGCTATCCAACTATTCCCCTTCATATAATTACATAATTTCTTTAAAATAACTAACAACTAGGCATTTCATAACATCCAAAACATGTTCTTAATTAACCATTTTAATGGCTAATCATTACCAAGCATTTACAAGTCCATAATAAGCCATATCATAAGGTCACACACATAAAATGGCTAAGTCCCTATACATGCCATAACTTAAAACGTTCGAGTCACAAAATACCAATATAATCCTTTGATAGTGTGTACGATCTCCGACGTCCTTTCGATCCCCGAATTGGCTTGCAATACTATAAAAAAAAAAAGAATGGGAGTAAGCATAAAGCTTAGTAAGTTTACATGTAAATAGATGACAACATTCTTAATGAATTAACTTATTCTTTTCTTATCAAGATCACTTAAGCTTTTAACTCAATATACTCAAACTTGTGTTCTTACCTTGCCTTTTTAACATGAATTTATCTTACCTTACCTTTTTAACATGAATTTATCTTATCTTACCTTTTTAACATGAATTTATCTTACCTTACCTTTTTAGCTTGAACTTGTCTTACCTTTACTTTTTTAGCTTGAACTTGTCTTACCTTTACTTTGGTTTACTCTTGGAATATTCCCGTTGAACCACTTGGAATACTAAAGATACGCGGGTACCTTTCCTTATGAAACTTAACCATTGACATGTCTTGACATGGTCTTACGTGGTATCCTTGCCTTGTGAACTCACCAATGCCATGCCTTGGCATGGTCTTACATGGGACCTTTGCCTTATAAATTCACCAATGCCATGCCTTGGCATGGTCTTACATGGGACCTTTGCCTTATAGTAACTTATCAATGCCATGTCTTGACATGGTCTTACATGATTTCCTTAAACCCTAATGTCATGACATTTGTATCCTACACATTCCTAAGGTTCAACCGGAACTTTCTGAGATAGCTTTTCCGTCAATTCATACTTGAGTCTTTAAATAATAAATTTACAGAATAAATATGTAAATGCTGGAATTTAATGATATTAAATGTAAAATAACAGAATATTGCATTTATTTACTGCAAACTTACCTCAAAACAAAATCGATAAACTATATCGATTTAGTCCACTATCTTTTTCTTTCCCCGATCTAACTCTAGATTTCGTTCTTCTTGATCTATAATAGCAAATTTAGCTTATTTAATACTCACATTTACTAAAACAGTCCTTAACTCTAACTTTGGCAAAATTACAATTTTACCCCTAAACTTTTACATAATTACGATTTTGCCCCTAGGCTCGAAAATTAAACTTCGGCCCTTATTCTTATGTTTTATAATATGCTGAACATTTTTCTCTTCTATAGCAACTTCAAATTCTTACTATAACACATACTTATGAACAATAACAACTTTTACTAATTAGTTCGTTTTACTCGTTTTCACCGAAAATCACTTAGTAAAAATTATTTCTCTACTCATAAACATGCATTATCTACCATCAATCATCAAAAATCACAAGTTTTCAACAATGACATAATTCAAAATATTCACCAAAATAAAAAATTCAACATGGGTTTTGTAGCACTCGAAGCAACGATCTCAAAAACGTAAAAATTATTAAAAACCGAACAAAAACGGGCTTACCAATAAGCTAAGAAGCTTGGCCGAATTTTGAAGCTTCCATGGCTGTTCATCTTTCTCATTTTCGTTGAAGAAGATGAACACCCACCCCACTATCTCTTCATTTGTTTTATTATAACATTAATATATAATATAAAATTTCTACTAATATTTTTAATATAATAAAAACACATAAATGCATTTCATCATTCATTGCCGTCCACTACTTTTTATTATTGGAAAAATTGCAACATAAAACCTCCATATTAAAAGAACATCCACTATTTGGCCCTTCTAAAAATAACCACTAAATTTTCATTTTACGCAATTAAGCCTTTTTATTAAATTAAACACACTAACAATAAAATTAATTCACGAAACTTTCACACATGTAAATTCACATATTATAAGCACTGAAAATAATATTAAAATATTTTACTGACTCAGATTTGTGGTTTCTCAACCACTATTCCGTTTAGGCCCTATTTCAGGATGTTATAGTCACTCCAATGGTTTAGCTTATTGCATGTGGTCATTTTATGGTGGTAAGTTTTTGGGCGTTGATCGATTTAGTTTTTGTGAACTCGATAATGGTTGCTAAAAGGTGTTGGGTATTCTGTTTTTAGGTGCTGGTGGTCTCGAGATTGTTTTCACATCAAAATCGAACTAGGTTTGCACCCAAAACATGAAAAATCGAGCTTCGGTGAAAGCCGAAAGTGTATTCTGTTGACGCCACATGGACGTGTGCCTGACCGTGTGGTTGGCTGCGTGTGAGACACGGCCGTATGTTTGACGAGGGCATAACTGTAACATCCCCAAACCCGGCCCATTCACTACGACCGAATCTAGTTATGTTATGGGAAAAACTTATTGAAGAAAACAGGTTGCCATTTAACTTTTTGTCTAAACTCCTTTAGAGTAGTTTTACTTGCAGAAATCTTGGGCATGTTTGTTTGCAAACCGTTAGGTTACTTTGAAATCTCGGGGTTTCGTCTTTAAAACTCTTAGTTGTCAATTTCCTTAGGTTGGAAAACGTTTAAAACATCAGACTCAAGTGGTTTAAGCTTAGTTCATAAAAGTAACATTATTCCCAAATCTCTTTAGACATAAATTACCAAAAGAAAACCAAATAACTTAAGAGGCTCTTATTACAACATAATGATTCCAAGTACTTGGTAATAAAGTGCATAAAGAAAATATTAAAACGTCCTTTGCATGGGCCACCTTATATCCACTCCAACCCGGTCCGATCATCCTTTCACCTGCGATGTTGGATAAGAGATTGGGTGAGTCACAATGACTCAGTGTGTAAGTTAACCACTGAAATCCACCCACATGCTAGCCACATAATATCCCATCTATCAAATGCAACAAGTAATGTATATTCATTTTAACAATTACCACAATCTGGGCTTGGCCCACATTCAAATCATACTCAAATACTGGGCTAGGCCCATTCCTCAATAAACCACATATCAACTGGGCTTGGCCCATTTCCATGTATGTTCCCAAAACATACCTATCCACATGTCATATTGGGCTTGGCCCATTTCCATATTATTCCATAAACAAAATAATGCAACATGAAACCCAACCCAAACCTAGGGTCCATCCGCTACACACCCCCTGATCCAGCCTACCACACACCAGGGGACTATCGAGTCACCCTCTCCTTTTCCCTCCAAAAGGCAACCAATGCCATCCACGATGTAGCATATAGCTAACATCAAACCACGATGGAGCACACAGCAATCCATCAAGCCACGATATGGCATAAAGCCGATATCAATTAAGGTAACCACGCGAACTAAATCGCAAAGATCCACAACGCGACCTCAGTCAGCGCCAATCCACGATGTAGCACAAAGCTGACATCAACCACGTACTCGAAGTACACCCGTACCTTCTTTTCAAAAAAAACCCACCCATGCACATGTAACGTGATATAATGACAAGGTGATGCATGAGCATGTCATTCACACAAATATAGGCATACAACCATATTTAAATCAGTGATCACATAGTAACAAGTTTGCCACTAACCTGGTCATCGTCATACCCCTTAAGGGTACCATTTTCACATTTAACTGCACTTGTTAGCAAACATATACAATAGGCAAATATCACGCAAATCCCGGAAACAATGGCTAACTACACACCTTAAAACCCGGAGCTCTAAACCCTCGATCCCGACGCTATCGACTAGCGAGACTACCGCTATCTGCCTATAACTATCTCCTGCCGCTGGCCCACACCCCGGTGGCCAATCCCGAACTGCTGAAACCGCTCTTTTCTTGAACTTCGGAATAGGGACCTTCCCTTGCCCACTCTGACTGGTTGTGGCCTCCATCAAAAAGCTTAATCAGGTAAACAGGTTAACCCCCAAAACACCACTTAAGCATTTAATCTAAATAAATACCTCTTACCAACTCAACTTGAATCCCGAACGCTACTCTATGCCACTGCAACTGCTGACTAAACGACCTTGCTAACCACTCCCTATTGCTCCAGCTAGAAACGACCACCACCAAGGAAGTAAGGTTCGGCTCAGGGATTTGTAACCAAAGTGAAGAGAATGGATGATTCGGCAAGGCTCTAAGATAGTGTTTGGGATATTCAGCAATGGTAGTTTTCTATGGATGGTTACGGTTTAAGCAAGGTTTAAAAAGAAAAAGGTGAGAAGGGAGAGGGATATAGGTTCATAAAAGGTTAAGCCCTCTGCTACTTTCGGCTACAAAGAAATGGCATGAAAAAGGGGTTTGCTTGGACTAACTTTCGGCAATGGACAAGGGAAAATAAATACAAACGAAGGAAAGAACTTTTTGGCAAGGGAGAGAAACAAATGATGAATGAAACAAGCACCTCCCTCCCCCCTATTTATAATATTCGGCCAAGCCCCAAGCTCCCCAAAAAAAATCCTAAAATCTCTCCTAAAACACCTCCCTTCCATCCATTTTAAAAGTTTGAATGAGTCAAACTTTTACCTAGCCAAATTTAAAAAAAAAGATGACCAAGTCTTCTCCACCTTTCAAGCATCCAAAAACCGCCCAGCTTCTATCCTCCTTGACGCAAAAACAAGGCCCCAAATGCTACCCTTGCGAATCGAACCTGAGCCCCTTCCCCCTGCAAATGGCGCCACTTCTCCATGCTCTAAGTGGCGCCTCCTTGCCACTCTGCCAAGCCACTCTTTATGCCAAAACTCCACCAAAAATTCTCTTAAGACCCCCTCTATCCAAGTTCTCCTTTTTAGCCCCTAAAACTAAAAATTTTCCAAAGCGTTCTACCATCACCTAGGGTTCTCAGGACCCCTAAAACTTACCCAAACACACACTGAAGTGTGCCAACACCCGAGCTAAGCACCAGAAATCCAACCCCTAAAACCAGGGTGTTACAATAACCGTGCGCAAGACACGACCTTGTGGTGGTGTGAGTGTGGCAATGTAGGCTATACGGGCTAGGCCATATTGGGCGTGTGGGTTTTGATCTAGGCCGTGTAGGCCACACGAGCAATGCCAATATGGCCGTGTGGGCCACACGGGCAATGCCAATCTAGGCGTGTGAGCCCACAAGGGCATGTGGGCCCATAATTCTAAAATTTTCCCTAGGGTTGCACGGGTCGTTCCGATCGACTGTTGGCCTACCGTAGGGCCGGTAAGGGCTAACAAAACCCTAGATTATGTGATCTAATATTCTAATATTTTGCTCTGAGTAGGACACTGTACACATGTCTGATTATTCTACTATATATATATGTCTGATATTTGTATGCGAACGTGTTAAGCATGAAATTTCTACATCTGTAATTGTAATTATGTCTGGGGAGGGACTTGTATATGTGGAGGAAGTGTTCTGAATGGCGACCTTCACCTATATTCTAGTAGCTTGGCTGCATATTATCTAATATGTGTCGTAATGACACAATATGGTGTGTAGGGATGGGTTGGTGTTTTAAGGCCCACATGGTGTGATGGGATGGTCAGAGTTGGTGCATAGAGGATGGGGGTAGGATTTTGTATATCTATTCTGCATATCTGATTCTGTTATCTGTATCTGTAAAGGACTTAGGTTTGGATCTAAATCTGATTGTATATGTGATTTCTGTATGAATAGCATGTCTATTTCTGTTGGGTTACACACTGAGTTTACGAAAATTCACTTCTGTATGTCTGTTATGTTCAGGTAATCCACGAACTTAAGCGGGCTGGCATGACGGAGCCTCACGGTGACCATGAGTTCATAAACTGTTAAGATTATGGTTTTTGTTTTAATCTAAGGTGTAATTCTAGGGGTTTTGTAATAATTGGACTCCTCGAACTGTTTGGTTTAATTTTGGGATTTGAATTTTTATTTAAACATTTTATTTGCGATCGATATCTAAAAACGTGGTTTTTACTGAAACAAAGGTTTTCCAAAGTTACGAATGGGATTTCCAAAAACAACGTTTTTTATGACTTCCACTGTAAATTACGTTTTGGCAAATAAGTTAATTGAATAATGCTTTTGACAATAGATTTTAAAGAATATGAGTTACAAAACTGGAATGATTATCGTAATGACTCCATTTTCAAAAACCCTTCTTGTGACATCTCCGGATACGGCCATAATGTCTAGGCCGGGTTTGGAGTATTACAATTTTATCTTTAAAGCAAAATAATTATTTGTTTTTTCATTAATTTTCAATAAAATAAAAATGCTTAGAAACTTAACGATGACAATGAATTTTTATTTTTTAGTTAACATGTAGAAAGCTTTAATTTTGTGAGGAATTTATAATGAAGATGTGCTTGAGGACTAAATTAATAGAATTTGTAATGTTATGCAATGAACATTACGATATTAAGGCCATAATTGCCCATTCAATGGTGATTACAAAGGGGCAAAACTTGGAAAGTTTTAGCAACCTCGCAATGTTGTGCAATGGACGTTGCGACATTGTGTCACAGAAGACTAGTTAATGAAAGATAAAATAGATATTTTACTACTTTAGAGTTTAGGATGAAAATATTAATTTTCTTGTAAACTAAAAGGGAGAGAGTTCATTTTCTCAAATTAGTTTAGCTTTTGTAACCTCCTAGAGAGGATTTAGTTTTATCTTTGTAATTAGATTAGATAGTGACTTGTAAATTCTAGCTTAGATTTAGTTTCTTTTTAGTTTCTCTCTGTAAGTTTGAGTTGCATTTTCAATTAAGTTGAAGATTACAAGCTTAGACTTGGTTATGGAAAATTTGGAGCTTGGATTAGATCTCTTAATCACTTGTGTTTGAGATTTCTTAATCTTTGCTTAAACTTCCTTCATTTATTTTGTGGTGAAATATTAGATCTTAATGAAATTGTCTTTGTTATTGTTGCCATGCTTTGGTAATATTGTTGATTGGTAAATTATGCAATCTATGAGCTATTGTGAAGTTGGATTACTTGTTAATTTGATGATTATTTTAATAATTTGTGATTAATTTGCCTAAACTTGATGAACTTAGGTAAAATTATAGACTAGGGAAATTGGAGACAAACTCTAATAAAAATAGGTTAGGAAAAATGGAGACTAACTCTAGTTAATTGGATTGATCAACCTCGCTAAGCGTTGTTGTATTGAGAGACTCAATGTGTGCTAGGGTTCTAGTGGTGAACTATAAGATTCAACTTGAGTCAAAAGATCGAATCGAAACCTAGGATTAGCAATTACATAGGTAGTTAACATTCTATTAACTAGCTAATAGGTGGATCACGGTAGCCAATACCTAAGTTTGTTGTTGAAGATGTAGTTAGAGAATTGAAATTGTAAATTTAGTGTTTTCAAATAAGTAATTTAACCTTAATTTTAATGAATTTGATTGCGTTAATAATCCTTCATCTGATTAAAATGCTAATTGAATCATTAATTTAAAGTACTTGATTCCACCATTAATTTTCTAAGGTACGATCATCAGAATACTTGTCAAAATATTTTGTTGTAATTCCTATACTATAATTTCACCACTGTGTACTTGCAACATTAAAACTCAACCAAAAGTTAATAGATTTTCTTATCACGGGTTGAAACTTGAGCTACTTAATCAGGTTTTTGACAAATTTTCTTTGAACTGTAGTAATAAATATTTAAAAGCTTGGAAAGATTGTCTGCCTTTTGTGCCATTTTAATTTTAAAAAATACTCTATAAAACAAAGTCAGAATATGTTTTTAATTTTTATACTTGGATAAAATTTGAAATTTTATCCCATATATTTAAAAAAAATTTAAATTTAGATAATTTTTCTTTTTTAATTTTAAAACTCAATCTTATCATTAGACTTATTTAAGGGCCGGGTAACTCGCCTGGACCTATAGAGAATATTTTCACCTCTGACTGATTCGGCCTAGCTTGAATTCAATCTAAATTTTAAAAAAATTCTTAAATTTAAATTTAATTATAAAAATGTACAAAATATCAACTAAAAATATATTTTAATATTTTACTATTTTTGAATAGTAAAATGAGTTTTTTGGGTGGTCTGGTGAAAATGGGCCTAGGTTGGAATCGGGCCTTGGCCCAGCCTGACCCATGGACACCTTTACCTATTAACATTGTTAGTATTTTTCATTACAATTTATCAACTTCGCTAGTTGAATAAACCGTCCTCATATAACATTACATATAATTGACAAAAAATAAATATGTTAAATTGACAAATTTTGGTAGAAATTACCAATAGCGATAATGATTAGTTTAAATTGAAGAAGTAAGAGGATTCAATTTTTAAGGACTAAATCTCAAATTCTAAAGAAATAGAGGGCATAATAGCCTATTTTAACTAAAAAAAAGTGCTACAACTGATTTATTAAGCCTAACTGTTACGAGTGTACAAAAGGTGCAGGATTGCAAACTTTTCCTAACCCCTAAGCTATGAGCCCAATTAGACATATAGGAAATTAAGGAAAATAAAACAACTCTCATTCACACGGTTACTTTTGAGCTCTGTTTCGACGATCAAATATCCAAATTTTCTCTGTTTGTCTTCGGATCCCTCTTTCTACATCTCAACATCTCCAATAACCAGTTTGGGAAAAGAGAAAAAAAAAAAAAAAACAGAGAGATCTTTAATCTATCTCATGAGATTTCATTGAAGAAATAAAAGTACCCAGAAAAAGAGAAAAAAACGATATGTATAGCAATTTCAAAGAACAAGCGATAGAGTATGTGAAGCAAGCGGTACAAGAAGATAATGCAGGAAACTACAGCAAAGCCTTTCCTTTATACATGAACGCACTTGAGTATTTCAAGACCCATTTGAAATACGAGAAGAACCCCAAAATTAGGGAAGCTATTACCCAGAAATTCACCGAGTATTTACGCCGTGCCGAGGAGATCCGTGCCGTTCTCGATGAAGGAGGGCCTGGGCCGGCTTCTAATGGGGATGCTGCTGTTGCCACCCGCCCCAAAAGTAAACCCAAGAGTGGTGGTGGAGAAGGCGGTGATGGGGAGGATCCAGAGCAGGCTAAGTTGAGAGCTGGGCTTAATTCGGCTATTATTAGAGAAAAGCCTAACGTTAAGTGGAATGATGTGGCTGGTTTAGAAAGTGCTAAGCAGGCTTTGCAAGAAGCTGTTATTTTGCCTGTCAAGTTCCCTCAGTTTTTTACTGGTTAGTTTTTTTTGTTTTCTTGTTTGGCCATTTTAGGGGCTTTTGATATTTGATTTTATGAGTATGATTTTGAGCATACCATATACATCTGTAAAATTGATTACTTTAGCTGGACTTTAGTAACTGGTAGTGGATAATGAAATGGATTAATTGTTGATTGTTAAACTACGCATGAATCTTATGGTTTTATGTGATTTTCTTTATATGCTTTGTTAAGGATGATTTTGGTTTTTAGCTATGAAGTTAGTGAGGCCTGCTTGACTTTTGCAATACGTAGTGTATAGTGAAATTGCTTCATTGACAATTGGCGAAAAAATGTTAAGAGACTTATTCTTTCTTGACTGTATATGTCAAGAAAAGAGGTTAGTTGGTAGTTCCAATAGGAAAATGTGATTATGGTACTGATATTTGATAGGATAATCATGCTTGTTTGTTGAAGTTGTTTGTGATAGTGGAGAATGCCTAATTTTGTTTCAACATTAACTAATTGTTGCGATTTAATGTTGCTTGAGATTTTTAGTCCTAAATGTAATTGTTTTGAATATCCATAGATTCATCCCATGCTTTCTATTCTTTTTTCTAAATATAGCTCCTGCTATGTATTTGCTAGACTGTTCCTTTTGTATGCAATAAGATTTTAGCAGATTATTGATATAGCCACTTGTGGTGTCCTTTGCTATCATTTCTTGCAATGCTTGAATTGAGTCCTAGAATAGTACAAGCAACAAAGCAAAAGATTTTGCGCACCTGTGAGCTCTGTGATATTAATGAGTTATTTGGGGATGTATAGATGCTTGTGAAATTCCCCTTTGTTATGTAGTTAATCTGATGAACATAGTTTTTGATGACAATAATCATACTAATAACATCATGATTTTAATGCTCAACTTCTCGGCACATAAATGTAACATATGTTGCTCGGACTCTTCATTTTTCTTGACGTTCCCATATTTGACATATGGATGAGGATATGACTTCCAAGGATCCTCCAAATACATGGAAAACATGGAAAAATTTAACCTTACCCATACTCACAAGAGTCCAAGTAACATAGAATGTTACATGCAACCTATGGCATCACCTACTAGTGTCAATTCCTTGTTAGAAAATGTTGCTTGCACCAATATAAGACTCCGCCTCTTCTGCAGCTGTCAACATTGCCATTTTTAGCCACATGATACAAGATTAATTTGGGTTTTGAAGTTAAAAGCTTCTAATTAATTTTATAGATCTGTTCTATTTTTGAGTAGGATTCTTGAATTCAACTTAAGCTCAGCTCATTTGCTGTCTATCCAAGATTGTTTTATGATATGTGGAGCAAATCAAAGTAATGTATTGGATTAGTTGAGGTTTTGTGTTTTGGTAGGAAAAGGGCTCGATATCCATCAAGTCTATATAGTTCCACCGATGTTCATCTTTATGTGTTTGGATATCCTCTTGATCTTGCTAGAATTTCTTTTATGTTTGCAGTTTGCTTCAACTGTATTATTGGTTGGATAGAACAAACTCAATCTAATCTTTACTCCCCTTTTAGCACTTGTTTAACAGTTTTCTTCATTCCCATTTCAACATTACATATGCAGGGATATAAATGGGGTAATTTTGTAAAATTTTCATACTTTTTCTGTTTTAGGAAAGAGAAGGCCATGGAGAGCTTTTCTGTTGTATGGGCCACCTGGGACTGGGAAGTCATACTTGGCCAAGGCTGTTGCAACTGAAGCTGACTCTACATTTTTTAGGTACTATATTGAGTGGCTCATATTTGACCCATTTATCTGCCCGTAAGAAAACACTTGCTAATTATCTACCAAGTCTGAAGCTGTTTTCACTTTTCTTAATTTTTAAGATGCATATGGATCATGAAAACAAGTAAAGAAAATTCACATTTGACATGTACTGTTGTTGTGTTATCTAGCTTTTCCTCAGTGATGCAGCTGCCACCTTCCTTTTATTGGGAGAAAGGGATAGGTGGCAGTAGTAAGGATGGACTCCTATGTATGCATCACTGGATTTTAATGGCAGATAGGTGGCAGTATTCACATGCTGTGGTTGTGGCTTCTATCTGCTGCTAAAACAGTTAAACTTTTTGAGCTGATATTCATTTGCCTTTCTGACTTCACCGCATTTTCCTCCTCTCTTCCATGTTTCTGTTCTATTAAGGTGAATTTACAGCTGCAGTGCTTGACTACTTATGTGGAATCGTGTTATGATATCTATAATGTAATAATGGTGACACAGCCTCTGCAGAGCCCCATAATGTTCTTCTGTTTTTACATCATGAATTCTAGGGATTGTATCAGTCAGAGGAAGAACTATATTTTTTTTTATTTTCTTTAACCCATGTTGTCATACTTGTTGAGTTTATATTAATTAGGTTAGCTTTCTTGGAATCTAAGTTGCTTATATGTTTATGGTTTCTTTTTGGTCATGAATCCCAGTTCTAATTGAATTTAAGTAGTATAGGAGTTTAGAAATACCAATCTAATGTGCATATTCTTCTGGCCTTTTGATTTATGAAAATACCAATCTAATGGGACACCTAGGAACTCCTGTTCCCTCACTTTTGGTCTTTTTCTTTTCATCTTTTCAATTGCTGTAGTTGTTTTGGATTTCTGTTGATGACACAGTTAATCAAGTCCCTTTTATCTTATTTCATCTCTTCTGAGAACTAATTAAATCTCTTCTGACATCTAACTAAATCCTGTTTCTTATACTTCCAAACTCTAAATCTTGCATATTTTGACACTGAATCCCACTACTAAGGCTTTCAGATAAATCAAGTAAGTCCTAATTTTGCTGCTTCTGTAAGCTTTGATGACCGGATTAATCAGTTTCGGTCACTTTTCTACCTATGAACTGACTACACCCATTTGCTTTTTCTTTCATCAACTTTAATATGCTTTTTCCTACTCTAGAAACCCATAAAGATATGAAAAATGTTCCTTTGAAGTTTTTCTTTTGTTTTGAAGTTGTAAACTGAGGCTTTTAGTTACGAAATTTTTTCATATTTATATATTACGATAAGTTTAGCTTTTTGGCTCACCTAACTTTGCTTTAAAACTATTTTTGTTGTAGTTAATTTCTTATATACCATTTCATCGTCTATGTTCGTACATTATGTTTCTGCTTATTTCTCTTTCAGTGTTCTAATCCTTTTCCCTTTTTTTCTGCTAGTGTTTCTTCCTCAGACCTTGTATCAAAGTGGATGGGGGAAAGTGAAAAGCTGGTCTCGAACCTTTTCGAGATGGCGCGTGATAGTGCTCCTTCCATCATATTCATTGATGAAATAGATTCCTTGTGCGGCCAGCGTGGAGAGGGCAATGAGAGTGAAGCTTCAAGACGTATCAAAACTGAACTTCTTGTGCAGATGCAGGTATTTGTTAGTGTATTTAAATGCTGGAACAAATTCCTCAAACATCTTTGCCCCAAAACTTTTCTAGATATTATTTTCTTATGATACACGTTCTTATAATTCCTGACCAGTTTTCAATTTTATCTTGGGACTTATGTTTATTCTATGGTTTTTATTTTGAGTTTTCGTGAAGAAGAGTTTGCACTTCATAAATATGCAATACCTGTTAAAAATTTGAACACCTCTCTTCTCATTTATGGAAGACATGCATGATAAGCAAAGTACCTTGGGAAGTTATGATAGCACAAATTTTCTCAATTAATCTTGTGCATTTAGAAAAACTTTTAAGTGTGTATTGTTTTGAGTTTATTCAATATAAATTTATGTAAGATAACTTTTTTCTTTTGTAGTGTTCTGCAGCATGCTAGCATCTGTATCCTAATTTTGTGAAATTTTCATGTTACAGTATTTGGATCTGACAATACTCATAGTCATACCTTAATTATGTTTTGCTAGATTGTGACATGTGTGTGTGTGTGATAGCCCCACTTTCAATGTTAATGAATGAATTTTTTTACTTTGTGCTTTTGATGTTTTAGGGTGTTGGACATAATGATCAGAAAGTCCTAGTTCTTGCGGCAACAAATACTCCCTATGCTCTTGATCAGGTAGGATAATATTGGAATATAATTTCCATAGATTTACCTTGAATCAGCAGAGGTGGATATCAATCTTTTACTAATCAATTATTCTTATAGGCCATCCGCCGGCGTTTTGATAAGCGCATTTACATTCCTCTCCCAGACGTGAAGGCTCGACAACATATGTTCAAAGTACTTTTCTCTGATGTGTCTCTTCTGAACATTGAAAAGAAAAAAAAAAAAAGAAGAGAAATGCTTGGCTGTTTTGTCTTCTTTTTCACAATTGTTATTCAACTACTGCTATTTTTGACATGGCTACTTTGTTTTGGTAAAACATATTACAACAGGTGCACCTAGGTGATACTCCTCACAACTTGACTGAAAGTGATTTTGAAAACTTAGCTCGCCGGACAGAGGGGTTTTCAGGGTCAGACATATCTGTTTGTGTAAGTGCATCACCTATATGAGATACTTGATCTTATGTTACTCGGTCTTGGGTGTCTGATATGGGTATATTTAATTTCCCTAAGTTTTCCATGTATTTGGAGGATCCTCAAAGGATCATCTCCCTATATCAATATATAAATATGCGTGAAACATGAGTATTGGACATGGGTACTACAAGAAGATGAATATTAGGATTAATTTTGTGCTCGATCATTATATCTTTCTCTTTCTCTGAATGATCTTTTAATGGATGGCCAATGTAGAGATGTTCACTCGTGCGTGTTTTTACCTTTATTTTATCGTGGCAGGTTAAGGATGTTCTTTTTGAACCTGTTCGTAAAACCCAAGATGCCATGTTTTTCTTCAAGACACCTAATAATATGTGGATGCCATGTGGACCAAAGCAACCAGGTGCTGTCCAAATTACTATGCAGGAATTGGCAGCCAAAGGACTTGCAGCACAGGTATCAAGTTGCTTATTTGAGCTCTTACCTTTTGTACCTGTTCCTATGTACAATTTGATTTTCTATATTTTCTGATATTTTTTGCTGTGCATTTATCGTTCCTTTTGGAAAATGTGTGGAGTCTAAGATTGGATTATCCAGAACGCATGCTGGAACATTATTACCATATGCAATAAATAAATCTTTTGGAACATCCTTACCATTGTAACTTAAATTGCTATTTCATTGATTAATGCCCATGTAGATCCTTCCACCACCTATTTCAAGATCAGATTTCGATAAGGTGCTTGCAAGACAGAGGCCAACAGTGAGCAAAGCTGATCTTGAGGTCCATGAAAGATTTACGAAGGAGTTTGGAGAGGAAGGTTGATGGATTGGATGAAATTGTCACATTGATATACTCTTGTTGTGAGGTGCTATCACTGTGATTTGTATTTTATTCATAACCAGCTTGTCATCCAATGAAATGTGGGTTTAGCTTTAATCAAGTGGGGAAGGTGGCTTGACTTCCCATTTCCTGTATTCAGAATGGAATTGCATTTTTTTTCTCCTTCTACAGTGTAAAGAAGATAACCAAGTAATTTGGCATATAATGTTTGAATATGAGTTGTGCCCTTTTATGCCTAAATTTGTTGACCATTTTCTTCTATGTTTTCTTATTTCAATCTTCCTCCCTTGGGAATATACATGCCGCAGTACAATAATAAAAAGAAGGTTCAAAAGAATAAGGAAGACATCTTTCAGATGGCTTGAAAAGGGAAAATATACATTTGGTTATCAAATAAGAAGGCATCTAATGTACATGAATTAAACCTAGCTTTTTCATGATATTGGTTATCAATTTCTATTAAATGTACTTGTTTCTTTTCCTTCAATGCGTGGTAGATTTGATGTTGTCATGATTGTGTTTAAAACATCATCCTTCATATAAATTTCAATATGTCAATAATTCATAGTATATAGATTTTGATATATTTAAGTAGGTTTGGTATCTTGTCAAATTTTGTCTCATTTTTTAATTATTTTTGTTGTATTATGTGTGTCCAAAATCATTAGTTGTAAATGGACCTTCAAATTGACTAATCTTGTAGGACACGGTTTTTAGCTTTATTTAAACCCCATCAGTTTCTATATTAGAAAACTACAATCATTTAAGTAAATCAGAATATAACTTGTATGTAAGCAAGTTGAACTTCAGAGAGTTGAGAAACTTCCATTTGGGAGTTGTTTGTGTGTCACTTCTGCTGATCTTAGATGCCCCAATGAACATTTATGTTCTTGTTCTTTCAACATTATCCAATTGAATAATTCCAATAACCAGACTTTGTTTTCTAATGGGAATTCATGATATGTAAGATCCTGCATGAAATAATACAAGAAAAGCCGGCTAATCATTATAACAAAAACAGATTCTGGGCTTCTTATATACTGAACTATTCAACCATAGTCAAATCAAGCCGGCATTAAACCTTTTTTTTTAAGTTTCTTTTCTTCTGCTATAAGAAGGGCATTTTACTGGTCATGGTTAATCATCATTTCCAGCTTTAAGTTAATATTCTCTTGCTTTTTAATCACTTGAACTCTGGTTCATCACCATGAGACTTGCTCAAGTTCTAACTCTTTTATTGTTCATTAGATTAACTCTGGTTCATGGAGCCAGTAGCAACGCCAAGGTAAGGAGAAAAATCTAATGGGAACTTAGATGATTTGTTTTTTAGGTGCCTAATCTGACAGTGTTCCATTGCATTTTTTGTTTGATTTGCAGCATTATATTGTATACATGGGGGAACATTCTCATCCCAACTCGGAATCTGTTATCAGAGCTAATCATGAAATGCTTGCTTCAGTTACTGGAAGGCATGCACTAAGCTAATTACTTATTGTTTCAGAAATTATTGGGTTGTTTAGCTTGTTAGTTCTCAGTAATGAAGATACAAACCATTTAATTTATACACACATACTGTGACAAATCATTGTTAATGAAGTTTTGGTATGTAATTTTCAGTTTGGAAGTAGCAAAGGAAGCTGCAGTTCACCATTACAGTAAAAGCTTTAGAGGCTTCTCAGCCATGCTCACACCAGAACAAGCTAAAAGAGTTGCAGGTGTTGTTTTGCAAAACTCTAATATGTTCATTCTGATAAATCAAATAACACTAGAGTGTGAAACACAAAGCTGAAAAATTACAGTTATTGACCATGTTTACATATATAAGAAAAAAGTTTTACCATGCAGTCCATAGCTGTAATAAATTGTCACCAATTGCACTTGCGTTGCAGAGAGCGATGGGGTTGTTTCTGTGTTCGAAAGCAGGACAAGTAAGATCCATACAACACGTACATGGAATTTTCTAGGAATAGATTCCATTCAACAATATAAGCAGCTTCAAATGGACTCATCCTCCAATGTAATTGTTGGTGTCATTGATAGTGGTAATGATTTGCTGGCATCTGCTTGCTTTGTTGATTCTTGAAAGTTCGATTCATAGCTCCTACTCATTAAACTTTATTCTTCAGGAATTTGGCCTGAATCAGAGAGCTTTAGTGATCAAGGATTCGGTCCTGTGCCTGACAAGTTCAAGGGAGAGTGTGTAACTGGAGAACAGTTTGCATTGTCTAACTGCAATAGGTAACGATGATTCACATCAACGAAGCTTAATGTATTATACGAAAGAAAACATTACGGAACAACTGTGATTCCAATGATACATGGCCTTGAATTTTTCAGGAAAATTATAGGTGCAAGGTACTATTTCAAAGGGTTTGAAGCAGAATATGGGTCTCTTGAGTCTCAAGGAGGCACTTTCTTCCGGTCAGCTCGAGACAGTGATGGTCATGGAACCCACACTGCATCAACCATTGCTGGATCAGTTGTAGCAAATGTCAGCTTACTTGGCATGGCTGGGGGCACTGCAAGAGGTGGTGCTCCCAGTGCCAGGCTTGCAATCTATAAAGCTTGTTGGTTTGGCCTTTGTAGTGATGCTGATGTTCTATTGGCAATGGACGATGCTATTAGTGATGGTGCTGATATCCTCTCTCTTTCCCTCGGCCCTGATCCACCGCAATCTATATACTTTGAAGATGCCATCTCCATTGGATCTTTCCATGCTTTCCAAAAAGGAATTCTAGTTTCCTGCTCAGCTGGAAATTCATTTTTCCCAGGCACTGCAAGTAATGTTGCTCCTTGGATCCTCACAGTTGCTGCAAGTTCTGTGGACAGGATCTTCAACTCTAACATATATCTTGGCAATTCAAGAATTTTGAAGGTAAATTCTGTAAATATTTTTGCACTCAGGACCCTCTCCCAACAAGAAAAAACAAAAAAGAGCCTGAAAAGAACACAAAAACTGAAGTAAAAAAGAATCTGGAACCTGCATATAAGGTTGATATTTTACCAGGATATTTTTATGCTCTCAGGGTTTCTCTTTAAACCCTCTGAAAATGGAAACCTCATATGGTTTGATAGCTGGTAGCGCAGCAGCTGCCAAAGGAGTTCCACCATCCAATGCTAGGTATGCCTAAAACTTCAGTTCTGCAGCATTACAGATATGAAACATGTTCATGATCATCATATGCCTCATAATTGCATTTCAATGTCGATTAATGCATATAATCACACAAATTATACCAAATATTCATTCCCTCTTGGTCAATTTCTATATTTTCCCCATAAGGAATTTTATAAGAATGCATGCCATGTGATTGCTTTATAACCAAGATACCGGGAAAACAATCCTCTGGTTAACTCAGAAACCTAGGAAGACATAGGTTAGAAGACCGACATTCTACATCTCGATACTATGAAGCAAATGGTCTAGAGATCAAAGCTTGGAACAAGGCCTAGGATTAAGCATAATGACAAATGGCTTCTCAAAATTCACCTGATGCGTTTTCCACTATGTTCTAGCTTTTGCAAGAACAATACTCTAGATGCTACTTTAATCAAGGGGAAGATTGTGGTGTGCACAATTGAGACATTAACTGATAACCGAAGAGAGAAAAGCATATTTATCAGACAAGGTGGCGGAGTTGGTATGATACTTATTGATCCTTTGGCGAAAGACATCGGTTTCCAGTTTGTGCTCCCAGGTACTGTAATTGGTCAAGAAGAAGCAGTACTGCTACAAAAATATATGGAAACTGAAAAGTGAGTACTTTGAGAATTAAACACCCACTGCATTACTATTTCAGAATTGAACGGTACTAACTACTTACATTGTTACAGGAATCCAGTAGCCAAAATCTACCCAACAATAACGGTTCTAAACACTAAACCTGCACCAGCAGTGGCTGGATTTTCTTCCATGGGACCAAACATTATAACTCCAGAGATCCTTAAAGTAACTTCTACAACATTCTCAAAACTTTTCTGCTCATGCCTTAATATGACATTATCCCTGCTATTTCAAACAATTTTAATGAGGAAACTATAATCCATAAGATTGAACTACATGGTGCAAATTTCTTGCAGCCGGATATTACAGGACCTGGACTGAACATTCTGGCAGCATGGTCTCCAGTAGCAATTGAAGCCACTGCTGAACGTTCTGTCAATTATAACATTGTCTCTGGAACTTCAATGTCTTGTCCTCATATATCTGCGGTTTCTGCAATTATAAAATCTATCAAACCTTCATGGAGTCCAGCAGCCATAAAGTCTGCAATAATGACAACAGGTTAACAATTTTCTTCAATGAATAGTATCAGTATACTTGGTTGATGCTTCAAATATACCTTTTTTTATTGGTCTTGTTTTACATCTAAAACTTCATTTGTTGCTGCTACAGCTACTGTCCTTGATAACACCAAACACCTGATTGGAAGACAACCTTTTGGCAATGAGACTACGCCTTTTGACTATGGATCTGGACACATAAACCCAACAGCAGCACTTGAACCTGGTCTAATTTATGACCTTGATTCAACTGATATCATCAATTTCCTTTGCAGTATAGGTGCAAGCCCTGCACAACTGAAAAACCTCACTGGCCAACTAACTTACTGCCAAAATCCTCCTATACCATCCTATAATTTAAACTATCCTTCAATTGGTGTGTCCAACATGAACGGAAGTTTATCTGTTTATCGAACAGTTACATATTATGGAAAAGACCCGACGGTTTATTATGCATATGTAGACCATCCAGTTGGTGTTAAAGTTAAGGTTACACCTTCAAAACTTTGCTTTACAAAGACTGGAGAGAAGATGAGCTTCAAGGTTGATTTCATCCCCTACATGAACAGTAGTGGAAGCTTTGTCTTTGGGGCTTTGACTTGGAGCAATGGCATTCACAAAGTTAGAAGTCCTATTGGTCTCAATGTGCTCTCTGTTTAGGGACAAACTATTTACTGCATCTTTGAATTTGAGTTCATGTAAGTTCAATTTTCTCATGGACTATCCTGTTCAAAGCCTTTATGTGAAGCCAACGATTACCAATTACTATCTTATTATCAATACCTTTGATCAGTTTCAAGTTTCTATCTAGGAAATTGCTTGATATTCAAGTTTACCACCATCATCCTTAAGAAATTGCTTGGAAGGTGCATTATCCTATTGCTTCATTTGGATTCGGATTGATCTTCTTATTTCCGGTTTAATAAGTGATTGATCAAACTCATCATTTACACTGTAAAATAAAATATCATAGAACATAACAAATAAATATATACTAATATGACGAAAATATTCTAACATTCTAAACGAAATCTCAAACTTCAATATACAATATAATTACGTTTTATAACATTTACTTGATAAAAATAATTTGAGATTTCGTTTAAAATGTTAGAATAAATATAATTAATAAGGATAAATAGATACCTATTTATATTAGGTTGAATAGATATAACAGTAAATATATTTAATAAGGATAAATTATTATCTTTTGAAATAACTATAAAAAATATATAAACATGAAATGATTTTTAATGTTGCCAAATGTTTAAACCGTAATGTTTTAGGAATAAAATGTGGAACTAAAATGTCTAATATATTTCTATACTAATTTTTTTTCGTGTTGTATAAATTTTTTATTTCTACTTAGAGTAGAATATTGTTTTCTATTAAGTAAATATTATTTATGTTTTATTAATTTAATTGGAATTTTCTTATCTCTCTGTATAAATAGATGATACTAATAGAGCTATTAACACAAGTTATATACAAGTCAAATATTGTTATTCTATTAGAAATGAGTGATAATTTATTTTCTTAGAATAAATTTTATTTTCTAAAAATTACAATTCTACCGGTTTCTATTGAGAGAGAATTACTTTCCTACTGAAAGTAATAAATTGTTTCTAATTTTGTGCTCGGTTCGTGATTGTTTGAACCCACACTCGAAGCAATTCGTGATATGAGAATAGAGGATAAGGTCATTCAATTGAAAACCAAGAACGTCTAGCATCCGTCTCACAAAAAGCACAAGTACTTTTTAGGAAAAAGTTTATTATTACAGATATCACAAACCGACTCGATTTTTAAAATTTTAATTTTTTATTATGACAGAAAACAGTTTTCTAAACCGAATTTTTCCAACACATATATCCAACTTTCTACCCTGAACCCATTTATCATCCCACAACCTAATATGTTCCCCACTCAACACTTGCCACTGAATATTCTCCTTAAAAAAAATCCCTACCTTCGATTATACTTGACCACGCCCAAAAGGCCCTTCCCCCTTTCTTAGCCTCAAAGAAAGAACAATTAGGAAAATAAATCCCCTTCAAAACTTTCACCCAAAAAGCATTTTCATTATTAAAAACCCTTCAACTTTGCTTAGCCAACGAAGCCTTATTGAAAATGTGATGATCCTCAAAACCCATTCCACCCTCTTCTTTCCTTTTTGTCAAATTAAACCAGCTCATCAAATGGATTTTTCTAGTCTCCATTCCTTGCTCCCAGTAGAAATTTGCTAAAGTTGAATTAATCTCATCACATACATTCTTTGTAATACAAAAACACTGCATAGAATTACAGGTATATCAGTTGCAACAGCCTTAATAAGAACTTCTATAATTAACTAAAGGATAGCTAACACCAAAAATGCTAGGGTGCAGGAACACTCGGGTGCTATAGCCATTAGCCCCCTCACTCGAATTCGACCACTCTTGCTTACATGGAAACATCTTTTCTTCTCTTCTTTTAACCCCTCCTTTTGGTCGGTCCTTTCTTTTCTTCTTCTTTTAACCCCTCCCTTCAGTCGATAGCTATAGCACGATTGATTGAGTCTGATATGCTATTTAAAATATCATAAGTGATCAAATGAACCACCTAAAGGAATGCTATTCTCCTTGTATGCACTCGTGGTAGCTGATAACACCTTAATAAGCAATGCTCGTAAGGAAAACTATTAGAGGCTAGGTGACAAGACGACAGTGGTTGGAATATAATTGTAAGGCCCAAACCAGTTGGGGTAGACAATTGAATGAATGGTAATTGTATATCAATTGAAACTACCTATTTATAGTCCGTGTTTCGCTATTGGAAAACCACCAACAAGACACAAGCCATACTCGATTGACGCTAGCTCTATACGATAAATCATATGATAAGGGAATCGATTTAACCTTTAAAGCTTTTTTGAATTTTTCATACCATATACGGGTGGTGAGGCAGAGGGAGAGGCGACCCTTACCCTAAGGGGCTACTTTACTTATTGTCTATTTATATTTTAGAAGACTTTATTTTTCATTCAATAGCCCATCTCCTATAAGAGAAGGAGGTTTCTTCACCCCTACGACAATAGGCCTTTATTTAAGAGTACCCTTTCCCCAGTCTCCAGTCGTCTTAGAAGAGAAGACTAAGCTCAGATGAATTGCAGTCTGCCTCGACCCTTCATTCGTGACTTTGGTCAGAAAAGGGAATAGGGCAATAAATAGAGCTTTGACTCAGAATTAGACCTTCTGTGGATAGAACTTCAAACTTCTGGATAGACTTGAGAAAGCCTAAACTAAAGGTTCTTAATAGCCTAGCCAGACTCATCGGATAGGGAATCCCATCCTTAGTGAAGCCATTAAGCAAGCCCAAGTCCTTGCAAGAAGGCTCGCTAGATCTATCAAAATTCAAAGCCCATCAAAGACTCTCCTACATGAAAGGACTTGAGTCCATCCAAATGGTATTAAACAAAATCCTATTCTGGAAAGAATGGAAAAGTAAGGAATTTAAGTCTACTCAAAGATTTCATATCTCTCCCACGTGTGATTATCCTAACAACTATAGATTAGGTTTTTCTACTTAATTAAGTTGGTTATGCAAAGTTTTTTAATTTGATCACATAGGCAACATGATTGGGGGCATATTTGTTGCTTCCCAAGGTAGTTAGTTCACCACATAGGCATGTTAGTACTACAGTGTAAAAAACTATTAAGTCATCCAATTCATGTCGCATTGCGAGATTACTCTACCACTTTATAAATGGAGGCTCGATAAGTGTCTTCACTTCATCAAATTCAAATCAAAGAAATTGAGTACTACTATGGATGGTGCAAACAAGCTTTCTACAATTGCTGTCGAAATAGGGCAACTGTAAAATGAAATTCAAGAGCATCGTAGATTGCTAAAATTCTTTTTAAGAAGTGTTAGAACAATAGATACTTGGGCATGGACAGCCTATAAATCCCTACTTATGGGTTCATCTTATTGATTTACTTCATAAGTCAAAGGCTCAACTAGAGATCTTCTTTCAGTTCTTCCTTTTTTTCCCCTGACCTCGACCCCTGTTATTTTGAGGTCATATATAGTATTCAGGGTTTACCTCAATTTTATTCCACTCTCGAGGCCTGCACTGAAACAGTGCTTTACATCTAGATGTCTAGTCAACTGTTGCGCCTCAACGTATTTTGAGGAGAATCAGCTAGCTTTGGGTTTGAGTGGCATTTCACCCTTAATCACAAATCTATTGTTCTAACACTTCTTAAAAGGAAGTTTAGCAATCTACGGTGCTATTGAATTTCATTTTGCAACTGCCCCATTTTGATAGCAATTGTAGAAAGCTTGTTTGCGGCATGCATAGTAGTACTCAATTTCTTTGATTTGAATTTGATGAAGTGAATACACTTATTGTAACGACCCGGTTTCTAGTGGTGGCGGACAGAATGGTTTCGGAACCCCATTCTCTGATGGTCGAGCCCGTAAATATTACTTATTAAAATTTACGAGGTCATTACAGTATTATATTGAATTCTGGTTTATTAAATTTGGTTATTTAGAAAGTTAGTTAAGGTACAAGTGTATCTGTTTAAAAGTAAGTGGTTTTGGAAAATAAGGTATCGAGACCTCGTTTCTATAAATCGAGCTTGTAAATATTTTTATTAAATATTTATGGAGCTTTTTTAGAGGTGAATTGAATTTTGGTTTGGAGATTTTAGTATTTGGATGACTAATTGAGGTATAAGGACTAAATCGTAAAAACCAAAAAAATTAGTTGCTAATTAATTTTTATTAGCTAAACGGGTCAAATAGTATTATGGAAGGGATTTAAATGACAATTATGCCATATTCTATTATAGTGGACTGTTATAACATGGTTTTAAGTGGAAATATGTTAATTATAATATTTAATTAATACTAAAATAAGATAAAAACATAAAAGAAAAAAAATAAGTCATCATCTTTTCTCATTTTCTTCTACCAACCGAATTCACCATGAATGAACTAAGGAAACATTCAGTCATCTTCTTCTCCTTGCATGGTAATTAATTCTAGCTCATTTTTCGTAAATTTTATGTTTCTGCGATCGTTGTAGTTTAATCTAGCTAGCCCAAGTATTAAATCGTAAAAATATTTAAGTTTTTGAAATGTTGTCATTGATGATTTTTGATGTTTTTGTTGTTAAATAGTTTGTTTATAAGCTTTGATTTGATTATGAACTAATTTGTAAAGTGAAATTTGTTAAAATTTAAGTATAGAGACTAAAGTGTAAATAATTCAAAATTGGCATGAAATTTCTGTAATTGTTGATAATAGAGGGTTGTAGATGAATGAATTTGAAATTGGTTTAAAAATTGAAGCTTAAATGTGAAAGTTTTACTAGTTTTGATTTTAGGGGCTAAATTGAATAAAATGTAAAAGTTAAAAAAAAATTATAAAATGAAATTAATAGGTCATATGCATGTATTTGAGTGTTGTAAATTATTTGAATTGATAAATTGAATTTAATTACCATATAGATCAATGATTGACCAATTGGAGCTTAATTGCAGAAAGAGGAAAAAATTACGAAATAGTCATTAGTGTTGTATTTGTTGTTGGGTTGGTTAGGTAAGTTCATAAGGGACTTAATGTAACACCCCAAACCTGGCCTGGATGTTATGGCCGAATCTGGCGATGTCACATGATAGTGCTTTAGAAAACGTAGCTGCGTTAAAACTATTTTTAGGTATCTTAGGCTATCGTTAAAACATGTCGTTAATTTATTCATTATCCATTTTCAAAACTTTATACGTTGCGAAAGCTTTTAAAACGATTTTCAAGGTTGTACGTATTTTGATAAAACCTTTGTTTATTTCGAAAACTCGCGTCTTGTCCTACTGCTAGCAGTTTATAAAATAATAATTTCAAGTTTTAAACTAAAATCCAAAAGGCCTTATTACATAAAATTTACCCAAATATAACCAAAGCAGAATTAAAAATAAACCATAAATAAGTATCCAGAACCGTCATCACCATCGAGTCCTCCGCTGCACTGATCCGTCTACTGCTTGGGATTAACTGAACAGATTAAACAGAAAAGGGTAAATTTTCGCAAACTCAGTGTGTAATCCCCACAAAAAACATACACAGAGAGATATAAGATAACAGACATAATCTCACAGTTCGTGTCTGAGCCCATTACAGAAACGGTGTGGACCATAGCCCACTCAAATTCAAAATCAGACATATTATAGGGCATTAGCCCATTTCAAACAGAATATGCAGAAAACAAAGTCCTACCCACCAGTCTCTACACACCAACTCCGTCCAACCCTACACACCATGTGGGGATAAAATCAACCCACCCAGCCCTATACACCATGTTGTACCGAATGCAGCACATAATCAGAAATTTGCAGCTGAGCTGCCAGATAATAGGCTTAAGAGCCTTTCAGATACTTCCTCCAATCATAATCAACCCACCCTGATGCAATGCAACATACAAGAATGACATGCTCCTATGCAATTTAAACTCATATATTCATATCAGTATACATGCTTAGTACAGAAATCAGACAGACAGATTATTCATATAGGGGGTCTAAGTATTGCTTACCGACCCTACGGTAGGTCCACAACCGACTTGGGCGACCCGTGCAACTTTACAGAGTTTTTTGGAAAAATGGGCTCACACGGCCCAAATTGGCCTTGGCCATGTGGATTACACGGCCTGGCCTAGAATCCCACACGTCCGTCGATAGTAAGGTTTTCGGCTTTCGTCGAAACCTCATTTTTTGCATTTCCAGGTACACACCTGTATCGTTTTCGACGCGTAAGCTCCCCTAAGCCTTTAGAACCTAAAAATCAACCAACGTAACCCTCATTTAACCACTTGTTTCGTCATTCAAAGTCTATCAAAATCTAACATTGATAATCTAACGAACACTTATCGTTAACAATCAAAATCGCAACTCTTACTCTCAGCAGTAACACCGATCAATTATTGCCTTCCACCTGATCATAAAGAGCGCAACAGACCCCTCATCAGACACCTAACTCAAAGCAGACAGATTAAGCGAAGAAAGACTTACCGTAAGAACACACCACCGTTTCACAAGGAGGAAACAAATCGAGAAAACCGAAAAAGAGGGGAACACAAAAGTATTTCGGCAGGGAATTTGGCAGAAAACATCAAAAAGAAAAGGAGAAAATTTTGGGGGGAACAAAGTGTCAGCCCAAATTTCAAAAGGAAATCTGTTAATCCCCTAATCTCTCCCCTTAATTCTCTCCCCCAACCCACTACTCAATTTTTGAAACCAACTCAAACTCTTCGTCACCAAACCGACCAAAAATACTCCCCCTTGCCTATGCAGAGATTCAAACACAAGACCTTGTCGAAACCATTTTAAAAAAGTTTTTGAAAAAACGGGGATCGACTTTAAAACGAAAATGGAGTCGCCACCAATCCCTTTTTACTTAGGTGTAATTGGATCACCTTATAAAACGTTTTATTTCAAAATGTTGATTTTGGTCCACGAAATATAAGAAAACGGGTTCGGGAGTCGGTTATGTACGAGGAAGGGTTAGCACCCTCGTAACGCCCAAAAATTGGTACCTAATTGGTTAATTAATGTCCTTAGGTCGAGAAGATTTTAAAATTCAATTTCTTTTAAAGAATGTTTATATAACCCGTTTTGGGAATATTAAGACTCTTTTGTTCCAAAAGGATAAAATATCACACCCAGTACGTTAGGGTGCGACATTTTAAACCCCAAAACTAAGATTTTTCCTTAATGTCCCAAAACACGAAATTAAAAGGATATTTAGTTATTTGGGTGTACGAAAAACTAAAACCCAGCACGTTAGGGCACAATTTCTCGAACTTCCAAACACGAAATATTGCCTTGTTTTCTAAAATCCTTATCTCGAGATAACATAACGTCATATACAGTGAGTTAGGACACGACAATTTTGAATTCTCGAGAATAAGTTTTTATTTAACTTTTAAAAAGAAAGTAATAGGTCCTTTGGACTCGAAGAGGAAAATCGAAACCCAGTAAGTTAGGGTACGATTTCTTTCGAAGAGGAAAATGAATTTAAAATAAAACGTAAATCAATTTACAATGCTAGTTTGTGTAACAACATGATGACGATAAAATATAATAACAATAAAGGCAGAAATAAAATACAATAAGGCAAAGGCAAGATAGACAACTGAAATAAAATAAAAGAGAATAGTAACAAAAATGAGAATATATATATATATATATAGAGAGAATAATAATAATAGTAAATAATAATAATAAAATATATTAGTAAACGAAAAAAAATAAATAATAAAGATATAGTAATAATAATAATAATAATAATAATAATAATAATAATAATAAGTAGTAGTAGTAGTTAGTAATATCAAAATAATAATTATAATAGTAAATACTACTAAATTAGTGATAATAATGGTAATAATAATAATATAAATAATAAATGAAAATAACAACAAAATTAATATTAAAAATAAAAAATAGTATTAATAATAATAAAATAATAGTAATAATATTGAAATTAATAGTAGTAATAATAAAAAATAACAGTAATAGTAAAATAAAAGTATATTAAAAAATAAAAAAATAATAATAATATATAGCTAATATTCAAATAAATTTTATACAAAATAAAGTTTAAAAATAATATATATAATACTATATATATACAAAATTTTAAAATACATAATATGTATATAAGTTATAAAATAATGTGTAATATATAAAATAACATTAAACTAAATAAAATAATCTAATATGAATAATACATAGTAATAATTTAATAGTACGTATCAAAATAATCAAAAAAACTTTGTATTATTAATAATTTAATTTAAATAATATACATTATACAAATATAAAAAAATAGAAATAATATAGAATCTTAATAAAAATAATATAATAAGATATAAGGTACAAATAAAAAAATAAAAATAAAACGGTTTAAAAAAATAAATAAAAAAAGATTAAATTGGGGTTAAAACAAAATTATGGGGATAAATTATAAATAACAAAAAAGAACGAACTCAATTATAATGTGCTAAGAATATGAGGAGGTGAAAAGGGAAATATCCCTGGCCTGCTATGCGCAGCATTTTACCCAAGGGACTAAACTGAAAAATAAGTAGAATTACTGGGGAAATTTTAAAATAAAAAAATGAAATTAAAAAACTAAAAAAATGCGAAAGGGCCAAATGCGCAATTAGCCCAAAATAAGAAAACACGCGGATCCTTCCCCCCGTGCGGGTCGAGTCGGGTGTCAGAGACCCAAAACGACGTCGTTTTGGCCTCTGACCCCCATTTTCAAAACGGCGCCGTTTGGTGGGGGTATAAAAGATAGTTTTTTTTTTTTTTTAAACTTCATTCTCTCACTCCAGCAGAGGAGAGGAAAAATTTTTTTCTAAATGCTCTCTTCTTGGCCTGAATGCTGGCCAAGGTCTGGTTGCCGGACCTTCCCGATGCCGCTGCTTGTTGCCGTCGCCGGCCAACGCGCACAGTGGCCGGAATCTCAAAAAGTAAGTTTTTTTTTAGTTTTTTATATTATGTTATTATTATATATATATATAAGAAAAACAAAATTTGAATATGTATATACTATTTCGAAAAAGAAAAAATAATGAAAAATAAAAAAATGTACTCGTAAATGAAAGAAAAAAAGAAAAATAAAAAAACCTTTGTTGATTTGGGATTATTTTTTTATCTCTCCCATCTCTGTGTTACACATTTAGGGGTTTTTATAACCCGAAAATAATGAAAAGAAGAAAAAAAAAGAAATACGAAGATTTTGGCCTTTTTGCTGCTGCGTTTTCTTTCCTTTCTTGCAGGTCAACGGCGATCTCGACGGTAGAGCATCATCCGTGTGCGGATTGCGGCGATAAAGGCGGCTGGTATAGGGCTGGCGGCGCCTAGGTTTCAGAAACCCTAGATCTTTCGAAATTGTTTGGGGTTTTGAGCCTTTTTTGGCCGTGTATGTTTGGGTAATTTAGGCCTGAGTACTGGGTTATTAGTATTTTGGGTTTGTTTTAAATGGACTGTAATAAACATTGGTTTTTATTTTATTTTATTATGTTTTATTGGTTCAAGCCCGGGCTAAATTGGGTTCTTACAGCTGCCTCTCTTTGCTCATTGTCGTGTAATGAGAATAGAGCAAAGACTATAAAAGGACCAATTTTGCTCGGTCTTTGCCGAGCCTTGACTTCTTGGTCCTCGTCTTCTTCAAATGGCTTCTAAGTCCACTGTAACTTCAACGGTATTGGAACTTTATCTTGATGTTAATAAGTCTGATGGCTTCAATCTGCTTCACTACAACTTCAGGAAGGCAGTATCCGCTATCTTTTTAATCTTCTCCACTGCAACTTCAAGAAGGTCAGACTAATATCTTTGATCTGCTTTGCTGCAAACTCAAGAAAACAAGATCTGTTGTCTTTTAGCTTGCTCCACTGCAAACTCAGAGAGCCAAAGCTAACATCTTCGATCTTCTTTCTGCAACTTCAGGAAAGTAAGATCTGTTGTCTTCAATCTGCTTCCTGCAACTTCAGGAATGCTAGATCTGCTATTTTTCTTATCTGCTCCACTACAAACTCAGAAAGATAAGATCTGATGTCTTTGATCTGCTTCCTGCAACTTCAGGAAGATGAGGTCTGCTATCTTCAGTCTACTCCGCTGCAACTTCAGGGAGATAAGGCTGAAAGTGTCTTTGATTTGCTTCCTGCAACTTCAGGAAGATGAGATCTGCTATCTTTAGTCTGCTCCGCTACAACTTCAGAGAGATAAGGCTGAAAGTGTCTTTGATCTGCTTCCTGCAACTTCAGGAATACCAAATCTGTTATCTTCAATCTGCTCCACTCCTGCTCAGTGGAGATAATATCTGCTATCTTCATTCTGCTCCATTGTCGATACATGGAGATAAGACTTGCGGTCTTCGATCTGCTCCACTCCTGCTTAGTGGAGATATGATCTGATTTCTTCAGTCTGCTCCATTGCAAATACATGGAGATAAGACTTGCTCAAATTCGATCTGCTCCACTCCTGCTCAGTGGAGATAAGATCTGATTTCTTCAGTTTGCTCCATTGTCAATACATGGAGATAAGACTTGCTCAAATTCGATCTGCTCCACTCCTGCTTAGTAGAGATAAGATCTGATTTCTTCAGTCTGCTCCACTGCCAATACATGGAGATAAGACTTGCTCAAATTCGAGCTGCTCCACTCCTGCTCAGTGGAGATAAGATCTGATTTCTTCAGTCTGCTCCATTGCCAATACATGGAGATAAGACTTGCTCAAATTCAATCTGCTCCACTCCTGTTCAGTGGAGATAAGATTTGTTTTCTTCAGTCTCTCCATTGCCAATATATGGAGATAAGACTTGCTCAAATTTGATCTGCTTCACTCCTGCTCAGTGGAGATAGGATATGTTTTCTTCAGTCTACTCCATTGCCAATACATGGAGATAAGACTTGCTCAAATTTGATCTGCTCCACTCCTGTTCAGTGGAGATAAGATCTGATTTCCTCAGTCTGCTCTATTGCCAATACATGGAGATAAGACTTGCTCAAATTCGATCTGCTCCACTCCTGCTCAGTGGAGATAAGATCTGTTTTCTTCAGTCTGCTCCATTGCCAATACATGGAGATAAGACTTGCTCAAATTTGATCTGCTCCACTCTTGCTTAGTGGAGGTAAGATCTGTTTTCTTCAGTCTGCTCCATTGCCAATACATGGAGATAAGACTTGTGATTTCAACCTGTTCCACTGCAACTTCAGGGAGATAAGGTTGGTGGCTTCACCGATGTTGCTACACCGCCCTCTGGGGTACATTTCCTGTAGACTTATGTTTATGTCAAATGATTAGGATGCTATAGTCGGAATGACTCTAATGCTCCTAACTAAATATATTATGGACGACATTTGCATGAATGCAGAATGTCATAAAAATGATCCTATTTTTTAAATGTGTAATGATTAGGATGCAATGATCGAAATGAATCTAATGCTCCTAACTAACTGTATTATGAATGCAGAATGTCATGTGAATGATCCCCTTTTTTTTCATATGTACAATGATTAGGACACAATGATCGGAATGAATCAAATGCTCCTAATTGGAAGTGTGAGAATGATCCTTTTTTAATGTTTGGGTTGTCATTGCTCATAGTTCATCAAGGTTCTATCACTGATGCGTTTCCATGCTTTCTCGTTCAGCTGGTATCTTTGACAGAAAACCCAAAGAAACAACCATATTCTGGCTCAGCAAGCTTGCCCCGCTGTAATTTCAGAGTCCCTTCCACTGTACCTTTTGGGACATAAGGTTTGTACCTCCCACTGCAACTTCAGGGAAATAACATTTGATTTCTTCCATCCATCCTATTACCACTTAGAGGTATAGAATTTTTATCATCTTCAATCAATTTGATCTGTTACACCATTCCTTGGGTGTAATGACCAGATGTATGTGCCTGAAATTTACAGGGTATCATTTTTCTTTTCAAAGAACAATCCCTTTTACACTTGGGTTGACATTGCTCGTCATTTTTCAAAATGGTATCACCGACGGAATGTCTTATCCAATAAAAATCCGAAGAGATAATATTTCCAACCCTTAAGTTTAGTGAGTTCTAAACAATAGTCTTGTTTCAGATTCTCATATTATTTAGAAGCTTCCAGAGTAATATGCGAAACTTCTTTTATAAAAGTATTATTGGTCCATTAATCGTTATTTCAATATAAAATGCTTAAAAAAAGATCACAACAATGGTCAAGAAAGAAATTAATCAGGAGCATAGCTCGAAACAAATAAGTTAATCAAAGATAACCAAGGCAATATAAGAAAATTGATCAGGGTGTATCTTGAAAAAAATAAAGTAATCAAAGACAGCAAATTCAAAATAGGTAAGATAGAAACTAGGTGCCCCAGATATCGTAGCCTGAGCTTCTCTGTACAAACTTCTTGAGGACCATTTAGAGCTCAATACGTGTTTAGAGGATCCGAAGTACTTTGTCAACGCCCTAAGACGTAGCATACTTCATCATTGTTAATTCAAGCATAGGAAGACTACCACATGCCCTATCAAAATTTGAGCTGCCCTTTTCGGGTTTTCAGCTCAAAACCCCTTTGGTCTCAAAGTGCCCTTTGCGGGTTTTCACCTTGGCCTCTCCTCTTTTTTCTTTTCTTTTTTTTTTGATCTTAATGCGCCCTTTGCGGGTTTTCACCTTGGCCTTTCCTCTTTTTTTTTTTTTATCTCAAGGCACCCTTTGCGGGTTTTCACCTTGGTCTTTCTTCTTTCAGGTAAAATACTTCTTGACTGAACCTGAATTCACCGAATTGGGCAAGTCTCTGCCATTCATCTCGGTCAATATCAATGCTGCTCTAGAACAAGACCTTTTTACTACATAAGGTCCTTCACATTTTGGCATCTTCTTTCCTCTGAAATCCTTTTGTATAAGAAGGATCGGCCTCAATACCAAATACCCATCATGAAATTCCTTTGGGTGGTCCGTTTTCAACATAAATCAGCATCATCCATTTTTAGTACATTTGACTATGATGAATACTTTCAAACCCTTCTCTTCAGCCAAGTTTACTGGAGACATTCTACTTCATCCAATTCTTGACTTAATCAAAGCTGGAAGCAAAGAAAACTCGATCTTTATGGGCAAAACCACTTTTATTCCATGAACCAATGGGAAAAGTGTTGCCCCAGCGAAGGTCTTGGTCGACGTTTAATACGCATAGAGAGTAAATGGTAACTTCTTATGCCAATCTTTACAAGTCTTGCTCACCTTTCATATATTTTTTGTTTTTGTATTTTTTGGTAACCTTTGCTGCACTGTGATATACTGCCTGATCTTTGAACAAACTGTAAACTTTGACATTGTACAATTATGCATTACTAAACATGATCCTTTCTTTCCTTTTTTTTAGAATTTGATGACTATCGACCTTGTAACATTGGCATATGAAACTACTTCCACCCTCTTAGTGAAGTAAACGACGACCACGAAGATGAATCAATATCGACTAGAAGCTTTTGATGAGATCGGCCTCATAACATCCGTGCCCCACATATAGAAAAATCTATGAAGAAAATGGAAAAGTCACATAAATCTTGTCTTCCTCAATTCAGAATTTGCGGTATAACTGATGTGATCCCCTTCCATGGTAGACCAACAGTACCTGATCCGCATGTTTAGCCCACGTCTTAGTAGCCCAGTTATGTCTTGATATGATCATGCAAAAACATCTTTGAATTCTTAAAAACAACTCAATGATGTCTCGTCTTAGTTCTGTGGTAAGCTATCTTCGATCTTCACCCCTTTCCTAAATTTGCAATGTCTTTTAACCCTATGTAAGGTAGGATCTGTTCTTCATCATGTTCTACCTTCCTTAACAAACCAGAAGATAGGTTACAATCTCTGTCATCTTCAAAGTCCTGAGATTCCTCTAAACACATATCTTACTCGAAAGAAGACTCTAAGTTAGTAGCGGCGTTGCTCACATTATTGATATCTGGAGACCTATTGTCGGTTCGAATGAAGATTTCAAAGAATAAATGATTCAAAGAATGATTATTTGTATGATCATGAATGAATAAAATAATATTTGAAAGAAAGTCCAAAAATAAAAGAATATATACATGGAAAGAATAAAAGAATATTTGTTCAAAAAGATGCATTTTATTGAAATAAAAATTTCAAATACAAGCCTATTTCACAAAAGAATTCTTATTGCCTCTAGGCTTAAGGCCACAAGCGTACTTTGAATATTACTCTAAATTAGCTTTAAAAAAACAGGGATCTCTTCCACACTCCCATTATTCAAAACACTCCCCAGTACACAAGAGCTTGGAAACCTCGTTCCTTGGTTCCCTCTTCGCTTTTTATTTCTTTAAGGAGTTGCAACTTTCTTGTATCCGCCTTCAATTATCGCATTTACTGCCTCGTCAAAGTGATCAGGTTCTGATGAATCGTCTAACTTCATAATTCCCATTTTGATGAACCTTTCGACCAACTTTTTAAACGTAGTACAGTTTTCAATTGAGTGACCCATTATTCCCGTGTGGTACTCGTATTGGGCATTCTCATTATACCACTTTGAGAATGGAGGTTGCACAGGTTCCGAGTAGGACGGAGACACCACATGCACATAAAAAAGATTCTGATACAACTCCTTATATGTCATCGGGATGGGTGTGAACTGGAGCTTTTCTGTACTTCACCTCGAGTTAGGTTCCTACCTTGAAGAGCCTTGATAACCAGTGGTTATAGCCTTTGGCTGGCTTACGGTGACTGATTTGGGATGCCTGCTCAAGGTACTTCATTTTCCCTGTTTCTTAGGGATGATCTTTTGGCATTTTCTCCAGTGTCTATCCTCCCGCTCTTTACCGCATTTTTAATCATCTCGCCAGACATTACTATATCTGAAAAGCTTACGGTGGCGCTTCCCAACATATGGTTAATGAATGGGGCCTTTAGAGTATTGATGAAAAGTATTGTGGTCTCCTTTTCTAAAAGCGGCAGCTGAACTTGGAGGGCAACTTCCCTCCATCTTTGCACGTATTGCCTGAAACTTTCATTTGACTTTTTCTCCATATTTTGCAAGGTGATTCTGTCAGGCGTCATGTCTATGACATGATTGTATTTCTTTATGAAGGCTTGGGCCAGATCTCTCCAGGAGCTAATCTTAGCACAGCTGAGTTGATTGTACCACCTAAACGCTACCCCCACCAAACTATCTTGGAAACAATGAATCAAAAGTTGATCATTGTTCACGTAGCCAGTCATCCGTCTACAGAACATAGTGATGTTGGCTTCAGGACAGCTGGTCCCATTGTACTTCTCAAATTCTGGCATCTTGAATTTATGAGGAAGCACCAAATCTGGAACCAAACTCAAGTCTTTTGCATCAATCCCATGGTGATGATCGGTGTTTTCCAGGGGTTTGAACTTTTCTTCTAGCCATCTACAACGATCCTCTAACTGTCTTGAGGATTCAGTTCTTATCCCCTTCCTTTATGCTATGTCTAGGTCAGGGATAACAGGATTAGAAAGGTTATCTCTTGGATTAGATCCTGAGCCAACGTGAAAGTTCATGGGTGGTTTAGTATCAGCTTGCCCTTGTTGAGGTCTAATCGTGACAAGTGGCCTTTGGGGACACTCCTCAGGTTGTACATGTGGTGGGGTGAAACCTCGAGGAAAGTCCTCATTGTTCACATTAACTATAGGACCTTTTCCTTTGTTTATCACCCCATTCAGTAGCTGAGCCATTTGAGCCATCATATTTCTTTGGGCTTCCAGCATTTGGTCTCTCATCTCTTGTTGGAGCTTTGCTAATTGCTCTTGCATCTAGTCTTGCATGTCTCTTTGAATTTGTTCAAGTTTTTGATCCATTTTCTTTGTTTTGGCACGTGTACTATAATGGTGTTCAATTTCTAGATTTTTCTTTCCCTCTTTCTCTTTTCTCTCTGTTATAATTTCAACTAATTAGACTCTTTCTATGGACTTAAATGCATATGATGTGATGTAATGCAAATGTATGAATGCAAAGAGGCATCGATTCTGATTCAACTTCATTTTAGAAAACTTTATTAGAAAACAGAATCCTTTACATAAAACGAATTACAAATATGCTTTCGCCCTAAGGCCCAAAGTTCTGATTTTCCTAAACAACAAAGCTAACTCTTGGCCACGATCTGACTGTAACTCATACTTCGTGCTCAATGTATCAGCCTGTACTGCCAAAGTCTGTAGGTGATCAGCTACCTCTCGAATCTGGACTATTGCTTCACCCATGAGATAATCCCGACTTCTAACTTGATCATGAGAATGGTGAAGTTCTTCCTTCCGATGCCCTTCTTTTGTTTCAAGAAGCTCGATCCCAAGTTCACAGCTATGCAATGCCGGTTCTAATTCTTCGATCTTACCCTTCATTTCCTCAATCTTGTTCAGACTTGACTTTAGCCCGATCGCAGAATTACGGCTTTGATGGTGATGAAGAGATCGTCCAAGTTCAGCCACTCTAACTTTTAATTCTCCCTTTTCACTTAGACTTTCTGCCAACCTCTTTTTCTAGGGCCTCGTTTTGCATCTCCATCTCTAGGAACTTCCTCTTTCAATAGTCAGCTTTGGTCTTTTCCTCTTGAACCTGCTGTTGCCACTGTTCCGAAGTCTTCCCCTTTTGTCTAATTGCGTTTGCTCTGACCATATGCGGACGACTGCATTGTCTTCCACTTTATCAATGAATTCATTCTCCATAACCAGTTTTCTAACTTAGAAACTGACCGTGAATCGATACCTCTTAAAACATGAAATGACATGCACAAAAAATGAAACACAACCAGTTAGTAACACAAAATAAAATAAACAAACACCTAACTGGGTAACTACAAAGGTTTGACATAGTTCTACTTAGGGTGGGTGCTTATGTTTTCTACGTGTGGTTTAGTTTTAAAGTTGAGGTACCCGAACCAGCAGATTCCTCGATCCTCACCCACTATAGACTCATACGGACCGAGTTCGGTTCAGGGGAATACATTTCCCTATGGCTATACGGAGGTGAAAACCTCACGAAGACATAGGTACGGATGTCTCCCAGAAGCAGTCCACTAGCCTATGCGGAGGTGAAAACCTCACGAAGGCATAGTTTCTCACTCCCACTTAAAAGGTGCGATCACAACGGTCATGCAATGCAAAGTGTGCAAGAAAATAATAATCATAGGTTCAAATCAAAATTTTTAAATTTTCAAATCAAATTTTCAAATTTCTGACAAAGGACAAAAAATAATCAAATTTATGGCTTGACTCTCTTAGGTCCCCAGCGGAGTCACCAAGCTGTCGAAACCATTTTTAAAAAGTTATGAAAAAATGGGGATCGACTTTAAAACGAAAATGAAGTCGCCACCAATCCTTTTTTACTTAAGTGTAATTGGATCAGCTTATAAAACGTTTTATTTCAAAATGTTGATTTTGGTGCACGAAATACAAGAAAATGGGTTCGGGAGTCGGTTACGTACGAGGAAGGGTTAGCACCCTCGTAACGCCCAAAAATTGGTACCTAATTGGTTAATTAATGTCCTTAGGTCGAGAAGATTTTAAAATTCAATTTCTTTTAAAGAATGTTTATATAACCCGTTTTGGGAATATTAAGACTCTTTTGTTCCAAAAGGATAAAATATCACACCCAGTGCGTTAGGGTGCGACATTTTAAACCCCGAAATTAAGATTGTTCCTTAATGTCCCAAAGCACGAAATTAAAAGGATATTTAGTTATTTGGATGTACGAAAAACTGAAACCCAACACGTTATAGCACAATTTATCGAACTTCCAAACACGAAACAATGCCTTGTTTTCTAAAATCCTTATCTCGAAATAACATAACGTCATATCCAGTAAGTTAGGACACGGCAATTTTGAATTCTCGAGAATAAGTTTTTATTTGACTTTTAAAAAGAAAGTAATAGGTCCTTTGGACTCGAAGAGGAAAATCGAAACCCAGTAAGTTAGGGTACGATTTCTTTCGAACCTTAAAACACGGAGTGTTTGCTTATTTTGAAAATATAATATGATCGTAACGAAATGGAAAATGAATTTAAAATAAAATGTAAATCGATTTACAATGCTAGTTTGTGTAACGACATGATGACGATAAAATATAATAACAATAAAGGCAAAAATAAAATACAATAAAGCAAAGGCAAGATAGACAACTGAAATAAAATAAAAGAGAATAGTAACAAAAATGAGAATATATATATATATATAGAATAATAATAGTAAATAATAATAAAATATATTAGTAAACGAAAAAATAATAATAAATAAATAAATACTAAAAATAATATTAGTAATAATAAAAATAAAAATAATAACAAAAATAGCAATAATGTTAATAAAAAATAATAATAACTGTAATAATAATAATAATAGAATAAAATAATAGTAGTTAGTAATATCAAAATAATAATTATAATAGTAAAATACTACTAAATTAGTGATAATAATGGTAATAATAATATAAATAATAAATGAAAATAATAACAAAAGTAATATTAAAAATAAAAATAGTATTAATAATAATAAAATAATAGTAATAATATTGAAATTAATAGTAGTAATAATAAAATAATAATAGTAATAGTAAAATAAAAGTATATTAAAAAATAAAAATAAAAATAATATATATGCTAATATTCAAATAAAATTTATACAAAATAAAGTTTTAAAAATAATATACAATATAATACTATATAATAAAAAATTTCAAAATACATAATAATAAATAATATATAAGTTATAAAATAATGTGTAATATATATAAAAATAACATTAAACTAAATAAAATAATCTAGTATGAATAATACATAGTAGTAATTTAATAGTACGTATTAAAATAATCAAAAATAACTTTGTATTATTAATAATTTAATTTAAATAATATACATTATACAAAATTTAAAAAACATAAATAATATAGAATCTTAATAAAAATAATATAATAAGATATAAGGTACAAATAATAAAAAAAATAAAAATAAAACGGTTTAAAAAAATAAATAAATAAAGATTAAATTGGGGTTAAAACAAAATTGTGGGGTTAAATTATAAATAACAAAAAAGAACGAACTCAATTATAATGTGCTAAGAATATGATGAGGTGAAAAGGGAAATATCCCTGGCCTGCTATGCGCAGCATTTTACCCTAAGGACTAAACTGAAAAATAAGTAGAATTACTGGGGCAAATTTTAAAATAAAAAATGAAATTAAAAAACTGAAAAAATGCGGAAGGGCCAAATGCGCAATTAGCCCCAAATAAGAAAACACGAGAATCCTTCCCCCCGTGCAAGTTGGGTCGCGGGTCATAGGCCCAAAACGACGTCGTTTTGGCCTCTGACCCCCATTTTCAAAATGGCGCCGTTTGGTGGGGGTATAAAAGATAGGTTTTTTTTTTTGAAACTTCATTCTCTCATTCCAGTAGAGGAGAGGAAAAAAAAATTCTAAATGCTCTCTCCTTGGCCTGAATGCTGGCCAAGGTCCGGTCGCCGGACCTTCCCGATGCCGCCGCTTGTCGCCGTCGCCGGACACCGCGCACGGTGGCCGGAATCTCAAAAAGTAAGTTTTTTAGTTTTTTATATTATGTTATTATTATATATATTATATATAAAAGAAAAACAAAATTTGAATATGTATATATGATGTTTCGAAAAAGAAAAAAATAATGAAAAATAAAAAAATGTACTCGTATATAAAAAAATAAAAAAAAAACCTTTGTTGATTTGGGATTATTTTTTTGTCTCTCCCGTCTCTATGTTACACATTTACGGGTTTTTATAACCCAAAAATAATGAAAAGAAGAAGAAAAAAAGAAGAAATACGAAGATTTTGGCCTTTTTGCTGCTGCGTTTTCTTTCCTTTCTTGCAGGTCAACGGCGATCTCGGCTGTAGAGCATCATCCGTGCGTGGATTACGGCGATGAAGGCGGCTGGTATAGGGTTGGCGGCGTCTAGGGTTTCAGAAACCCTAGGTCTTCCGAAATTGTTTGAGGTTTTGGACCTTTTTGGGCCGTGTAAGTTTGGGTAATTTAGGCCTAAGTAGTGGGTTATTAGTGTTTTGGGTCTGTTGTAAATGGACTGTAATAAACATTGGTTTTTATTTTATTTTATTATGTATTATTGGTTCAAGCCCGGGCTAAATTGGGTTCTTACAGACCTCTTCCATAATAACACACCACTTAACCACCAGACCAGCAGACCCATTCTGTTAATTACTTACACACTTTAACTTATAAGCCTACTAACCAGAGTGTGAGCTCTATACATAAAAATACCAAATTTTACCTAAGTTGTGACTTGAACCTGGGACCTCCAACACACACCCAGAACACATAACCACTGAAGTAGATACACATTTGTGTCAAAACTAAAAAAGCCGAAATTAAGAAAAAATTGGGCGTTACAACTCTACCCCCCTAAAAGAAAATTTTGCCCTCGAAATTTTACCTGGTTAGAAGAGGTGAGGATACTGCTGACGCATCGAATCCTCCGGCTCCCAAGTGGCCTCCTCAATGCTATGATTCCGCCACAGCACTTTCACTAAGGGGATAGACTTCCTTCGCAGAACTTTAATGTCTCGATCTAGGATCTGGACCGGCTCCTCCTCAAATGCCAGATCTGGTCTAACCTCAATGTCCTCAGTAGGTACAATATACGTGGGATCAGAGCGGTAGCGTCTCAACATTGAGACGTGGAATACATCATGAATACGATCCAACTTTAGAGGAAGCTCCAACTGATATGCGACTAGCCCCACTCATTTCAGAATACGGTACGGCCCAATAATCCGAGAGCTTAGCTTACCCTTACGACCGAACCTCAGAACCTTCTTCCATGGCGAGACCTTGAAAAAAACTAAGTCCCTCACAGAATACTCGATATCCCTTCTTTTCAGATCCGCATAGGACTTTTGCCTAACAGATGCTGCTTTCAGACGATCCCAAATCAATCAGACCTTATCTTCAATTTTAAAAACCAATTCCGGACCCAAAACACGTCGCTTACCCAACTCAGACCAACATAAGGGAGTGCGACACTTACGGCCATACAAGGCCTCGTACGGTGCCATCTAAATACTAGACTGATAGCTGTTGTTATAGGCGAACTCTGCCAACTGGAAATACTCTTCCCAACTGTCTCGAAAATCTATAACATAGCTCCTCAACATATCTTTCAGTACTTGAATCACCCTCTCCGACTGACCATCTGTCTGAGGATGGAAGACAGTACTGAAGTCCAACCTTGAACCTAAAGCTTCGTGCAATTTCTTCTAGAACCGAGGGCAACTGATGCTCAGCCTTAACCTGCTGACAAGTCAGACATCGAGCAACAAAATCCGTGACTTCACGCTTCAATCCTGGCCACTAGTACAACTCTCGCAGATCTTGGTACATTTTATTCCCACCGTGGTGCATAGCATAAGGGCTACTATGCACTTCCCTCAGAATCGACTGTCTTAAATCCTCATCCTCCGGTACACGGCTCCGACCGCGGAAACAAAATACCCCATCACTGTTAATCCTAAACTCAGTAGTATCCCTATTCTCAACCTGATGGAACCTCAACTCAAGTGACTTATCCACCAACTGTTTACTCCTGATCTGATCAATCCATGTGGGCTTAATATGAAGTTCTGTTAACAAACTTCCATTGTCGAATAAGCTGAGTCGAGCGAACATTGCTCTCAGATTGGTCATATCCCTACGGCTCAAAGCATCTGCCACCACATTAGCCTTACCTGAATAGTACTCGATGGTGCAGTCATAATCATTAAACAGTTCAACCTATCTACGCTGCCTAAGGTTTAACTCCTTCTGAGTGAGGAGGTACTTGAGGCTTTTGTGATCAGTGTAGATAGTACACTTCTCACCATACAGGTAATGCCTCCAGATTTTTAGAGCAAATACTACCGCTACCAACTCCAAATCGTGCATCGGATAGTTAGCCTCATGCGTCTTGAGCTGACATGACAAATAAGCTACCACCTTACCACCCTGCATCAGTATGCAACCCAGATCCACGTGCTACGCATCACTGTATACCACGAAGTCTCTACCAGGCTCCGGTTGTATCAGAATAGAAGCCTGTGTCAGAACAGATTTAAGCTTTTCGAAGCTCACTTGTTGCTTATCAGTCCAGACAAAGGGAACTCCTTTGCACATATGCTTGGTTAACGGTGCCGCAATTAAGGAGAACCCTTCTACGAAGAGTCGATAATAACCCACCAGCCCTAGAAAGCTACGAATTTCGGACACATTCTTTGACTGTTTCCACTCCAACACAGCCTCAATCTTACAAGGATCCACCCGAATCCCCTCCGCAAAAACCACATGCCCTAGAAAGGTTACTTCTCGGAACCAGAACTCACACTTACTGAACTTCGCATATAATTGTTTCTCATGCAGAATCTATAATACCACTCGGAGATGCTCATCTTGCTCGTCCTCAATCTTTGAATACACCAGAATGTTGTCGATGAAGACTACAATGAACCGGTCCAAATAGGGCTGGAAAATCCGGTTTATCAAATCCATAAACGCCACTGGTGCATTGGTCAAACCAAAAGGCATAACTAGGAACTCGTAATGTCCATACCGAGTCCTAAATGTTGTCTTATGCACATCGGCCTCCTTAACCTTCAGTTGATGGTATCCAGATTGCAAATCGATCTTGGAGAACACGGAAGCCCTCTAAACTGGTCAAATAGATCATCAATCCTCGGTAGGGGGTACTTGTTCTTGATTGTTAGCTTGTTCAGGTGCTGGTAGTCGATACACATTCTCATTGTCTCATCTTTCTTATTCACAAACAACACAAGTGCTCCCCATGGAGACACACTGGGACGAATGAATCCACGATTCAACAGTTCTTGAATTTAAGCCTTAAGCTCTGTCAGCTCCTTTGGTGCCATTTGGTAGGGCGTAATTGAAACCGGAGCTGTACCCGGAATGAGCTCAATCTCAAATTCTACTTCTCGGCTCAGAGGCAGACCCGGTAATTCCTCAGGAAAAACATCTAAAAAGTCTCTTACGGTTCTGATGTCCTTAACCGAAGAGTCCCCAGAATCCGAAAAACTGATGTAGGCTAAGAATGGCTCACATCCCTACCGTACCGACTTTTCTACCACCAACGTAGAAATCACATTTGTCAAATAGTCCCGGCGTTCCCCAATCACCACTACCTCGTTATCCTCCTCGGTTCTCCAAATAACCATTTTTGTTGGGCAATTCAGACTTACTCGATGCTTGACCAGCCAATCCATTCCCAGAATCAAATCGAACTCCCCAAATGGGAGCTCCATCAGATCAGCAAAAAATACTGTCCCTTGAACCTCTAACGGGACGTCTCTATATAATTTACTAACCTGGATAGATTGCCCCAATAGGCTTACAACAGTTACCTTACTCGAAGTACTCTCAACCGGGATCCCCAAAGTTTCAGACATAAGAGTGTGTAGAACCTATGCTATTAATGTAGTGTAGGGTATATTAAAAATTAAAAATGTACCCTTAATGACGTCTAGAGTATCACCATCCTCTCGGCGACGTGCAGCATAAACCAGTGTAGGCTGCCTCACCTCAGTCGGTCCCGCACCTCTGCTCGGTGCTCTCTGTCCTCGGCCCATGCCATTACCACCCCTGGCTTGTCCTCGGCCCCTAGGTGGCTGCTGAGCTACTCTCGGTGGCTGCGCAGTACCAGTACTCGCAGCTTGCATCTGATCAGTTCTCAGTGGACAATCCCAGACACGGTGCTCAGTCGACCCACATCTCAAACATGCCCCAGTCGTCCTCCAGCACTCGTCCGGATGGCGTCTACCACAGTGCCTACAAAGCCCCACCCAGTAGGTGCAACAGGTGGCCCAACTCTCACTGGCCCATCCGGTTTGGCTTTTTTCTTAGGCCTCATCACAGAACTAGAGAGCTTCGATTCCCTCTTGTTCTTTCCTTTCTCGCGGTTTTGGCACTCAGCGCGCTTGACCTCCTCGGCGATCTTTTCCATCTCCACTAAAGGAGAAAAATCACGCTCCCTCTGTAGAGTTATCAGAACCCGCAAGCTGTCCTTGAGTCCATACTCAAACAGGACACAACGCTCATACTCAATCACCACCATGCCCCGGGTATAATGACTCAGTCTCAGGAACTCGGCCACTGAACAGTCCCCTTGGGTGAGATTAAGAAACTCACGCCTCCTAGCAGCGATGTAGATATCTCCTACATACTTATTATAGAAAGCTGACTTAAAGTACTCCCACGTCAAACGGTAGGGCTGAATACCCTCCTTAACAGTCAGCCATCACTGATACGCTTCATCACGAAGCAGAGAGACAGCCCCCTTCAGCTTCTGCTCAGCAGTAAAGTCCAAATCGTCCATAATTTTTTCTATGGCCTCCATCCAGTACTCGGTCGTGCTAGGGGCAACTCCAGTGACACCCCTGAATAATTCAACCCCATTGGACTAGAGTCGTTTCGTAACCGACCCACGGCCCTCAGATCCGGTGTTGGCCCAGCGACCCTCTCTAAAATTCGTAGCATGGCTCAGGATAGTGCGTCATCCCTAGCCTCATGTTCACGAGACCCAGTCTTTGTAGCAAGTGAGATTGCTGTCTCGCTCGTATCCAGATTGGGCAGATTATTAGATGCGGAGGACCTAGCTCGAGCCCCTCTACGGCCTCTACCACGGCCTCTAGTACCCCGTCCGTGGATACCTCGTGCGCTCATCATAAATTCAAAGTTTATCTGTATTAACAGTTTTATGCATTAGTTTCAATCCCGATATTTATTAACAAATGTTTTATGCATATCAGTATCAAAAGTTCAGAGATCGTTATCGCGAATCACAAGTTTTACTACGATTTTTAGTTTCATTGCAGTTTCTAATTTACACTACGTAGAGTGGTTTCAGTATAGTATACTACCTAAGGCTGTTTCAAGCATGCAAGTAGTATTTCAGACAAATTTAAACAGAATTCAGAACACTTTCAGGATCGACGCCGGAGACTCGGTGTACCACATACTCAGTTCAAAAATATTTTGAATCATTTAAAAATTATTTCAAAAAAACCAATTTTAAAAACTCAAATTCACAGTCGAGTTTTGCAACCTGAGTCTGATACCACTAAATGTACCACCCCAAACCCGGTCTAGACGTTATGTGTAACAGCCTGAGTTAGGGCCTAGTCGGAATAGTGGTGCGAGACCACGAAACCGAGATGAATTTATGATGTTTTTAAATTTTATACCATGTTTTCATGCTAGTGTGCAAGTTTCGTGAAACAAATTTTTTTAAGTTGAGGTCAATTAGTCCAAAAAGGACTAAATTGCAAAAGTTGCAAAAAATGAGTTTCTAGAAGCTTTTTGTATGAAATGGTTTTAGAATAATATGTATGAGTCCTCAAATAGCAATTTTACCAAAAATATAATTTTGGACAAAATTGGCCTTGAGATGGTGTTAAATAGAAATTTTTTTAAAGGAAGGGCATTTTGGTCATTTGCCTAATAAGTGATTAAAATAGGAAAAAGATGAGAAACATTCACTCATCTTCTTCCTTATTGTTGCCAAAAATTGAAAGAAGCCATAGCTAGGGTTCTTCGATTTTTCAAGCTTGCTAGTAAGTGCTCCTAAGCCCGGTTTTTGATATTCTTCATATTTTTGAAGTCTCGGTAGCATGAGTAAGCTATTTTTAGCTATTTGATGAGCCAAGATGCATGTTTAAAAATTTAGCCATGAATGACATGCATGTTAAATGATGTTTTATGGAAGTTTATGAGAGTTTGATGTTAGATAAACATCTTTTCCTTAATGGATTTCATGAAAAATGATAGTATGGACCTTTTTGAAATAGTTATAAAAATTGGTCATACATGCTAGAATTAGTAAGTATTTATGATTGTTATAGAAGAGAAAATGATTCAGCTAAGCATGAAGTCTAAGAAAGTTGCATGAAAGTCATTTTACGAGCCTAAGGGCAAAAGTGTAAATATTGGAAAGTATAGGGGCAAAATAGTAACTTTGCCAAAGTATGAGTTATGAGTCAATTTAGTCATTATGATTATTAAAGGATCTATTTACGATTATAGATCAAGAAAAACGAAGTCCGGATAGAAACTGAGGCAAGAACAAAGTCGAGGACTAAATTGCATTACTACATACATTTTGTATATTGAGGTAAGTTTGTATGATTTCTAAGCTTTATGATTTATATCATAGAAGTGCTTAGTATAATGTATATTATTGCTATGAAATGCTTAATATTATGTTAAATAAAGAAATAAATGAGATTAAGCAAGAGAAAGTCCCGATTGAATATTAATTATCTAGGATACTCGGTCTATCATACGAGTTATCATGTAAGTCCAAGGACCCAAGCTTGGCATTGATCAAGTTATCATGTAAGTCCAAGGACCCAAGCTTGGCATTGATCAAGTTATCATGTAAGTCCAAGGACCCAAGCTTGGCATTGATCAAGTTATCATGTAAGTCCAAGGACCCAAGCTTGGCATTGAACAAGTTATCATGTAAGTCCAAGGACCCAAGCTTGGCATTGAACAAGTTATCATGTAAGTCCAAGGACCCAAGCTTGGCATTGATCAAGTTATCATGTAAGTCCAAAGACCCAAGCTTTGCATTGATCAAATTATCATGTAAGTCCAAGGACCCAAGCTTGGCATTGAACAAGTTATCATGTAAGTCCAAGGACCCAAGCTTGGCATTGATCAAGTTATCATGTAAGTCCAAGGACCCAAGCTTGGCATTGATCAAGTTATCATGTAAGTCCAAGAACCCAAGCTTGGCATTGAACAAGTTATCATGTAAGACCAAGGACTCAAGCTTGGCATTGATTCAAGAAGAGATATTCCATGTAAGTCCATATTTAGAATATGGCCTTAGTATCAAGTTTATAGCAAGAGATCTAGTATCCTCGGTTATTCGTAGAAATTCATCGGGCAAATGAGCAAGCTAAAATGAGATCATAAGAAAGTTATGAAAGCAAAGTTATCATCAAGTCGAAATTGAGTATCATTTACGTTATGATGATGAGCTAGAAATCATACTGATTAATGTGATCAAGTGATACAGGTACCTTGTTTACCTTGTAAGTATGAAAATAGTAAGTATCATGAGACAAGTAAGAATCTTGTATGAGAAAGTAAGCTTTATAGCTGAAATAATGATGCCATTCTTATGTTAAATGATTTATATGAAACAGGTTTATTTATTATGTGTTATACATGCAAACTTACTAAGCTAAATGCTTACGTCTTTTAATGTTTCTTTCTATGTAGTCCCGCCAAGCTAATCTGTGGAATCATTGGAGTCGGAGTTCGTAGCACACTATCAACTCTTATTTTGGTATAGCCAAGTTACTTTACTAAGTATGGCATGTATAAGAAGTATTCTTTTGAGAACATATGTTAAGAAGGGTTATTGTATAAGCTAGTAAGTTATTATTCTTTTGTAAATGGCTAAGTGATTAGCCAAATTGACTTAGTATTTATGTTTATTGAGGTTAATGAAGCATATAATATTGTTCATGATTTGAATTGGCTGATATTAGTTTCAGGGAAGCAAATGGCTTGGTAAATAGCCTCTAAGTGCCCACACGGTTAGACACACGGGCGTTTGTCCAGGCCGTGCTAACCCTGCACCTTAATGTTTTAAATCAGGTTGGACCATGGTCATCCTGCACAGCCGTGTGGTTGAGCCGTGTAAGACACACGTTCAAAGCATGGGCATGCGCCCAGGCCGTGTAGTTGAAGTCAGTAGCTTCACACGGTTGGTAGACACGGGTGTGTCAAAGCCATGTGTATAAAGTCAGTAACCTCCCACGGTTGTAGGCATGACAGGCGTGTCTCTAAGTAACATGGGCGTGTGAACCCTGCTTCCAAGTTGAATGTTAAATGAAGTGTCCAGAAAGTTCGGATAATTGTTAAAGGCCTCGTAGGCTCATAATATGCATGTTATGATCAAGAAAGAAAAGTATATTTTTTTTAGTTGGTTCAAAATTTTACAGTCCCATAAGAGTATGTTTTAGTAAGACAAGCATAGTAATGTCTCGTACCCAGTCCCAGTATTGGGTATGAGGTGTTACATTTAGTGGTATCAGAGCTACGGTTTAGTCGGTTCTAGGACTAACGTAGCATAAACACGAGTTTAGCTATACATGCTATACGTAAGAATATTTTTATAATGATAGTGTGACAACTCTTGACGACTTAAAATTTTGTTTATACATATAGTAAATGGATTCCGAAGGAAATGTGGCGGATGAAATAGAAAGTAATGCGCCGGCTCCCGCTGAGGGGATAGTGCCGAGCGAAAATGAGAATAGACCCACTACGGTGTGTCAAAGAGGAGGAGAAGAGGCTGGAGAAGCCTTTCTCCACATGGTGAACACATGGTATACAGAGTTTGTTCGGGTGAACCCGAATACACAACCCTCTCCACCCCCGCCTGTTCCACAACCTGCTCCTGCAACCCCTCAAGTAGTAGAGGTGGTAAGAGGAGATAAACCTCCAATCGATAGGATCAGGAAACATGGGGCAGAAGAATTTCGAGCTAAAAAGGATGATGACCCAGAAAGAGCTGAGTTCTGGTTGGAAAATACCATCAGGGTATTTTATGAGTTGTCATGCACCCCGGAGGAATGCATGAAGTGTGTAGTCTCTCTCTTAAGAGACTCTGCTTACCAATGGTGGAACACCTTTGTGTCGGTAGTACCAAGGGAAAAGATTTCAAAAGTATATTAGTCAAAGATTTGTGGAACAGAAAAGAAAAGAATTTCTAGAGTTAAAGCAAGGCAAGATGTCTGTGACCGACTATGAGCGGGAGTTTGTACGACTTAGCAAGTACGCTCGCGAATGTGTATCCACTGAGGCCATCATGAGTAAAAGGTTTGAAGATGGGTTAAATGAGGACATCAAATTGCTTGTTGCTGTCCTAGAATTAAAAGAATTTGTTGTACTAGTAGAAAGGGCTTGTAAAGCCGAAGAACTAGTAAAGGAGAAGAAGAAGTCTGAAATGGAGTCTCATGACTCTAAAAAGAGACAGTGGAACAAGTCAATCCAGTCTTCGTCCAAGAAGTCAGGAGATTTCCCTGCTCGATCAGCTACTTCCACTAGGTTTTGAAGAAAAGACAAGGGTAAGTAGTATTCGGGAAATAAAGCACAGACGACTTCAGTTGCAAGTGTTGGAAATTTTAGACCTGACAGACCTGAATGTCCACAGTGTGGCAGACGTCATCTCAGAGAGTGCCGAGCACATGAAAATGCATGTTTTAGATGTGGATCCCAAGACCATTTCATAAAAGATTGTCCAGAGATGATGAAAGAAGAAAGAACTCAAAACCCGAGATCTGGGAATATGGTCAAAGGGAGATCGCAGAAAAACCCGGGAAGTGGGGCAAGTGGAAGAAGTAACCCTAGAGACCAGGCCGCGAGACCCAAGGGTAGAGCGCCTGCAATGACTTATGCCATTCGTGCTCGTGAAGAGGCATCTTCTCCTGATGTTATTACGGGTACCTTTTCTCTTTACAATACTAAAGTTATTGCTTTAATAGATCCCGGATCCACACACTCTTACATTTGTATGAAATTAGTATCCGATTTGAGTATGCCTATAGATACTACAGAATTCATGATTAAGGTGTCTAATCCTTTAGGCAAGAGTGTGTTAGTTGATAAAGTATGTAAAGATTGTCCACTAATGATTAGAGGTCATTGCTTTAAAGCAAATCTTGTGTTGTTACCATTTAATGAATTTGACCTCATTCTTGGTATGGACTGGTTGACTACTCATAAAGTAATAGTCAATTGTGGGAAGAAGTGTTTAGAAATGAAATGTGAAAGTGGGGATGTTCTTCATGTCAACTCAGATGAACATGATAGATTGCCGGTAATGATTTCTATTATGACGGCACAGAGATGTTTAAGAAATGGGTATGAAGCATATCTGGCCTTTGTGATGAACGATAAAGAAATAGAGTTGAAGGTTGAGTCAGTACCGATAGTATGCGAGTACATGGATGTTTTTCCCGAAGAATTATCGGGACTACCACCAGTTAGAGAAGTTGAGTTCAGTATTGAGTTAGTTCCCGGTACGGTACCGATATCTATTACTCCTTATAGAATGGCTCCAACAGAGTTGAAAGAATTGAAGTTGCAGTTGCAAGAATTGACTGATAAGGGTTTTGCAAGATCAAGTTGTTCACGATGGGGTGCTCCGGTTTTATTTGTGAAAAAGAAAGATGGCACTATGAGATTGTGCATAGATTACCGTCAGCTTAATAAAGTGACAGTAAAGAACAAGTACCCATTGCCTAGGATCGATGATTTGTTCGATCAATTGAAAGGAGCTACTGTGTTCTTTAAAATAGATTTGAGATCAGGGTACTACCAGCTGAGAGTGAAAGATTCAAATGTATCCAAGACTGCCTTTCAAACGAGGTATGGGCATTATGAATTTTTAGACATGCCCTTTGGGTTGACCAATGCACCTGCGGTATTCATGGATTTAATGAACCGCATCTTTAGGCCATACCTCGACAAGTTTGTGGTCGTTTTTATTGACGACATACTCATTTATTCCAAAGATGAGAATGAGCATGCTGAACATCTACGGATAGTTTTGCAGACTCTTCGAGAAAATCAGTTTTATGCCAAGTTCAGTAAAATCGAGTTTTGGCTCAAGGAAGTGGGATTTCTTGGACATATTGTCTCGAAAGATGGAGTCCGAGTAGATCCTAGTAAGATTTCAGCCATAATGGACTGGAAGCCACCTAAGAACATCTCCGAAATTAGAAGTTTTCTGGGCTTAGCCGGCTATTACAGGCGATTTGTCAAGGGGTTTTCCATGATTGCAACCCAGATGACTAAATTGTTACAGAAAAATGTGAAGATTGAGTGGACAGAAAGATGCCAACAAAGTTTTGAGAAATTGAAAGCAATGCTGACAGAAGCTCCAGTTTTAGTACAACCCGAATCAGGGATGGAATTTATAATTTACAACGACGCATCCTTAAATGGATTAGGTTGTGTACTTATGCAAGAAGGCAACGTGATTGCTTATGCCTCCAGACAGTTGAAGCCTCACGAAAAGAATTATCCGACGCATGATTTAGAGTTGGCTGCCATAGTCTTCGCTTTGAAGATTTGGAGACACCATTTATATGGTGAAAGATGTCGGATTTTTACTGATCACAAAAGTCTGAAGTACTTGATGACGCAAAAAGAGTTGAACTTACGGCAACGGAGATGGTTAGAGTTGATCAAAGACTATGAGTTGGTTATTGACTACCATCCAGGAAAGGCGAATGTGGTCGCCAATGCTTTGAGCAGAAAGTCCCTTTTTACGTTAAGGGAAATGAATTTACAGATGACTTTATCCGATGATAATTCTATCCTAGCTGAGTTGAGAGCTAGATCAATGTTTCTTCAAGAGATCTTTGAGGCTCAGAAAGAAACTAGTGAAGTGCAAGTCAAGAAAGCTCAGTGTGAGTTAAATGTTGAATCTGACTTTCAGATAAATTCTGGTGGATACTTGATGTTTAGAGATAGAATTTATGTACCGAGAAAAGAGGAGCTTATTTAGAAAATTTTGCATGAGGCACATAACGGATGTTTTTCTGAACATCCGGGAAGTACTAAGATGTATAATGACTTCAAGCAACGGTATTGGTGGCCGAAAATGAAGAAAGACGTTTCAGAGTATGTTTCAATATGCTATATTTGCCAACAAGTGAAGGCTGAACACCAAGTACCTTCGGGTTTGCTTCAGCCTATTTTGATTCCTGAATGGAAATGGGACCGGATCACCATGGATTTTGTTACAGGGTTACCGTTGTCGCCAAGCAAGAAGGATGCTATTTGGGTTGTAGTTGATAGACTCACAAAGTTAGCCCATTTCATACCCGTACGTGTGGATTACACATTAGAAAAGTTGGCAAACTTGTATATTTCAGAAATAGTAAGGCTTCACGGGGTTCCTTTATCGATTATATCGGATAGAGATCCGAGATTCACATCCAGATTCTGAAAGAAATTACAAGAAGCCTTGGGTACGAAGTTAAGCTTTAGCACGGCTTTCCATCCTCAAACTGGCGGTCAGTCAAGGAGATTAATTCAAGTACTCGAGGATATGCTCAGATGTTGCATTTTAGAATTCCAAGGCAATTGGGAAAAGTTTCTCCCATTGGTAGAATTCGCCTATAATAATAGTTTCCAGTCGAGTTTAAAAATGGCGCCGTATGAGGCTCTATATGGGCGTAAGTGCAGGACGCCTTTGTTTTGGACCGAACTTAAGGAAAACCAGATTCACGGGGTTGATTTGGTTAAAGAAGCTGAAGAAAGAGTAAAAGTGATACGAGAATGTTTAAAAGCTGCCTCAGATAGACAGAAGTCCTATTCAGATTTAAAGAGAAAAGAGATAGAGTACCATGTTGGAGATAAAGTCTTCTTGGAAGTGTCACCATGGAGAAAGGTTCTCAGATTTGGCCGAAAAGGCAAGTTAAGCCCACGCTTCATTGGACCTTACGAGATTATTGAGAGAGTTGGACCGGTAGCTTATCGTTTGGCTCTGCCATCAGAATTAGAAAAGATACATGATGTGTTTCACGTGTCAATGTCGCGACGTTACAGATCAGACCCTTCACACGTGATTACCCCATCTAAGGTAGAGATTCATCCCGACATGACTTATAATGAAGAACCCGTCAAGATTTTGGCTCGAGAAGTTAAGCAATTGAGAAATAAAAACATTGCATTAGTGAAAGTATTATGGCAAAGACATGGAATAGAGGAAGCTACGTAGGAAGCAGAAGAGAATATGAGAAACCAGTATCCAAACCTTTTTGCTGGTAAGATTTTCGAGGACGAAAATCCCTAAGGGGGAGAATTGTAACAGCCCGAGTTAGGGCCTAGTCAGAATAGTGGTGCGAGACCACGAAACCGAGATGAATTTATGATGTTTTTAAAGTTTATACCATGTTTGCATACTAGTATGAAAGTTTCGTGAAGCAAATTTTTTTAAGTTGAGGTCAATTAGTCCAAAAAGGACTAAATTGCCAAAGTTGCAAAAAAATGAGTTTCTAGAAGCTTTTTGTATGAAATGCTTTTAGAATAATATGTATGAGTCCTCAAATAGCAATTTTACCAAAAATATAATTTTGGACAAAATTGGCCTTGAGATGGTGTTAAATAGAAATTTTTTAAAGGAAGGGCATTTTGGTCATTTGCCTAATAAGTGATTAAAATAGGAAAAAGATGAGAAAAATTCACTCATCTTCTTCCTTGTTGCTGGCGAAAATTGAAAGAAGCCATAGCTAGGGTTTTTCGATTTTTCAAGCTTGCTAGTAAGTGCTCCTAAGCCCGGTTTTTGATATTCTTCGTATTTTTGAAGTCCCGGTAGCATGAGTAAGCTATTTTTAGCTATTTGATGAGCCAAGATGCATGTTTAAAAATTTAGCCATGAATGACATGCATGTTAAATGATGTTTTATGGAAGTTTATGAGAGTTTGATGTTAGATAAACATCTTTTCCTTAATGGATTTCATGAAAAATGATAGTATGAACCTTTTTGAAATAGTTATAAAAATTGGTCATACATGCTAGAATTAGTAAGTATTTATGATTTTTATAGAAGAGAAAATGATTCAGCTAAGCATGAAGTCTAAGAAAGTTGCATGAAAATCATTTTACGAGCCTAGGGGTAAAAGTGCAAATATTGGAAAGTATAGGGGCAAAATAGTAATTTTTCCAAAGTATGAGTTATGAGTCAATTTAGTCATTATGATTATTAAACAATCTATTTACGATTATAGATCAAGAAAAATGAAGTCCGGATCGAAACCGATGCAAGAACAAAGTCGAGGACTAAGTTGCAGTACTACATACATTTTGTATATTGAGGTAAGTTTGTATGATTTCTAAGCTTTATGATTTATATCATAGAAGTGCTTAGTGTAATGTATATTATTGCTATAGAATGCTTAATATTATGTTAAATAAAGAAATCAATGAGATTAAGCAAGAGAAAGTCCCGATTGAAGATTAATTATCCAGGATACTCGGTCTATCATACGAGTTATCATGTAAGTCCAAGGACCCAAGCTTGGCATTGATCAAGTTATCATGTAAGTCCAAGGACCCAAGCTTGGCATTGAACAAGTTATCATGTAAGTCCAAGGACCCAAGCTTGGCATTGATCAAGTTATCATGTAAGTCCAAGGACCCAAGCTTGGCATTGAACAAGTTATCATGTAAGTCCAAGGACCCAAGCTTGGCATTGATCAAGTTATCATGTAAGTCCAAGGACCCAAGCTTGGCATTGATCAAGTTATCATGTAAGTCCAAGGACCCAAGCTTGGCATTGAACAAGTTATCATGTAAGTCCAAGGACCCAAGCTTGGCATTGATCAAGTTATCATGTAAGTCTAAGGACCCAAGTTTGGCATTGAACAAGTTATCATGTAAGACCAAGGACTCAAGCTTGGCATTGATTCAAGAAGAGATATTCCATGTAAGTCCATATTTAGAATATGGCCTTAGTATCAAGTTTATAGCAAGAGATTTAGTATCCTCGGTTATTCGCAGAAATTCATCGGGCAAATGAGCAAGCTAAAATGAGATCATAAGAAAGTTATGAAAGCAAAGTTATCATCAAGTCGAAATTGAGTATCATTTACGTTATGATGATGAGCTAGAAATCATACTGATTAATGTGATCAAGTGATACAGGTACCTTGTTTACCTTGTAAGTATGAAAATAGTAAGTATCTTGAGACAAGTAAGAATCTTGTATGAGAAAGTAAGCTTTATAGCTGAAATAATGATGCCATTGTTATGTTAAATGATTTATATGAAACAGATTTATTTATTATGTGTTATACATGCAAACTTACAAAGCTAAATGCTTACGTCTTTTAATGTGTCTTTCTATGTAGTCCCGCCAAGCTAATCTGTGGAATCATTGGAGTCGGAGTTCGTAGCACACTATCAACTCTTATTTTTGGTATAGCCAAGTTACTTTACTAAGTATGGCATGTATAGGAAGTATTCTTTTGAGAACATGTGTTAAGAAGGGTTATTGTATAAGCTAGTAAGTTATTATTCTTTTGTAAATGGCTAAGTGATTAGCCAAATTGACTTAGTATTTATGTTTATTGAGGTTAATGAAGCATATAATATTGTTCATGATTTGAATTGGCTGATATTAGTTTCAGGGAAGCAAATGGCTTGGTAAATAGCCTCTAAGTGCCCACACGGTTAGACACACGGGCGTGTGTCCAGGCCGTGCTAACACTCAAACTTAATGTTTTAAATCAGGTTGGACCACGGTCATCCTGCACGGCCATGTGGTTGAGCCGTGTAAGACACACGTTCAAAGCATGGGCGTGTGCCCAGGCCGTGTAGTTGAAGTCAGTAGCTTCACACGGTTGGTAGACATGGGTGTGTCAAAGCCGTGTGTATAAAGTCAGTAACCTCCCACGGTTGTAGGCATAGGCGTGTCTATGAGTACACGGGCGTGTCTCTAAGTAACATGGGCGTGTGAACCCTACTTCCAAGTTGAATGTTAAATGAAGTGTCCAGAAGAGTTCGAATAATTGTTAAAGGCCTCGTTGGCTCATAATATGCATGTTATGATCAAGAAAGGAAAGTATTTTTTTTAGTTGGTTCAAAATTTTACAGTCCCAGAAGAGTATGTTTTAGAAAGACAAGCATAGTAATGTCTCGTACCCAGTCCCAGCATCGGTATTGGGTATGAGGTGTTACATTATGGCCGAATTTGGCGACGTCACATGATAGTGCTTTAGAAAATGTAACTGCGTTAAAACCATTTTTAGGTATCTTAGGCTATCGTCAAAACGTGTCGTTTATCTATTCATTATTCATTTTACAAATTTTATACATTGCAGAAGCTTTTAAAATGATTTGCAAGATCGTACGTATTTTGATAAAACCTTTATTTATTTTGAAAACTCGTGTCTTGTCCTACTGCTAGCAGTTTATAAAATAATAATCCTAAGTTTTAAACTAAAATCCAAAAGGCCTTATTACATAAAATTTACCCAAATATAACCAAAGCAGAATTAAAAATAAACCATAAATAAGTATCCAGAACCGTCATCACCGCCGAGTCCTCCGCTACACCGATCCATCTATTGCTAGGGATTAGCTGAACAGATTAAACAGAAAAGGGTGAGTTTTCGCAAACTCAGTGTGTAATCCCCACAGAAAACATACATACAGAGATATCAGATAACAGACATAACCTCACAATTCGCGTCTGAGCCCATTACAGAAACGGTGTGGACCATAGCCCACTCAAATTTAGAATCAGACATATTATAGGGCCTTATCCCATTTCAGATAGAATATGCAGAAAACAAAGCCCTACCCACCAGCCTCTACACACCAACTTCGTCCAACCCAATACACCATGTGGGGATAAAATCAACCTACCCAGCCTTACACACCATGTTGTACCGAATGCGGCACATAATCAGAAATTTACAGCTGAGCTGCCAAATAATAGGCTTAAGAGCCTTTCAGATACTTCCTCCAATCATAATCAATCCACCCCGATGCAATGCAACATACAAGAATGTCATGCTACTATGCAATTTAAACTCATATATTCAGATCAGTATACATGCTTAGTACAGAAATCAGACAGACAGATCATTCATATAGGGGTCTAAGTATTGCTTACCGACCCTACGGTTGGTCCACAGTCGACTTGGGCGACCCGTGCAACCTTACAGAGTTTTTCAAAAAAATGGGCTCACAAGCCCATGTGGCCCGCCCGTGTGGGTCCACACGGCCCAAATTGGCCTTGGCCGTGTGATAACCAAGAATCCCACACGGCTCAATTGGTTGAGCCAGTGCGTAGCACACAGCCTTGCCCAGCGGTCACACGGTCGTGTCGCTCATGCACGACCTGGCTCGTCGATCACCCAGTTGTATGGTGACTAACAGTCTTGCACACAGCCTGCCACACAGGGGACCACACGCCCGTGTGGCGTCGACAGTAAGGTTTTTGGCTTTCACCGAAACCACATTTTCTGTGTTTTCGAGTACACACATGTATCTTTTTCGATGCGTAAGCTTCCTTAAGCCTTCAGAACCTAAAAATCAACCAACGTAACCCTCATTTAACCACTTGTTTCATCATTCAAAGTCTATCAAAATCTAACATTGATAATCTAACGAACACTTACAATAAACAATCGAAATCCCAACTCTTACTCTCCGCAGCAACACCGATTAATTATTGCCTTCCACCTGATCATAAAAAGTGCAACAAACCCCTCATCAGACGCCCAACTCAAAGCAAACAGATTAAGCGAAGAAAGACTTACCATAAGAGCACACCACCGTTTCACAAGGAGGAAACAAAACGAGAAAAACCAAAGAAGAGGGGAAGACAAAAGAATTTCGACAGGGAATTTGGCAGAAAACATCAAAAAGAAAAGGAGAAAATTTTGGGGGAAAATAGGGTGTCAGCCGAAAATTCAAAAGGAAATCTGCTAATCCCCTAATCTCTCCCCTTAATTCTCTCCCCTAACCCACTACTCAGTTTTTGAAACCAACTTAAACTCTTCGTCACCAAACCGAGCAAAAATACTCCCCCTTGCCTATGCAGAGATTCGAACACAAGACATCTACCATAATAACACACCACTTAACCACCAGACCAGCAGGCCCATGCTGTTAATTACTTACACACTTTAACTTATAAGCCTACTAACCAGAGTTTGGGCTTTATTCATAAAAATACCAAAATTTAACTAAGTTGTGACTTGAACTTGGGACCTCCAACACACACCCAAAACACATAACCACTGAAGTAGATACACATTTGTGTCAAAACTACAAAAGCCAAAATTAAGAAAAAATTGGGGCGTTACACTTAATTTATTAATCGACGATGTGTTTGTATTTTTTTTTGTTTTGCTTTACAGTTGAATTGCTATTGTATAATGTTTTGGCATAAAAAAGATTAAATCGAAAAATATAAAATATCTATATATGAAATAGATATTGACTAGGAAGCAATTGATTAATGGTATGAAGTAAATATTATGGAATTGAATGGATTATAAAAGGGTGAATGATATATAATATAGGTTAGATTTGTACAAAATGAATTAGTATAATTTGGGTACCATAGTGAGGTACATTCGTTTAGTTGAATGGAAATTAATGGATGTTAAGCTTGATTATGAAATTGATATGTATATAATGATATTACATAGTTTAAATGTATATGCATCGCTTGGAAATTATGGTTTATAACTTCACAAATTAAGTCATTTAAATTTCTATATACTTTCCTTACTTAACATGATCAGAGGTAAAAGTAAGTTGAAAATAATTGATGGAATCAAGTTGTTGTGAAATGTTGATTCTCATGATGAAAGACTAAACTGTATTGGATCAAAAATTGTTATGTTATGAGATGACTTGTTTAATTGAGTTATGAATTTTGGTTGTTGGGATATAATTGAAAATTCTATGGAAAATTCGTTACTTAGTGAATGTACAAGTAATGCTTTGATTTACCTGATAAGGCACTGGGTGCCAATTAAATTGATAAGTGCTGGGCGCAATTAGGTTACTTCGATTTACCTGATGAGGCACTAGGTGCTAGTCGTATCAATGAGCATCAAGAGTAAATTCTTCACTTCGAAAGATTGGTATGAAATTGGGGTATGGTATGTCATTACGGTATAATTAATACACTTGGTATAATGTTATGTTTTAATAAAAACTTGAAAGTTCCCTTAAAATCTTCTCATATTGATATTATTTATAGAGATGTCTTTGTATGGATTACTCAACGTTCAATTGTTTCTGTGCACAGGTTGCATTAAGTACATGATCCTGTATATGGCCTTCAACATCCAGTGGCAATCCCAGACTCAAGAGTTTGTGATAGTTTTGGTTTGGTCATGGCATGTATCTAGAAGAGTTTTGTGGTTGAATATGTTATGTATTAGATGAATTTAACAATTTGAATGTTATGTGAATATGTATATAATTATAAGTTGGTAATGGTCTTGGTATTGGGTAATCCTTGTTGATGGTATAGGTATGTATGTTATAATGCTTATATGGTACTAAGGTAATATGTTATAAATGTCGTAACCATTTTTTTGTAAAACGGGAATCGACTTGGTTTTGAAAACGAAAATAAAACGAGAGTCGCCACCGACCTTTGTTTGGTGTGATCGGATCACCTTTGTTTTAAAAAAAAGTTTCAATTTACTAAAACAGTGTTTTTGGTCTACGATATTTGAGAAAACGGGTTCGGGAGTCGGTTACGTGCGAGGAAGGGTTAGCACCTTCGTCACGCCCAAAATTGGTACCAAATTGATTAATTAATGTCCTAATGTCGAAAGTTTGAAAATCTCAAAAGAATTTAAAATTTTGATCTCTTTTGCAAACATTTGAATTTTCTCGAATTGAACATTAAGACTTTCTCGCTCCGAAGGAATAAAATATCACATCCAGTACGTTAGGACACGATAATTTGAATCCTCGAATTCAAGATCATCTCATAATTCCCGAGTCTCACGCGTTAAAAATATCAAAAGGATATTCAAATATTTAGCCAAATGAAAGAACCGGAACCCAACACATAGGGCACGACTTCTCGAGTTTCCAAACATAGAATATTGCCTTATTTCAAAAAAAAAACTTTTAAAATAATCGATTTTAAAGTGGACTTAAAATGTGTTTGTTTGGTTTGTTTGGATGAACAATCCTTCATAAATAAGTTGGAGATTTTATCCACAATACAATAACAAAACAAAAGTATAATTGCAGAAATAAAATAACAATATATAGCGATAATAAAAAACACAAATGAGTAAATTAGGGTTATAAGAAAAATATATACACAAAATACTATGCAACTGAGAATAGATATATGAAATAAGACGATTTTAATATGAATCACATGTATATACATAAATAAATAAAAGAAACTTAATATAAAAATAATGTACGTATAAAAATAATGATGTATAAACATGAATAGAATAAGTACAATTTTTTTTTTAAAAAGGAACAAATTATACGCACAATAGGTATATGCATATAAAATAATACAAAATATATACATAAAATAGTTTAATATAAATAACACATATATATATAAAGAATATGTATATGTAGAATAATTTTTCAACGAGAGATGGAAACAATTTTTGAATAACATATATAAAAAACAAAAGAAACAAAGAACATATAAAATTTTTCAAAGCAATTAACAAACGAAAATTTTGAGATAAACAATGGCAAACGGTTTATTATACACAATGTAACTTCAAACAAATGATAGTTTAAAATAATTAGTATATGCAAAGAGTTCTTAAAATGAATAATACGTAATACTGTATAAATGAATAATATAAACAAATTATTATAAGTATATAAAATAGTTTATCATTATAGAGTTAAGGATCGAATTGAAAAAGAATTAAAAAAGATAGGCCAAATCTGAAAATAACACACGAGGCCCAAATGAAGCGAGCACAAAATGGATGAGGGCCGATTGTGAAATAAACCCAATCCCTATGCACTGCGCCCTAATGGACTGAGTTAAAACAATGGCGAAATTATGGAGGGATTAGAAGCCCAAATCTCCCCTTTTAAAGTAGGTACACGCAGATTCATAACCCCCCCCCCCCAAACAGCTGTTTCCCTTAATGTTTTAAAATCCCTTTCTATTTCTTATTCTGTAGCCCCTTTTTAGAAAAAGGGAAAGGTTTGAAAACTTTTCATCTCCCAACTCCTTCAGCCATCCCCTGGCGATTGGGTTTCATTTCCACCGTCCATGGCGCCACCACCACATACGGTGGCCGATGGTGCGCGAAGTGTGTCTTTTGCTCCTGTTCGAGGCCCGATTCAGGTAAGTTTCTCTCTTTTCTTTTGTTATTTTCTTATCGTTTGTAAAAACTTTTTAAAAGAAAACAAAAATAGATGAAACGAAACAATATTTGGTAACGGAAGATGAGATGAGCAAAGACTAAAAATCGACCTCTTGAACTCCTATTTGTTTTTTTTTCTGATGCTAGTAACGATTTCGCAAGTTCCCCCCTTTTTTATTACTACTAACAAATCTTTCGAAAAAAGAGTATAACAATAAAGAAGAAGAACAATGACAGTAGCGTGAAAATGAAAACGAAAGGGTCACAAGATCAACCTTTTATTGTTTTTTTTTCTCTTGATTTCTCTGACAACTTTTCAAGTATTCTTGTTTTTATTTCTGAATGCGTCAAAAAAAGGAAAAAAAAAGGGACCTCTATTGTAACAGCCAAATTTCGACCCTAATCGGAACGGTGGTTTCGGAACCACGAATTCGAATCTAATCGATGAATTTATTATTATTATTTTTTTTATGTTAGTATGTGTGAATTAGGGTGTGTGAAGTTTTCATATTAAAATTTGATTTTAATTAGTGCATAATTATGAAAGAGGAGTAAATTGCTTTAATGAAATAAATTAGTGGTTGAATGTGTAAGCACTAGTTTGAAAGTGGCTTCTTTTATTGAAGTATCAAAAGTGCAATTTAGCCAAAATTCTTGGTTAGTGCCATCCATCATGTGCATGGAAGAGTGAGTGGCATGTTTTATTATATTTTAATATTTATGTATTTTACTTTAATGATTAAATCACATATATTATAGAATAATAATAGTTTAATAAAACCAAAAGAAAGAAAAGGGGTTGCATGTTCATTTTCTTTTTCTTTAACCGAACTAAGAAGGAAAAAAATAAGAGAGGAAGAGTTCTTGAGGTTTCGGCACTTCTAGGGTCAAATTGAGGTATGTTTTAGTTTTAATTTTTGATAAATTTCATAATTTAGTAATTGTTATGTGCTAGATTATCAAACCCATGCATCAATTTAGAACATTGATCTTGTATGAGTAATGTGTCGATGAACATAGGTTGAGCTTTTAGATGATTCTTAGCACTAAATGGAAGTTTTATGTTAGATGAACAATTGTTGTTCTTGAGTTTTTGAAGAATGATGTTATTAAGGAATTAATTGAAAAAGAAAAAAATTTAGAGGTTAAATGGTTAAAGAAATGAGTTGTATGGACTTACTAGGGAAGCATGAAAATTCGGCCCTTGAGAAAGACATCCAAATTTTGAACAAATTGTGAGTTGTGCATTGGGGATTAATTTGAAAAAAAGTTGCGAATGCTAGGGGTAAATTAGTAAATTTTGTAATTTTATGATTTTGGATCAAATTGAATGTTTATATGTTTGATTAAGTTTAAATTGAAATTATTTAGATCAAGAACATAAGGAAACAGGTTTGGATCGGGGGAAAACAAAATTAAACGAGTAATCGGGAAGCTTAATTCGTCAACTTCCGAGGTAAGTTTTAAGCAATTGAGTTAAATCGAACTTTATGTCATATTATATGCCTAATTTTAGATGGTGGTATGTGTATTTATATCACATTGCCGAATTTATTAATGAAATTGCTTAGGTAGCCGAATGTGGGATTGTTGGAAAGATAGATTAAATTATATGACATGTTCTATATGATAGTGACACTATAGATGTGTAAATTACTAAATTGGGATACGTATATATTCAAAGGGAATGTTAATTGTTATTAATGTCAAGTTCGAATGTGATTTCATAGTTGATGGGAATTGACCGAATGTACTATAGATTATGGATGGAAAAATATTAAGATTATATCTTAGTGTATATTATTATATATATGATACAGTTGGTTTGGTTCTTAATTTGAATATGTATGGAACTAAAAGAACAACAGATTTCAGAAAATTAGCACTATGTGTGCGGGTTATAAAAGTAACGGCTCTATGTGAGTGATACGTTACGATGAGTATGAAGTAACGGCTCTATGTGAGCGATACGTTACGATAAGTATGAAGTAACAGCTCTATGTGAGCGATACGTTATGATAAGTATGAAGTAACGGCTCTATGTGAGCGATACGTTACGATAAGTATGAAGTAACGGCTCTATGTGAGCGATACGTTACGATAAGTATGAAGTAACGGCTCTATGTGAGCGATACGTTACAAGAAATATTAAGTAACTACAATGTGCAGGTATGAGGTTCGTTTTAAAGACTTTTATCATAAATGCAAATAAGTATACAAGAATGATTGAGTATATTATCCTATGTCTATGCATGAATGACTAAGTTTGGAGTGGTAAGTAAACTAGAGGTAAGTACCATTTCTATTAATTTAAGAAGTGATAGAAGTTGATGTGTAAGTTGAAGACTTGTTAAATATGTACTATGTATATAAATTATTTAGAATGTGGTTATGTATTCAACTTTCGGAGGATTTGGCTATTCGGTTTAATGGTTGTAAATGAATAAGGTTATTTTCTTTAAAGTTTGAATAAACTTATGTGAATGGAAACTATTTGCTTAATTCTTACTAAGCTTTGGAAGCTTACTTTGTTTTCGGTTATTTTCTTAAATGCGTAGGTTACTTTTGGAAGCTCGGCCTGTACTCGGGAATCACCTTGGAAGCTCATTATACTATCACCTACCTTGGTACTTTAGTAGATGTTTCTCTTTTGAATCTTATGGCATGTATAGATTTAATCTTTTGGGATATGTTTGAAAGACTTGTAAATATTTGTCTACATGTGCCATGCGAATATGGCTATGTTTTTAGGCTTGAGTATGACTTGGTAAAATTGGTTATGGTACGAATGTTGTTTTTAATCGGCCTATCTTATTTTGTATAAGTTGACTTGTTTATGCATGGTAAAATGTATATATTCATGCTTATATTGTCTTTGTATAATGCTCAAATATGTATGAATTGGTGTAAGCATTTAGGGTAATATTTTATACCTTGATAAATTGTACATATGGTACGCACAAATGCTTGTAAATTATGTTTGATTTATGCATATAGTATACTTAAGAATTTAATGAATATAAGTACAATTATTTGCATGTACGGTATGTTAAATGCATAAATAAAATACTAAGTTTTGAGTTGATCCTGTTGGAGTCTAAGTTTATATATGTATGCAATGGTCACTGCCGAATGGGATGAGTGATTATGGGAATTGATAAATTGGTTGATATTTATGCACAGGTTATGCTCAAATGCGAAATAATTACATATGTAAATGAATGTTTGATATTTGACAAAAGATACGACTTTAATTTTTCTTTTATATAGTATGAGTTGATATACTTTATTAAGTAGTGACATTTACAAGGTGCATTGATGTGTGATGGGGTCGGGTAATACCTCGAAATCCTATTCCGGTGACGGATACGGATTAGGGGTGTTACATTTATACAGTGGCTTCACTTCGGTTTTTATAACCAATTTTACAGAGGTATGGGTTTCCATTTTTATTTTTCTTTGTTTTCTTTCGTTTCTCTTCTGTTCTTATTGTCTACTCCTTTTGCAGGGCATGGGCGAAGCATGCGGATGGTGATGGGAGTCCTTCGGTTAGCGTGCGTAGTGGCACTGAGGCACCAACGACGGGCATTCGACCGAGGCATGGGAAAGGGTGCTGGTGGAGAGTTGGAGCGAGGCGTGTGGCGCGTGCGGGCCAAACGAAGGGTCGGCGGCGCAGGAAAAGGAAACCCTAGGGTTTCTGTTTAGTTTATGATTTTGGGCCATTAGGCCATTCGGGTTGTTGGGCTCATTGTTGTAAATTGGGTCATTCGGGTTTGGGCTGGCTTGGGTTAGGGTCTGTATAGGTAAATGGGTTTAGATTTGGGTTTGTAATTGGACATTTGGACTACTATATTTTATTGGGTTTATTTGGTTTTGTTTTTGGCTTTTTATACTGGTATTGGTTTTTTTTAATGGGCCCCGGGCCAAAATTGGTTATGACAGCTGCCTCTCTTTGCTCATTGTCGTGAAACGAGAATAGAGCAAACAAAATAGAAGAATCAATTTTGTTCGGTCTTGGCCAAGCCTTGACTTATTGGTCCTCGTCTTCCTCAAACGTCTTCAAACCCTGTTGCTTTGATCCACTCCACTGCTATTTCCAAGAGATATGACCTGTAGATTCCATTTGCTTTTCCTCAATCTTCTAAGGGGTGAAATTTGTTTATTTTTAACTTGCTCCAATATGACTTCAGGACACGAAGAGATTTGTAGCTTCGATCTGCTAACTGCTCCATTAGGACTTCGATGGAATCTGAACTTTTCAAACTGCCTCCTTATTCTCGCAATATGAGTTGATTCCTTTTTTTGTTCTTTTTTTTTTTTGAAAAACAGAAACTGAAAAACAGAAATTGAAAATACCTTAGCGTGTGTGACCCGAGGCCCAACTCATCCCTCGTATTATGAGTTGATTTCAACAGAAATTGAAAAACAGAAATTAAAAATACCTCAGCGTGCGTGACCCGAGGCCCAACTCATCTCTCGTATTATGAGTTGATTTTAACAGAAATTGAAAAACAGAAATTAAAAATACCTCAGCGTGCGTGACCCGAGGCCCAACTCATCTCTCGTATTATGAGTTGATTTTAACAGAAATTGAAAAACAGAAATTAAAAATACCTCAGCGTACGTGACCCGAGGCCCAATCTCTCGTATTATGAGTTGATTTTAACAGAAATTGAAAAACAGAAATTAAAAATACCTCAGCGTGCGTGACTCGAGGCCCAACTCATCTCTCGTATTATGAGTTGATTTTAACAGAAATTGGAAAACAGAAATTAAAAATACCTCAGCGTGCGTGACTCGAGGCCCAACTCATCTCTTGTATTATGAGTTGATTTTAACAGAAATTGAAAAACAGAAATTAAAAATACCTCAGCGTGCGTGACCCGAGGCCTAACTCATCTCTCGTATTATGAGTTGATTTTTGAAGAACAAAAATTGAAAAATACCTCAGCGTGTGACCTGAGGCTTAACTCACCTCTCATATTATGAGTTGATATTTTGAAAAATAAATATTGAAAAACACCTCAGTGTGTGACCTGAGGCTCAACCCACCTCTCGTATTATGAGTTGATTTTCTTGCAATCAGAATTTCAAAACATATCATCTTGGTGGAACTCGGATGTCTTCTTTTTCCTTGGTTCGGTACGGTTATCGTCAAAACTTCTTGCTTTACTTGTGTACCTGTATGTGTCATGCGTGATGTTATCATGATATGCACGTGCCTGTTTTAAATGCTTTTATGCCTATATGATTATGCCATGCGCCCTGGGCTTGTTTGTCATATATCTTTTTCGTTACAGCTTTCATGATGACCTGCATTCATTGCTTCGATTCTTGACTTTCCTTTCAGGTTTTGTACCCGTCCTCAAGCTTTACGAGTAATCCGTGTTTCTCGTATATCGCCCTTTTGCCCCTGTTGAACTTTGTCCTTGCTTTGAGCCTCTTGTACTTACCAAATTTTCATCCAGGTAATGCTCAACATTCCTTTTGTTTAGAGTATGTCATTTTGCTATTTATCATTTAACTAAACCAAACATGAGATGCATGAAAATGACAAAGTAGGTATGAAAGGGATACCTCACACCCATATTTATTTTAAAGGCAACAAGTAAAGAGAATTGACAAGGAAAAATTCAATAAAGAAAGCATTATAAAAAGGAAAGAAAGCAGGGTTCGATTGTCACAAATGCTCTAGATATCCGGCGCATGAACTTCTCCACGTTCTTTCATCCTGGATCTTTTCAAGCGAAGCTTCTTGTGTAGAAGATTTTGAGCCTCCAAGTCTGCTTCAAATATTATAATCTCGCCATTTAACTCTCTGTTCAAATCGTCTTACTCCTTATGTCCGAATCCCCTTCATTAGGACACCCTTTCAGGTTTTCATCCTAATATTTTTTGTTTATCAAGACGCCCTTTTTGGGTTTTCATCCTGATTTTTTTTTAGGCGTAGTACTTCTTCACGGCATCTAAGTTCACTAGATTTGGTACCTCTTTCCCATCCATCTCAGTGAGAATCAAAGCTCCACCTGAGAAGGCCTTCTTTACGACATATGGTCCTTCCCAATTTGGTGCCCATTTTCCTCGAAAGTCTTTTTGTATTGGGAGAATCTTTCTCAGCACGAGTTCTCCTTCGCGAAATTCCCTTGGCCGTACCTTCTTGTCATGGGCTGTGATCATTCTCTTCTGGTACATCTGTCCATGACAGATTGCTTTTAAGTGTTTTTCTTCGATCAGATTTAGTTGGTCATATCGAGCTTGAACCCATTCTGATTCTTCTAGTTTTGACTCCATTAAGACTCGTAAAGAGGGGATTTCAACCTCGATGGGTAGCACAGCTTCCATTCCATAGACCAGAGAGAAAGGAGTTGCCCCCGTAGAGGTCCGTACACATGTGCGATATGCATATAGGGCAAATGGTAGCTTCTCGTGCCAGTCTTTATATGTCTCAGTCATTTTCCCAATAATCCTCTTAATATTTTTGTTGGCCGCTTCTACTGCTCCATTCATCTTTGGGCGATAGGGCGAGGAATTATGATGCTTTATTTGAAATTGCTCGCACACCTCCTTCATCATCTTGTTGTTCAGATTTAAAGCATTATCTGAAATGATTCTCTCAGGTAACCCGTATCGACATATGATCTCCTTTTTTAAGAACTTGCAAACTGCGGCCTTTGTCACATTAGCAAACGAAGCGGCTTCTACCCATTTTGTGAAATAATCTATGACCACAAAAATGAATCGATTTCTATTAGAAGCCTTTGGGGAAATTGGCCCTATAACGTCCATGCCCCACATAGAAAAGGGCCACGGAGAAGTCATGACATGAAGGGGCGAAGGTGCTATATGAATTTTATCGCCGTAAACTTGACATTTGCGACACTTTTGCTCGTAACTAATGCAGTCGCTTTCCATTGTCAGCCAGTAATAACCGAGTCTCATAATCTGCCTAGCCATAGTGAAAACATTAGCGTGCGTTCCACAAACTCCTTCATGGACATCTTCAAGTATTTTTCTTGCTTCAACAGCATCCACGCATCTCAGGAGCACTTGATCTTTTCCTCTTTTGTACAGGATGTCCCCATCAAGAACAAATCCCACCTCCATTCTTCTGATTGTTCTTTTGTCATTCTCATTTACTTGTTCGGGATACCTTTGATTCTTGACATACTCTAAGATATCATGGAACCACGGCTATCCATCTGCCTCTTTTTCAATGCTAAAACAATGTGCAGGGGCCTCATATATGCTCATCTGGAGAGGCATTATTTCCGTTTCTTGGTTTGCTTTGAACATTGAAGCCAAAGTGGCTAAGGCATCAGCCAATTGGTTTTCTTCTCGTGGGAAGTGATTAAAAGTTACTTCTTTGAATTCTTTGATCAGCTCTACCACGAGGTCGCGATATTTGACCAACTTCGAATCTCTCACTTCTCAATCTCCACGGATTTGGTAAATTACCAGCGCTGAGTCACTGTATACCTCTAAGATTTCGATGTCTCATTCCATAGCTGCACGAAGTCCCATGATGCAAGCCTCATATTCTGCTACGTTGTTGGTACAGAAGAAATTTAACCTGGCAGTGAATGGGTAATGATTCCCTTCTGGTGACACTAAGACTGCTCCAATCCCATATCCCAATGCATTTGATGCACCATCAAAGCTCATCTTCCACGATTTCTCTTTTGGCGACTCACATTCTTTTTTCGTAATGCACATCAAGTCTTCATCTGGGAAGTCAAATCTCAATGGCTCGTATTCCTCTGTCATTCGAGTTGCTAAGAAGTCGGCTATTGCGCTCCCTTTTATCGACTTTTGATTCACGTAGATGATGTCGTACTCCGATAGTAGGATCTGCCATTGTGCCATTCTTCCTGAGAGTGCAGGTGATTCCATCAATTACTTTATTGGGTCCAGCTTTGAAATTAACCACGTCGTATGATACAACATATATTGTCTGAGCCTTCGAACGACCCAGACCAAAGCACAACAGAATTTTTCAATTGACGAGTACTTTGCTTCATACTCTGTGAATTTCTTGCTGAGGTAGTATATCGCCCTCTCTCTTTTTCCTGACTCATCATGTTGCCCCAGTACACAACCCATTGAGTTTTCGAACACAGTCAAGTACAATATTAACGGTCTCCGGGGAGTTGGCGGTACTAGCACCGGAGGGTTAGACAAATACTGTTTTATCTTGTCGAAAGCCATTCGGCACTCCTCGTTCCATTCTCCAGGATTGTGTTTCCGAAGGAGTCGAAAAATTAGGTCACACTGACTGGTAAGTTGAGCAATGAATCGAGCGATGTAGTTCAACCTCGCTAAAAATCCCCTGACTTCTTTTTGTGTGAGCGGAGGCGGTAGTTCTTGTATGGCTTTTATCTTATCTGGATCAACCTCAATACCTCTCTCATTGACGATGAAGCCTAGTAATTTTCCCGAGGTAGCCCCAAACGTACACTTGGCTGGATTCAGCTTCAGCCGGAACTTTCTTAGTCTTTCGAACAATTTTCTAAGGTTCTCAACATGTTCTCTTTCCCCCCGAGATTTGGCAATCATATCATCAACATAAACTTCTATTTCCTTGTGCATCATGTCATGGAAAAGCATCACCATAGCCCTCTGATAGGTTGCCCCGGCATTCTTTAATCCGAATGGCATCACCTTGTAGCAGAATGTTCCCCACATTGTCACGAAGGTGGTTTCTCCATATCCTCGAGGGCCATCTTTATCTGATTATAACCCGAAAATCCATCCATGAAAGAAAACAACGAATGTTTTTCTGTATTATCCACCAACGTATAGATGTGTGGCAAGGGAAAATTATCTTTAGGACTTGCTTGATTCAGGTCGCGATAATCTATGCACATTCGCACCGTCTTTCTTTGGTACTGGGACTATATTAGCCACCCATTCCGGATATTTGGAGACTTGCAGGAAGCCAGCATCAAATTGTTTCTTGACTTCTTCTTTTATCTTTAAAAGCATTTCAGGTCTCATTCGTCTTAACTTCTATTGAATAGGTTTGCATTCTGGCTTCAGTGGGAGTCTGTGCACCACTACATCCTCGTTCAAACCTGGCATGTCCTGATACGACCATGCAAATACATCTTTGTACTCATGAAGCAAGGCGATCAAATCATGCTTGGTGTTCTCTGAAATGGAGGTCCCAATCTTCACTTGCCTCTTTTCTTCACTTCCCAAATTTACTGTCTCAACGGATTCTTGGTAGGGCAGAATCTGTTTATCTTCTTGTTCTACCATTCTTAGTAAGTCAAGGGACGAGACATAATTTTCAGCATTTTCCTCAGCTTTGCATTCTCCTAAACAAATAGCTTTCTCGAAATCGGTTTCAGGACTTGTAACCGGATTGTTCATGCCGTTGATTTCTGAGCACTTGAAAGGCGAAAGGAAAAGAAAACTATAGAGGAGCATCAAGGTATTGGGACTTACAAACATAATGTTATGGCATGATATGAGGTATATGTAAGGAAAGACTGTAAGAAAAGGGAATAAATATGAAGCTACTGAGGGTGAAAAGGTCATGACAAAATGCATCTCCATTAATGTTCCTTTAAATGATAAAGATCAAACATAAGTTCTTACAAAAGGATCCCACTATTACTTAGGGGCACACAAAAAGAGTTAACACCGAGCATTACTTTGGAGAGGACTTAGAAACTACAAGAAGGTCCACAGCAGTCCAATTGTTGAAAACAAATCCAGGAGGAACAGGGCGTATCAGAACGGGTAATTCAAATTTTAGAAGACATGCTTCGGGCTTGCATTATTGACTTTGAATCAGATTGGGAACGATACTTGCCTTTAGTTGAATTTGTTTATAATAATAGTTACCAATCTAGTATTCAGATGGCTCCATATGAAGCATTATATGGTCGAAGATGTCGATCATCGGTATGTTGGACAGAGTTGAATGAGAACAAGATAGTTGGACCGGAATTAATTCAGGAGACTGAAGAAATAGTTAAAAAGATCATAGACAGGTTGAAAGTAGCTTTTGACAGACAAAAGTCTTATGCAGATCTGAAGCGACGGGATATAGAGTATTCTGTGGGTGATAAAGTGTTTTTAAAGGTGTCACCTTGGAAGAAAATTTTGAGATTTGGTCGCAAGGGAAAATTGAGTCCCCGTTACATTGGGCCGTATGAAGTAGTTGAAAGAATCGGATCGGTTGCCTATCGACTAGCTTTACCTCCAGAACTACAGAAAATTCATGATGTTTTTCATGTTTCCATGTTACGAAGGTATCGATCGGATCCATCTCATGTTATTTCTACTGAAGACATTAAGATTAGACCGGATTTTTCATATGAAGAAGAACCAGTTCAAATATTAGCTCGAGAAGTGAAAGAATTAAGAAACAAACGGGTTCCTTTGGTAAAAGTACTGTGGAGAAGTCATAGTGTGGAAGAAGCAACTTGGGAACCAGAAGAAATTATAAGAGTACAGTATCCTCACCTATTTTCAGGTAAATTTCGAGGATGAAATTTATTAAGGGGGGAGAAATGTAACGACCCAAAATCCATGGGCGCCGGAAAAGTGTGTTATCGGGCCTCCGTCTTAGTAAATTGAGTTAGTAAATAATTCTTAGGAGTAATTATGAGTCTAATAGTGTGTTTAATTAGATTTTTATATAGTGAATTTAGCTTAATTTAAAGTAATTAGGAAAAAGGATCAAATTGAATAAGGAGTAAAAGTCTAATTATAGATTAAAAGAAAGTAAAAAGGATCAAAATGGCAAATATGCCATTTAGCATAAGTTGAGGCGGCATACATGCATAAAAATCTAAGATTTTATTTAAGTTATATAAAGATATATATTATGTTATTATAACATAAAGAAAGAAGAAAAGAAACAAAACAAAGAAACAGAGAGCATTTCGACACAGGGGAAAGAAAAGAAAGAAAAGAAAAGAAAAAGGAGAAATTAGGGATTTGAAGCTTTAAGCTTTAAAAGCTAAAAAGGAACTCGAGGCATCAACCCACAAGGGAAAGGAGAAGGTTACCGAGGAATAATCAAGCAAATTCGGGTTTGTATTACTATAATTCAAACTATTTATTTATTCATTAAATGTTAAATTAATTTATGTATATGGTAAGTAAATTATAAGGTAAGTGTTTTTATTGAATTGAATGGAAATTGAGTTGAAGGATGAATATGTATTGAAATTGAATTGTATGTGGATTGTAATGGAAGTGTAATTGATATTGAAATTGAATTTGTTATGAAAATGAAAATGAAATTGAGAATTGAAATACCCTATTAATTAGTCGGGCTGAGTCGGATATAATTGGCATGCCATAGGATTTGGAAGAGTACGGAATTTATCGGCTTTGCCGATCAGGCACTTTATGTGTCGTATATCAGGCACTTTATGTGTCGTATTTCAGGCACCTCTTGTGTCGTATCAGGCACCTCGTGTGTCGTTTCAGGCACTTATGTGTCGTATTCTGATCAGGTACTATGTACCATTTTAGGCACAATATGCCGTACTGGTGTGTTTGGGTTAGAATCCGTGTATCTATTAAAGTCCGAGTCTGTTAATAGGGGTAACTAAAGGAAAGGTTAAATTGAATAAAATGAAATGGTTGAGCCATTGAAAGAAATGTGAAAATAGAACATGAATTGAAAATGTGATTTGAATATGAGTATGGGAATGGAAAATATGAACCATTGGTTCATGAGATGGATAATGGCTCAACATGAATGTGAATGATTTCAATTGTTGAATAGCTAAGATTGAATTGTATGAATATATTGAAAATGACAAACTTATGTTTGAATTGGTTTAGTAAAATTAAGGTTATATGATATGAATATTATGTTTATAATTTGAATTATGGTAATACCACTGAGTATATGTATACTCAGCGTACGGTTGTTTCCGTGCGCAGGTTATAGAAGTCAAGTACTGAACCAGCATCCAAAGTCAGATCTGACTTCAGCAAACTTTTGGTGATGTATACTTTACTTTGGTAATGTGGCATCTACATAGGTTGTATATAAAGGTTATTATGTTTTGAATGTAAATGGTTAAAAATGTTAGTATTACAAGTTTAAGAATTATAAAGAAACAAGTTTATCTATTTTAATCTAACTAATACTTTGATAAATTTAAGTTGATATTATATTGATTGAGTTTGATTAGAAGGTATTTAGAATAAAAAATGAATATATAAAATGAATTGGTTATGATTGAAATGAATATGGTTTAAATTGCAGGGGGTATTATATGATAATAAGCAGAAATGCTGCCGAAATTTATATTAAACAAAATATATTCTGAAATACTTAAACGAGTCCCATTTCACTTTTAATTCAGACTTTAGACTTTGAAAGTTCATTATAGGGATCAGTTATTAAAGTTATACTATGAATGTTATTTTTTTATTATTATTTGCAAATTGTCTGATATATCCGGTAATGCCTCGTAACCCTATTCTGGCAATGGTTCGGGGTTGGGGGTGTTACAATTATTGGTATCAGAGCTATCAGGTTTAGTCGATTCTCGGGCTAAATCGGGCTCGTGAGTGAGTCTAGAAGTACATGCCACTATTGAGTCGAAGCTAAATCGGGTTTTTGGATGCTGATATATATTTATTTGATTTTGTTTTATAAATAAAATGTCAGACGAAAGAATGTATGATGTTGAACAGGAAATGTATACTGGAAGTCGAGAAATTGAAGAAACTGAATCTGCTACACCTACTGCGAATCCGTTAGATAATCAACCTCCTAATGTAGGAAGAGATAGAGATAACTCACAACTGTTAAGAGCTATAGCCAATATATTACAGCATGTAGCGGGAACTCTACCTAGTACTACATCAGTACCTACTGTTAGACGGGCCTCGATTAAAGAGTTAAGAAAATATGGTGCCACAGAGTTTTTCGGGACTAAGAGGTCTTGATCCGTCTGCTGCTGAAAATTGGATAGAATCAACAAAAAGAGTTTTGCAACAATTAGATTGCACCCCCGAGAGAATCTGATATCTGCTGTATCATTGTTGTAACACCCCTTACCCGTATTCAACGCCGGAATAGGATACGAGGCATTACCAGAATTACAAATTTATTTATCAAACATTTTATTTCATCTAGCATTTTTATATTTGAAATCAATCAAAATCAAACATATTGTCCCTTAAAACATATTTATTTTTCTCATTTCATGACTTACTTGAATTTATTTCTCGTCTCAACATATTTAATTACCTTTTATTTACATATTACAGATAATCACATATTGACATGCCATGATAAATATCATTCTCTTGCCGTTTATTCATAAACATAATTTAGTTAATTCATTATATCAATATTTCACGTACTATCAACTTATAGTTCCTTATATCACATATTTAAAGTTACACGAACTTACCTGGCTAAATTTGCAGAAATACCAAGATTTAAGTGCATTTTGGTAATTTTCCATTTTCATCGATTTTTCAACCGATCTTAATCTAATTAATAATTTCATTCAATTTTGCAATTTTCAATAATAAAATAATCCATTCCATGTAAATTGGTCATCTCCAACATTTTTACAAAACTAATCATAAAGTTTTACTTTTATTCAATTTAGTCCCTGAGCCTAAAACATTACAAATTAGCCATGCTAGCTGAATATTCATACATATTTCCTCCTCCTCCTCCCCATTCCACGTCCTTAATGTATATAACATGCTATAAGTAACATTGTCAATAATTTCATTAATTACTCATAAGTATATTCAAAACTGTCCATTGAGTTATAGTCACTAAATTATTTATTTCCAGAGCTACAGAACTCCAAATGAAGAACCGTTAATTTTTCCTGAAACTAGACTCACATATCTTCTTACCATAAAATTTTCAGAATTTTTGATTTATCCAATTAGTACAGTTTATTCTTTAAAGTCACCCCTGTTCTGCTGTCTGGCAGTTCCGACCCTTCTTCACTAAAAATTAATTATCTTTTTATATAGAATTCAGATGATGTTATAGTTTATTTCTTATAAACTAGACTAATTAAGGAATCTAACCATATAAATTATGTTTCCAAATTATTTTTATACAATTTTTGATGATTTTTCCAAGTCAGAACAGAGCATCTCGAAATTACTCTGAACCAGTCTGACCAAAATCTAAATATCTCAGAATACAGAATTCCTTTGCTTTCCTTGTTTCTTTCATATGAAAATAGACTCAATAAGCTTTAATTTCATATCTCATTCAGATTCTAATTCCATTCTATGATTTTTAGTGATTTTTCAAAGTTAGTCTACTGCTGCTGTCCCAAAGCTGTTTAGTGCAAACTGTTTATTACCATTTTTCCCCTAAGCTTTCTATAAATGATAATTTCGTCCCTGCTCAATTAACTTCTCAATTGAGCTGATTTTTCTCAATAAACACTTTATTCTATCACTTTAAACTACTTTATAATCTTTGGAAATCAGAATTCCAATAATAGACTTTAATTCCAAACATTTTCACAATTTAATCCTTAAAAATCAATTTCTAACTAGATATTTCATTAATTAAACCCCTAATTCACCAATTTGATCCACAAAACTCATGTTCAAAAATCTAAGAATTTCCAGAATTTCAATCTTAATTCAATAAAACTTTGTTCTAAAACTTATAAAACATCAAAATTAGAAGAAAAGGGCTAAATTGACTTACCAATTAAACATTCAAGCTTTAAATCATCAATTCCTCCTTTTCTTTCTTTCCCTTTTTCTTCCCCTGCTTTCGTCTTGTTCTCTGTTTCTTTTCTGTTTCCCTTCTCACCTTGCCTTCTTTTTTGTTTTTGTTTCTATATATATAATAATATAATATATATAATATAATAATAATATAATAATATAATAATATACTTAAAAAAAATCTCAGATTTTCTTCACAATAACCGCCTCAATTAAACAAAATGGCTTAATTACCATTTTGGTCCTTTATACTTTCTTTAATCTATAATGAAACTTTTACACCTTTTTCAATTTAGTCTTTTTTTCATTAATTACATATCCAAACGTTAAAATTTTCTAACGAAAGTTTAATAATAACTTAATGACATTCCATAAATATTTTTAGAAATATTTATGGCTCACTTTATGAATTCGAGGTCTCAATACCTCGTTTTTGGCCCAATTTTTTCTAATTAATTCTTTCAGTTCACAAAATATTTTTAAAATATTTCTAAAATCACACTTAACTTATAATTATCGATTAACAAAATTTTCTAACTTTTCGTCAAATTTAGTGATCTCGAATCACTGTTCCGACACTATTAAAATTGGGCTGTTACAACTCTTCCCCCCTAAAAAAAATTTCGTCCTCGAAATTTCCTTGTTATTTTGATCAAAAACTTCATTATTTCTATAATTCTATAGCTCCTTTGTGCACATATTTATCTAGTTTATCATTTATATCCGTTCCATATCCTTTCAGTTCGCAATTTATTTTAATTCAATATTGCAAACATACTTTATAACGAAAATTACTTACTTTTTTTTTCCAGTTCCAATTTCACTTCAATTTATTCACAACTAAATTTAATTTCACTTTTTCATCATTATACAATTCAATACTAATATTTATCCATCACTTAATTCAATTTCCATTTAATTCAACAATAACACTTACCTCATATTTCACTTACTATACGCATAATTTAAATTTAACATTTAATATTGAATAATTTGGATTATAATAATACAATCGTACGTTGAGCATGTCTGTATCTATACTCAGTGGTATTACCATAATTCAAATTATAAAAATTATAATAAATAATAAATATCAAACATGTAACAATATAAATCATATGTGTTAATTTATACTTTAATTTCATACCTCAACAATAGTCTTTCCTCAAATAGCATCATATATCATCTATATTATCTAATCAAATTATGAACCTTTGGTTCAAGTTTTCAATTTTATATATCAATTTTAATTCATATTTCCACTTTTTCGTACTGTCAATAATTCAATCGATCAAATTCATTCAATTTTCTCATTTCATTTATTCAACTGATTTCAATATCAATGATTCGATATTTTAGCAAATTTATGAACCTTAAGTTCATACTTCAATTTTCACATTCCAATTCGATTCACAATTCAACTCATAATGTCTTTCTCATATCTTTAGTAGTACGGTCAATCAAATTTATTTAATTTTCTCGTTTCAGTTATTCACCCTATTAACAATCCGGACTTTGATGGATACACGGATTTCAACCCAAACACACCAGTACGGCACATTGTGCCTAAAGCGGTACATAGTACCTGATCAGTATACGATACATAAGTGCTTGAAACGACACACGAGGTGTCTGAAATACGACACGTAGAGTGCCTGATTTATGACACATAAGTGCCTGATTTACGACACATAAAGTGCCTGATCGGCAAAGCCGATAAATCCTGTACTCTTCCAAATCCTATGGCATGCCAATTATATCCGATTAGTCCGACAAGTTAATAGGGAAATCAATTCTCATTTTTAATTTCACTTAATATTCATATCTACCCCTATTAACAAGACTCGGACTTTGGCGGATACGCGGATCCAACCAAACACACCAGATTGGCACCCAGTGCCTCATCGGATAGTTCAAAGCATATTGGCACCCAGTGCCTCATCGGATAGTTCGAAGCAATATAGTGACACCCAGTGTCTCATCGGCCCAGCCGAAGTAAAGAGGTACCCAGTACCTTATTGAATCTATCCGAAGTAAATAATATGACACCCAGTGTCTCATCGACTCAAGGTCGAAGAATCCCTGAACACTTCCAATCCTATGGCATGTCATTTGTATCCAATCCAGCCCGATAAGTTAATAGGGTATTCAAATCATTTTTTTTTATTTCAAATTCACTTTTCCATTTCTAATCAGTATACAATTCAGTACCAATACATATTGCAAATATTCACATATAATCAGACTTCGATTCAATTCCAACCACTTTTCAATCAATACACGATTCATATATTTACACATATTCATAATTTAATGCATTTTTATTCAATTCGTATTTTTAATTTATTGTCCAATCAAATTTAAAATCACTAATTGCTTTCCAATCAATATACATTCCAATTACTCACATATTTTCTTTATTTAATTTGCCTTCAAATATTCAAATAATTCATAATTCAGTTACGTAATTTAAATAACTTTCTAAATTCCAGTTCATTCTATTTTCACTTCTTATTTCAATCAGCTTCACAATATTGCAGTTATTTATTACATCAATAATTTCATAGTTTAATGCAATACATATAACAATATTCAATAACTTCACAATTCAATTCAGTACACAAAATAATATTCAGTATTCCATAATTCAATTCAGTATCAGTCTCAATTTTTCAGTACCCAATCTTAAATTTATCATTTTACTAAATACTTACCTTAAAATACTTACCACACATAATTAATAAATTACACATAATAATGATAAAGTTTAAATTATAGTGATACAAATATCATCAAATTCGGAACATATCACATTATCTCAAGTTATATATTAATCATGGCATATATTTCTAAACTTCACATATACTACGTTTGGTCCGAGAACCGGCTAAACCTAAGCTCTGATACCACTAAATGTAACACCCCTTACCCGTATTCAACGCCGGAATAGGATACGAGGCATTACCAGAATTACAAATTTATTTATCAAACATTTTATTTCATCTAGCATTTTTATATTTGAAATCAATCAAAATCAAACATATTGTCCCTTAAAACATATTTATTTTTCTCATTTCATGACTTACTTGAATTTATTTCTCGTCTCAACATATTTAATTACCTTTTATTTACATATTACAGATAATCACATATTGACATGCCATGATAAATATCATTCTCTTGCCGTTTATTCATAACATAATTTAGTTAATTCATTATATCAATATTTCACGTACTATCAACTTATAGTTCCTTATATCACATATTTAAAGTTACACGAACTTACCTGGCTAAATTTGTAGAAATACCAAGATTTAAGTGCATTTTGGTAATTTTCCATTTTCATCGATTTTTCAACCGATCTTAATCTAATTAATAATTTCATTCAATTTTGCAATTTTCAATAATAAAATAATCCATTCCATGTAAATTGGTCATCTCCAACATTTTTACAAAACTAATCATAAAGTTTTACTTTTATTCAATTTAGTCCCTGAGCCTAAAACATTACAAATTAGCCATGCTAGCTGAATATTCATACATATTTTCCTCCTCCTCCTCTCCATTCCACGTCCTTAATGTATATAACATGCTATAAGTAACATTGTCAATAATTTCATTAATTACTCATAAGTATATTCAAAACTGTCCATTTGAGTTATAGTCACTAAATTATTTATTTCCAGAGCTACAGAACTCCAAATGAAGAACCGTTAATTTTTCCTGAAACTAGACTCACATATATTCTTACCATAAAATTTTCAGAATTTTGATTTAGCCAATTAGTACAGTTTATTCTTTAAAGTCACCCCTGTTCTGCTGTCTGGCAGTTCCGACCCTTCTTCACTAAAAATTAATTATCTTTTATATAGAATTCAGATGATGTTATAGTTTATTTCTTCTAAAACTATACTAATTAAGGAATCTAACCATATAAATTATGTTTCCAAATTATTTTTATACAATTTTTGATGATTTTTCCAAGTCAGAACAGAGCATCTCGAAATTACTCTGAACCAGTCTGACCAAAATCTAAATATCTCAGAATACAGAATTCCTTTGCTTTCCTTGTTTCTTTCATATGAAAATAGACTCAATAAGCTTTAATTTCATATCTCATTCAGATTCTAATTCCATTTCTATGATTTTTAGTGATTTTTCAAAGTTAGTCTACTGCTGCTGTCCCAAAGCTGTTTAGTGCAAACTGTTTATTACCATTTTTCCCCTAAGCTTTCTATAAATGATAATTTCGTCCCTGCTCAATTAACTTCTCAATTGAGCTGATTTTTCTCAATAAACACTTTATTCTATCACTTTAAACTACTTTATAATCTTTGGAAATCAGAATTCCAATAATAGACTTTAATTCCAAACATTTTCACAATTTAATCCTTAAAAATCAATTTCTAACTAGATATTTCATTAATTAAACCCCTAATTCACCAATTTGATCCACAAAACTCATGTTCAAAAATCTAAGAATTTCCAGAATTTCAATCTTAATTCAATAAAACTTTGTTCTAAAACTTATAAAACATCAAAATTAGAAGAAAAGGGCTAAATTGACTTACCAATTAAACATTCAAGCTTTAAATCATCAATTCCTCCTTTTTCTTTCTTTCCCTTTTTCTTCCCCTGCTTTCGTCTTGTTCTCTGTTTCTTTTCTGTTTCCCTTCTCACCTTGCCTTCTTTTTTGTTTTTGTTTCTATATATATATAATAATATAATAATATAATAATATAATATAATAATATAATAATATACTTAAAAAAAATCTCAGATTTTCTTCACAATAACCGCCTCAATTAAACAAAATGGCTTAATTACCATTTTGGTCCTTTATACTTTCTTTAATCTATAATGAAACTTTACACCTTTTTCAATTTAGTCTTTTTCATATAATTACATATCCAAACGTTAAAATTTTCTAACGAAAGTTTAATAATAACTTAATGACATTCCATAAATATTTTTAGAAATATTTATGGCTCACTTTATGAATTCGAGGTCTCAATACCTCGTTTTTGGCCCAATTTTTTCTAATTAATTCTTTCAGTTCACAAAATTCACTAATTTTAAAATATTTCTAAAATCACACTTAACTTATAATTATCGATTAACAAAATTTTCTAACTTTTCGTCAAATTTAGTGATCTCGAATCACTGTTCCGACACTATTAAAATTGGGCTGTTACAATTGTTACAAGGGGAAGCATATCTCTGGCGAGAATCTGTTGTTAGACATTTACCGGATGATCAAGTAACCTGAGATTTGTTTCAAAAAGAATTTCAGAAGAAGTATACTGGGGAAATGTATATCGAAGAGAAAAAGCAAGAGTTTTTAATGTTGAAATAGGGTAATATGTCAGTATTGGATTATGATCGAGAGTTTACCAGATTGAGCAAGTATGCTTCAGAATATATTCCAACAGAGGCTGATAGTTGTAAACGGTTTTTACGGGGATTAAGAGATGAAATAAAACTACAATTAGTGTCCCAGCGAATTACTAAATTTGTTGATTTAATCGAGCGGGCCAAAATGGTAGAGCAAGTCTTGGGACTAGACAAAAAGTCAGAAACAGTTGGATTGACCAGGAAATGAGTAGGAGCAACTAGTTCAAATCCACTACCAAAAAGATCTAGAGAATATGGAGGTGGTTGGAGACCTAGTTTTAGATCTGATCGAGGGGATATAAGTCGGGGAAAACAGACGACGATATCTACTGGTAGTGTAAGAGGTCCATTCAGGGGTACAGAAATTCCAGAATGTGGATATTGTGGCAAGAAACATTTAGGTGAATGTTGGAAAGTAACCGGAGGCTGCTTCCGTTGCGGGTCGGTAGAGCATTTTGTTAGAGATTGTCCGAAGAATAAAAATATTACACCTACAACATCCCAAAGATCAGTGTCTACTGCTCGAGGCAGAGGTTCAGGCAGAGGTGGTTCTGTATTCAGAGGTGGAGGTGTACGAAGGGGCAGTGATATAGTTACACAACAGTCGGAAGCTAGAACACCAGCCAGGGCCTACGTGGTTCGGACTCGAGAAGAAGGTGATGCACATGATGTCGTGACAGGTATATTTTTATTGTATTCTGAGCCTATTTATGCTTTAATTGACCCGGGTTCGTCACATTCATATATTAATTTAAAATTAGTTGAATCGGGGAAGTTAGAATCTGAAATGTCTAGAGTTTTCATAGAAGTGTCCAGCCCTTTGGGACAAACAGTGTTAGTAGATAGAGTATGCCGGAGGTGCCCGTTAATAATACATGATAAAATGTTTCCTGTGGATTTGCTGATCATGCCTTTTGGCGATTTCGATATCATTTTGGGTATGGATTGGTTATCTGAACATGGGGTAGTTTTGGACTGCTATAAAAAGAGGTTTAGTATTCAGGCAAAAAACGGGGACAAAATTGAAGTGAATGGCATCCGTACTAGTGGTTCGACACGTATCATTTCAGCTATAAAAGCTAACAAATTATTACAGCAGGGTTGTTCAGCGTATTTGGCATATGTTATTAATTCTGATTCAGTGGGGAGCCAATGCAGCCAGATTAGGACTGTATGCGAGTTTCCAGATGTATTTCCAGAAGAACTACCGGGTTTACCACCTAATAGAGAGGTTGAATTTGCTATTGAGGTGTATCCAGGTACAACACCAATTTCTATACCTCCGTATCGAATGTCGCCTACTGAGTTGAAAGAGTTGAAAGTGCAGTTACAGGACTTATTAGATCGAGGCTTTATCTGACCGAGTATTTCACCTTGGGGAGCTCCAGTATTGTTTGTTAAAAAGAAAGATGGTTCTATGCGATTATGCATTGATTATCGACAGATGAACAAAGTGACAATCAAAAACAGGTATCCTTTACCTCGTATAGACAACTTGTTTGATCAACTTAAGGGAGCTTCAGTATTTTCTAAAATTGATTTGAGATCCGGGTATTATCAACTGAAGGTTAAGGAAAATGATGTGCCTAAGACTACCTTCCGTACTCGTTATGGCCATTATGAATTTTTGGTAATGCCATTTGGATTGACCAACGCTCCAGCTGCTTTCATGGATCTGATGAATCGCATTTTCCAACCATACCTAGATCAGTTTGTGGTGGTCTTTATTGATGATATATTAGTATATTCAAAGACAGAGGCAGAACATGATCAGCATCTTCGAAAAGTTTTACAGATTCTGCGGGAAAAACAGTTGTATGGGAAATTAAGTAAATGTGAATTCTGGTTATCTGAAGTGGTATTTTTAGGACATGTGGTATCTGCCGATGGGATTAGAGTTGACCCGAAGAAGATCGAAGCAATTATTCAGTGGAAAGCGCCAAAGAATGTGTCTGAGGTACGTAGTTTTCTCGATTTGACTGGATATTATCGACTATTTGTAAATGGATTCTCGAAGATAGCAATGCCAATGACTAAACTACTGCAGAAGAATGTTCCTTTTATCTGGAATGATCAGTGCCAGAATAGTTTTGAGACTTTGAAGCAAATGTTGACAGAGGCACCGGTATTAACATTACCAGAGTCGGGGAAAGATTTTATTGTGTACAGTGATGCTTCTTTGAGTGGTTTGGGTTGTGTATTGATGCAAGATGGGAAGGTCATTGCATATGCATCTAGACAGTTGAAGCCGCATGAACGTAATTACCCGACGCATGATTTGGAGCTAGCTGCAGTAATTTTTGCTTTAAAGATTTGGAGGCATTATCTTTATGGCGAGAAATGCTACATTTACACAGATCATAAAAGTCTCAAATATCTTCTGTCACAGAAAGATTTAAATTTAAGGCAAAGACGTTGGATCGAGCTTCTAAAAGATTATGATTGTGTTATAGACTATCATCCAGGAAAAGCAAATGTGGTAGCTGATGCATTGAGCAAGAAAGCTGCGATTGAATTACGAGCAATGTTTGTTCGGCTCAGTGTTAATGATGATGGAAGCTTGTTAGCTGAGTTAAGGGTTAAGCCGATGATGTTAGATCAGATTAGAGCAGCTCAGATGGAAGATGACAAATTATTAAAGAAAAGAGAAATTGTTCAGAATGGTATAGTCGAGAGTTTTAGTATTGATGAACATGATTGTTTGAGGTTTCAAAATCAGATTTGTGTTCCAACTACTTCTGAATTAAAGAAGATGATTCTTCAAGAAGCACACGATGGCACTTTTGTGTTGCATCCGGGTGGAACAAAAATGTATCGTAATTTAAGGGAGCTTTATTGGTGGCCAGGGATGAAGAAAGATATAGTTGAATATGTCAGTAAATGTTTGACTTGTCAACGAGTAAAGGCAGAACATCAGGTACCGACAGGATTACTCCAGTCTATTAGTATTCTTGAATGGAAATGGGATAGTATTACTATGGATTTTGTTACGGGGTTGCCACCGTCGGTGAGCAAAAAGAATGCCATTTGGGTTATAGTTGATCGACTTACTAAGTCTTCTCATTTCATAGCAGTCAGGACTGATTGGTCTCTACAGAAGCTTGCTGAAGTTTATATTCAAGAAATTGTGAGACTGCATGGTATTCCAGTGTCTATAATTTCCGACCGGGATCCACGATTTATATCGAGATTTTGGAAGCAGATACATGATTCTTTGGGTACTCGGCTTAATTTTAGTACTGCATTTCATCCACAAACCGACGGACAATCAGAACGGGTAATTCAAATTTTAGAAGACATGCTTCGGGCTTGCATTATTGACTTTGAATCAGGTTGGGAATGATACTTGCCGTTAGCTGAATTTGTTTATAATAATAGTTACCAATCTAGTATTCAGATGGCTCCATATGAAGCATTATATGGTCGAAGATGTCGATCACCGGTATGTTGGACAGAGTTTAATGAGAAAAAGATAGTTGGACCGGAATTAATTCAGGAGACTGAAGAAGTAGTTAAAAAGATCAGAGACAGGTTGAAAGTAGCTTTTGACAGACAAAAGTCTTATGCAGATCTGAAGCGATGGGATATAGAGTATTCTGTGGGTGATAAAGTGTTTTTAAAGGTGTCACCTTGGAAGAAAATTTTGAGATTTGGTCGCAAGGGAAAATTAAGTCCCCGTTACATTAGGCCGTATGAAGTAGTTGAAAGAATCGGACCGGTTGCCTATCGACTAGCTTTACCTCCAGAATTACAGAAAATTCATGATGTTTTTCATGTTTCCATGTTACGAAGGTATCGATCGGATCCATCTCATGTTATTTCTACTGAAGACATTGAGATTAGACCGGATTTGTCATATGAAGACGAATCAGTTCAAATATTAGATCGAGAAGTGAAAGAATTAAGAAACAAACGGGTTCCTTTGGTAAAAGTATTGTGGAGAAGTCATAGTGTGGAAGAAGCAAATTGGGAACCAGAAGAAATTATGAGAGTACAGTATCCTCACCTATTTTCAGGTAAATTTCGAGGTCGAAATTTATTAAGGGGGGAGAAATGTAACGACCCAAAATCTGTGGGCACCGGAAAAGTGTGTTATCGGGCCTCCGTCTTAGTAAATCGAGTTAGTAAATAATTATTAGGAGTAATTATGAGTCTAATAGTGTGTTTAATTAGATTTTTATATAGTGAATTTAGCTTAATTTAAAGTAATTAGGAAAAAGGATCAAATTGAATAAGGAGTAAAAGTCTAATTATGATTAAAAGAAAGTAAAAAGAATCAAAATGGCAAATATGCCATTTAGCATAAGTTGAGGCGGCATACATGCATAAAAATCTAAGATTTTATTTAAGTTATATAAAGATATATATATATATATATTATTATAACATAAAGAAAGAAGAAAAGAAACAAAACAAAGAAACAGAGAGTATTTCGACACAGGGGAAAGAAAAGAAAGAAAGAAAAGAAAAAGGAGAAATTATGGATTTGAAGCTTTAAGCTTTAAAAGCTAAAAAGGAACTCGAGGCATCAACCCACAAGGGAAAGGAGAAGGTTACCGAGGAACAATCAAGCAAATTCGGGTTTGTATTACAATAATTCAAACTATTTATTTATTCATTAAATGTTAAATTAATTTATGTATATGGTAAGTAAATTATAAGGTAAGTGTTTTTATTGAATTGAATGGAAATTGAGTTGAAGGATGAATATGTATTGAAATTGAATTGTATGTGGATTGAAATGGAAGTGTAATTGATATTGAAATTGAATTTATTATGAAAATGAAAATGAAATTGAGAATTGAAATACCCTATTAACTAGTCGGGCTGAGTCGGATATAATTGGCATGCCATAGGATTTGGAAGAGTACGAAATTTATCGGCTTTGCCGATCAGGCACTTTATGTGTCGTATATCAAGCACTTTATGTGTCGTATTTCAGGCACCTCGTGTGTCGTATCAGGCACCTCATGTGTCGTTTCAGGCACTTATGTGTCGTATTCTGATCAGGTACTATGTACCATTTTAGGCACAATATGCCGTACTGTTGTGTTTGGGTTGGAATCCGCGTATCCGTTAAAGTCCGAGTCTGTTAATAGGGGTAACTAAAGGAAAGGTTAAATTGAATAAAATGAAATGGTTGAGCCATTGAAAGAAATGTGAAAATAGAACATGAATTGAAAATCTGATTTGAATATGAGTATGGGGATGGAAAATATGAACCATTGGTTCATGAGATGGATAATGGCTCAACATGAATGTGAATGATTTCAATTGTTGAATAGCTAAGATTGAATTGTATGAATATATTGAAAATGACAAACTTATGTTTGAATTGGTTTAGTAAAATTAAGGTTATATGATATGAATATTATGTTTATAATTTGAATTATGGTAATACCACTGAGTATATGTATACTCAGCGTACGGTTGTTTCCGTGCACAGGTTATAGAAGTCAAGTACTGAACCAGCATCCAAAGTCAGATCCGACTTCAGCAAACTTTTGGTGATGTATACTTTCTTTTGGTAATGTGGCATGTACATAGGTTGTATATAAAGGTTATTATGTTTTGAATGTAAATGGTTAAAAATGTTAGTATTACAAGTTTAAGAATTATAAAGAAAGAAGTTTATCTATTTTAATCTAACTAATACTTTGATAAATTTAAGTTGATATTATATTGATTGAGTTTGATTAGAAGGTATTTAGAATAGAAAATGAATATATAAAATGAATTGGTTATGATTGAAATGAATATGGTTTAAATTGCAGGGGGCATTATATGATAATAAGCAGAAATGCTGCCGAAATTTATATTAAACAAAATATATTCTGAAATACTTAAACGAGTCCCATTTCACTTTTAATTCAGACTTTAGACTTTGAAAGTTCATTATAGGAATCAGTTATTAAAGTTATACTATGAATGTTATTTTTTTTAGAATTATTTTCAAATTGTCTGATATATTCGGTAATGCCTCGTAACCCTGTTCCGGCGATGGTTCGGGGTTGGGGGTGTTACATCTAGAGGAATCTCGATCTTTCCCATGACCTCCCGTCGTATCCCATCAAACGCCTTTTCTGTAGAATGACAAGGCCTCAGATAAGACATATCAACTGGCATTCTGGACAGTGTAGCCAAAGGCATGACATTGAGCGCAGACCCGTTGTCAATAAGCACATTCGGTATTATATAACCTTTGCAACCGGTTGTGATGTGCAATGCTTTTTTACAGAGCCCCTACCGTTTGGTGGTATTTCATCATCACTGAAGGAGATGAAATTATCCGCATTTAAATTGTTCACCCACCTATCAAGTTTTTCGACGGGTACGTTGCTCGGCACATACGCTTGGTTTATCACCTTCAGTAAAGCGTTTCGATGTGGTTCTGAGTTCAACAGTAGAGATAACACTGAGATTCTTGCCGGTTGCTTGTTCAACTGCTCCACGATGTTATATTCGATGTGCTTGATGAACTTTAAGAATTCATGTGCTTCATCCTCATTCACGAGTCTTTTAATTTCCCGTTCGGATGGAGTTTCAGTCTCGCCCTCCACCTCATGCATTGGTGCCTTTCCTTTTTGATTCGAGCCACTGGTCTTCTTACTTGGTTCAACCACCTCAGGAGAATAACATCTCCCGCTGCAGGTAAAATGCCCCACCTCGCTAACACTTCCAGTCGTAGCTTCGGGCATGGTAATGTTGACATCATATTTCCATGGCACCGCCTTGCTGTCCTTATAAGGGAAAGGAAAAGACACTTTGATCACCAACGTTGGTTTGACTTTCTTCTTCTTGGCCACATAATAAATCACGAGAGCCCGATCGGCACTATAAGGGCTAGCTGACGGTTGATTATCATATGCGCAAATTTCCTTATCCTCGGCCTCGTCCATTTCATCAAAGATCTTGACCTCCTTGTTGTTCATCATATCTTGGAGTAATTTTCTGAATTCTTCACAAAACTGGATGTCATGTCCTTCAATGCCACAAAAACATTGACCTTTCGTGTTTCCTCCTTTGAAGACTCTATTGGGATGGCAAAACGGCCCATTCTCAACCATTACCTCTCAAACTTTTCGCAAAGGTGTTTTTATTTCAGAAACGTAACTTTTTGCCCGCCGCCTATCTTCCCTTATCACTGCGCTCACGTTCCCTTCAGTATGGTTAGGGAGCGGGTTTCCGGCCACATTACTAGTACCGTCAAATCGTAAAATCCCTGCATTGATGAGATCCTGAACCCTCCTTTTAAAGGCTATACAATTTTCCGTGGAATGCCCCTAGTTTCCCCCATGATACATGCAACTAGCACTAGGATCGTACCATTTCGGGTATGGAGGTTTCAATGGTGCCATATAATGTGGGGATATTAAGTGTTTCCTGTACGACACGAGAATAGGGGTGAGTCGGGGTTTTTCAGGATTGGGCCTCACCGGTCTCTGTTCATTTTTGGGTTGGTTTTGAGCAGGCGTGGTATTTGGTGGGAACATGGTGAATGGTCCTTGGTTATTTGTGGTGCAGACGGGGTAAGAAGGAGGTGCTTCATAATAGGGGTTTTGAGGAGGAAAATAGAAATTTGGAGGTGGGCGATATCGGGGTCGTGATTGGGTTGGGTACGGATTAGAAACATAGTGGCTCTCAGCCCCCACCATATGTGTTTCTGCCTCCTTTTTCCTTATAGGTACTGCCCTTTTTGAACTCTCGGGGCCTTCCATCCTTCCATTCTTGATGCCATTTTCAATGAGTTCCCCAGACATTATGATATCGGCGAAGTCTTTTGTGGCATTTCCCACTAACTTGTCATAAAATGGCGTTTTCAAAGTATTGATAAAGTGGACCGTTATCTCAGTTTTAGTCAGTGGGGGGTCTACTTGGGCTGAGATATCCCTCCATCTTTGAGCGTATTGTCTAAAAGTCTCTATTGGCTTCTTTTCCATCATCTGCAGCGTTAGTCGATCAGGCGCCATATCGGAGACATGCTTGTACTGTTCACAAAATGCTGATGCTAGGTCCTTCCATGATTGGATCCTCTCTCTGCTGAGTTGATTATACCATCGGAGGGCTGATCCGATCAAGCTATCTTGAAAACAGTGTATTAACAATTTGTCTTCATTCACATAACCAGCCATCTTTCGACAAAACATGATAAGATGCGCCTTTGGACATCTCGTTTCGTCATATTTTTCGAAATCTGGCGCTTTAAATTTTAGAGGCAGGACCAGATCGGGAACCAAACTGAGCTCTTTGGCACTCAGTGTAGAGAAGACTCCAGTACCTTCTATCGCCTTGAGTCTTTCTTCCAGACTCTTATACTTATCCTGAGCATCATGATCCTTCATTCTCAGCTTGGCTATTTCTATCGGATCATCCAAATCTGGGACGATTGGATCAGCAGGATTAGCTCTGGGGGTCGAAACGAATAATCCTTGCCCTAGATGGGCAGGTGGTGGTACATGTGGTTGTTCTGGGCCCGTAGATTCCCTTTGAGGCCAACCTCCGTGCATTGCATGGGCGTGAGGTGGAGTGAATCCTGGAGGATGGAACGGACTCTGATTATCTCTCGAATGGGGTTCTGTAATATCAGGACTCTGCGCGGGTCCTTTTCCTTTGCCCAGAGCTGTCATCATCTCCATCATTTTGGCCATTTGATCATTTTGCTCGAGCGATTCTTCTCGGGATCTTACCATCAGATCCCTTGCTTCTTGCTGCGACTTGGTCAACCGCTCTTGTAACTCTCTCTTGATTCTTTCCATTCTTTCGATTCTTTCATTGAGTTCCACATCCATAGTTCTAGCTCTTAAACGTGTCCTATAAGGATGACGTGATTCCAGATTCGTAGTGTCGCAACTGTAGATTATACGATTTTAGCCTCAGTAAATTATTAGGGTGATATGATGCTACTGCATGCAATGTAATGCAGATGCATGATATGAATGCACAAAGGTGTTGATTTGATTCAATTCCATTAGATAAACTTTACTAGAAAACAAATTTCATTTCATAGAACGGATGATTACATATACGACTTCGCCCTAATGCCTAAATCCTTAACTTTCCTAAGAAGCCAAGCTAATTTTTGGCCTCGATCTGACACTGACTCGTATTGTAGACTTAATACATCAGCTTGAATAGCCAAAGTCCGTAAATGGTCGGCCACCTCTCAAACTTGAACCACAGCTTCACCCATAACATGGTCTCTATTTCTGATTTGTTCTTGAGAATAGTGGAGCTGCTCCTTCCAATGTTCATTGTTCGCCTCAAGGAGTTCAACTCGAATTTTACTATCTTGTAATGCAGTCTCGAGCTCTTCTATCCTTCCTCTCATCTCCTTGATCTTGTTCTGGCTGGCTCTTAATTTTATTACCGAGTTGCGACTACTGTGCAGATGCAGTGACTTTTCTAATTCTGCTACTCGGGCACGTAACCTCTCTTTTTCACTTTGACTTTCCAACAGGCTCTTTTTCAAAGCGTCTTCCCGTACTTGAGCATCTCGGAACTTCTTTTCCCACTGATTGGCCCTGGACTTTTCTTCTTTAATTTCTTGTCGCCATTGCTCTGATGTTTTGCCCAAGCCAGCGGTTTTGATGGACATGCGCAGCTTCTTGTAGTCCGTCTTTAAGCTATCCAAATCTTCTTCGGCCTTATTTTTTCCTTTTTTCAATTTTTCGGCCTCGAGCTTGTGGATGTCGACGTCTAACCCTAATTGCATCTTTTCCTCCTCTAGCTGCTCTATCCTCTTTCCCAATTCCTGACTTCTTCTCTCGAAATCTTGCTTGATAATCTCTAATTCAGATGGGATTACTTGTAATTGCTCTTTTTTTGACCGAGCGTTTCCTTGGCTTGGCCTTGGGATATTGTCATTGATTCTTTTGCCCCACCACCGATCGTACTCGGGGGTCTCAATTGGCCCTATGGCGAATCTTTTCATTTTTCGGGTTTGAGTCCATGCATCTGATATTTCGCGAACTCTTTTCTTATAATTATCGTCCTTGTACGAAAACTCACACTAGGCTAATCCATGTGTCGCTGGTATGAACTGCCTTGATCGATACTGCCTCATCACTAGTAATGGGGCATACCCAACAGCTCCCCATATCCCGAGTAAAGGGACCCAGTCAAACTCTCCGCACCGATATAAGATCTCGTCGGGGATCATCGAACGGAGCCTTCCATTCTACATCTTCCACTTGTAAATTTTGGAGAATCACTATCCATTTCTCTCTAGATAGGTCATCCCGTCTTGGTGTATCCGCTAATTCCTTTAGAGGAGAATAGTTCTCGAAAAAGACTTTGCATGAGACCTTTTCTATCTTCCAAAAATGGCAATGGAACCATGATAGCAAAAGTTGTGCACATCCCATGAACCTCCCTTCGCCCGCTCTTCGGTAAGCATTCAATGAGCTGATGGTTTCGGCTAAGATTGCAGGGACGGGTGTGACTCCCTTGTCAAGTTTATCAAATAGGTCTGAGACCGCTTCCTCTACATGCCCCAACGCCTTGGGGAAGATGACCAAACCATAGATGCTTAAAGCGAAGACTCGACCCTCTTTTTCTTATCAGGATGCGCCAAGATCAGATCCTTCAAGTGTTTCCAGGGGATGCACTTATAATCTCCTTTTTGCTTGATCTGAGATGTAACCCATTGCTCGCTCATCCCTGTAATGTTCATTAGCCTTTTTGAGAATGTTGGCACATTAGCGAACCTTGAATAAGCCTTATCAGTTTGAATTCTCGGGCATCGAAACAAAGCTGTGTACTCCTCTATGGTAGACACCAAATCCACCTTTCCAAAAGTGAAGCAACTGTAAGCGGGGTTCCAAAATTGGGTAATAGCTCGGAGTAGGTACTCGTCTACCTTGATCTCCAGCAGATAGTACAAATCACCGTAATTATAGTAGAATAGTTGTTTGACCTCGTTGCCCCACGAATCCCATTTTTCCTTCAATTCTCGCAGGTCATTTTGAGTCGCGCTGATGCGAGTGAAATCCCATAACTCTGATTCATATCCCACTGTCAGGCTGTCTCCTTTCTCTTGCTGTATCCATTCGGACCATACTTGAACGGCCGCATTATCCTCCACTCTATCGAGAAGCCCCTTTTCCATGTTAAGCTTTTCTATCTAGTAACCGAATGTGAATCAACACCTTTTATGATGAAATGCTATGCAATAAAAGCAAAACACAAGTCAGTATCATGTACAAAAAGAACTTAAAGCGAACAGGGAATAATCAAACTCCTATTTAAGATAACAACTAGGGTTTACACGGCTCTACCTACAATGGGCTCTTAGGTCTCTCTATATGTGGCTTGGTTCTAAAGTAAGGGTACCCGAACCAGCAGATTCCTCGATCCTTACCCATTATAGGCTCATATGGACCGAGTTCGGTTCAGGGGAATACATTTCCCTATGGCTGCACGGAGATAAAAATCTCACGAAGACATAGGTACGGATGTATCCCGAAAGTGATCCACTATCTTGCACGGAGGTAAAAACCTCACGAAAGAGTAGCTTCTCACTCCCACTTAAGAGGGTGTGACCACAACGGTCATGCAGTGCAATGCCAAAGTATTTTATGAGACTCAACAGTGCAATGCCAAAGTATTTTATGAGACTCAACATTATTGCAATCATAGTACCAGCAAATGCATCAAAAGAAACATGATTTTTCAAAATAATTTTCCAACTTTTCGACAAAAGGACAAAGAATAATCAATCTTACGGTCTGATTCTCTTATGAGATCCCCAGTGGAGTCGCCAAGCTGTCGTAACCATTTTTTTGTAAAACGGGAATCGACTTGGTTTTGAAAACGAAAATAAAAAGGGAGTCGCCACCGACCTTTGTTTGGTGTGATCGGATCACCTTTGTTTTAATAAAACGTTTCAATTTACTAAAATAGTGTTTTTGGTCTACGATATTTGAGAAAACGGGTTCGGGAGTCGGTTACGTGCGAGGAAGGGTTAGCACCTTCGTCACGCCCAAAATTGGTACCAAATTGATTAATTAATGTTCTAATGTTGAAAGTTTGAAAATCTCAAAAGAATTTAAAAATTTGATCTCTTTTGGAAACATTTGAATTTTCTCGAATTGAACATTAAGACTTTCTCGCTCCGAAGGAATAAAATATCACATCCAGTACGTTAGGACACGATAATTTGAATCCTCGAATTCAAGATCATCTCATAATTCCCGAGTCTCACGCGTTAAAAATATCAAAAGGATATTCAAATATTTAGCCAAACGAAAGAACCGAAACCCAACACATAGGGCACGACTTCTCAAGTTTCCAAACATAGAATATTGCCTTATTTAAAAAAAAACTTTTAAAATAATCGATTTTAAAGTGGACTTAAAATGTGTTTGTTTGGTTTGTTTGGATGAACAATCCTTCATAAATAAGTTGGAGATTTTATCCACAATACAATAACAAAACAAAAGTATAATTGCAGAAATAAAATAACAATATATAGCGATAATAAAAAACACAAATGAGTAAATTAGGGTTATAAGAAAAATATATACACAAAATACTATGCAACTGAGAATAGATATATGAAATAAGACGATTTTAATATGAATCACATGTATATACATAAATAAATAAAAGAAACTTAATATAAAAATAATGTACGTATAAAAATAATGATGTATAAACATGAATAGAATAAGTACAATTTTTTTTTAAAAAAGGAACAAATTATACGCACAATAGGTATATACATATAAAATAATACAAAATATATACATAAAATAGTTTAATATAAATAACGTATATATATAAAGAATATGTATATGTAGAATAATTTTTCAACGAGAGATGGAAACAATTTTTGAATAACATATATAAAAAACAAAAGAAACAAAGAACATATAAAATTTTTCAAAGCAATTAACAAACGAAAATTTTGAGATAAACAATGGCAAACGGTTTATTATACACAATGTAACTTCAAACAAATGATAGTTTAAAATAATTAGTATATACAAAGAGTTCTTAAAATGAATAATACGTAATACTGTATAAATGAATAATATAAACAAATTATTATAAGTATATAAAACAGTTTATCATTATAGAGTTAAGGATCGAATTGAAAAGGAATTAAAAACGATAGGCCAAATCTGAAAATAACACACGAGGCCCAAATGAAGCGAGCACAAAATGGATGAGGGCCGAATGTGAAATAAACCCAATCCCTATGCACTGCATCCCAATGGACTGAGTTAAAACAATGGCGAAATTATGGAGGGATTAGAAGCCTAAATCTCCCTTTTTAAAGTAGGTACACGCAGATTCATAACCCCCCCCCAAACTGCTGTTTCCCTTAATGTTTTAAAATCCCTTTCTATTTCTTATTCTGCAACCCCTTTTTAGAAAAAGGGAAAGGTTTGAAAACTTTTCATCTCCCAACTCCTTCAGCCCTCCCCTGGCGATTGGGTTTCATTTCGCCGTCCATCGTGCCACCACCACATACGGTGGCCGATGGTGCGCGAAGTGTGTCTTTTGCTCCTGTTCGAGGCCCGATTCAGGTAAGTTTCTCTCTTTTCTTTTGTTATTTTCTTATCGTTTGTAAAAACTTTTTAAAAGAAAACAAAAATAGATGAAATGAAACAATATTTGGTAACGGAAGATGAGATGAGCAAAGACTAAAAATCGACCTCTTGAACTCCTATTTGTTTTTTTTTTCTGATGCTAGTAACGATTTCGCAAGTCCCCCCCCTTTTTTATTATTACTAACAAATCTTTCGAAAAAAGAGTATAACAATAAAGAAGAAGAACGATGACAGTAGCGTGAAAATGAAAATGAAAGGGTCACAAGATCAACCTTTTATTGTTTTTTTTTCTCTTGATTTCTCTGACAACTTTTCAAGTATTCTTGTTTTTATTTCTGAATGCGTCAAAAAAAGAAAAAAAAAAGGGACCTCTATACAGTGCCTTCACTTCGGTTTTTATAACCGATTTTACAGAGGTATGGGTTTCCATTTTTATTTTTCTTTGTTTTCTTTCATTTCTCTGCTGTTCTTGTTGTCTACTCCTTTTGCAGGGCATGGGCGAAGCATGCGGATGGTGATGGGAGTCCTTCGGTTAGCGTGCGTAGTGGCACTGAGGCACCAACGACGGGCATTCGACCGAGGCATGGGGAAAGGCGCTGGTGGAGAGTTGGAGCGACCCGCGTGGCGCGTGTGGGCCAAACGAAGGGTCGGCGGCGCAGGAAAAGGAAACCCTAGGGTTTCTATTTAGTTTATGATTTCGGGCCATTGGGCCATTCGGGTTGTTGGGCTCATTGTTGTAAATTGGGTCATTCGGGTTTGGGCTGGCTTGGGTTAGGGTCTGTATAGGTAAATGGGTTTAGATTTGGGTTTGTAATTGGACATTTGGACTGCTATATTTTATTGGGTTTATTTGGTTTTGTTTTTGGCTTTTTATACTGGTATTGGTTTTTTTTTAATGAGCCCCGGGCCAAAATTGGTTATTACAATAAACATACTAGCAAATGAATGGCATGTGTATGCTAAGTTTGAATGGATTTGGTAAGGTTTGTGCATGTTTAAATGGTTGAAAGGAAGCGTTATTAGAATGTGCTTAAAATGGTCAATGATGTATGCTATATTAATTGTTTTGAGGTGCCTTGGATGGCATATTGGATATGTTTGAATATAATGTTATGTTTGGACTTCAATTGTTGAATTAAGGTGCCAGATGTGACATGTAACACCCCAAACCCCCCAATCCCGTATCCGTCACCAGAACAAGGTTACAGAGCATTACCGGAACATTCAAAAACATTTACAGATAAATCATGCAAGTTACTATTCAAATTTTGAAATCATTCGTAATGTCCCTTAAATGGACCCTCAAGGCCCAATACGAGCATTAGAATTGAGTCGAGACTTAATCAGAGACTCTAAGAATTTTTCGTGAAATTTTAAAAATTTTCCAAGTTGCAGGGCTCACACGCCAGTGTGACCCTGGGACACGCCCGTGCTACAAGCCGTGTTCGACCCCGTGTAACTCTTTGACTTGTGCACACGGCCATGCCACATGCCCGTGCGCTAGGCCATGTGGTTAATTAAATTCTTTCGAAATTAGGTGCAGATTTCACACGGCCAAGACACACTCTCGTGTTCTAGGCCGTGTAGCACACATGGTTGAGACACACGCCCGTGTGCTCAATTTTGAGCATTCTGTTTTCTCGAATTTAAGGTGTAGGGGACACACGGCCTAACCACACGCCTATGTACCAGGCTGTGTGTCACACAAACCTATCACCTCTTTTCCTAGGAAACCAAAATCCAATAATCAAAGGTCTTGTTACATCATACTCCACCAATATTCTAAAAAAAAAAAAAAAAAAACCGCTCCATTCATTTCCCCTTTATAAGATCTTCCACATCTAAAAGTCTCCCTAGCACCCCTAATCTTCACCACATTTTATTCAGTCTGCAATTCCAAAGAAAGCTTGTGCACCTGAGTCCAAAAAGCAATTCTCGAGAAATCAATCTCCCTTAAAATCATATGCTTCTCCCAAATTTTTAGGCTTTAAATGTATCCCACTACAAACCAAGGACCTTTATTCAAAATATCCATCATTCCCTTTTCACTCCCAAACAAAATTCCAAACATATTCCATCCTAAATCCTTCACATCTACTATATCCTTCGTCGGCCATGTATTTTGAATGACATTAACCACTACTCTCCTATTAATTTGTTTCTCAGCAATCAATTTTCCAATCAACATTCATCTTTCATCACTCCCTTTTGTCTTATCCCCAATTTCAAACTAATACCAATACTCAAGAGATCGGATCAAGATGAAACAAACATATAAAGGATTTACATAGTGCTTATCTTCTATATCTCTATGAAGGAGCATATCCACACACAGTAATTCATTCGAGAAAAAATCGTTAGCTCCAAAACCTAAAAAAAACAACCTTAAAGATTTAGATCACCTTAGAAATATAGGTCCACAAAATAAAATCAGCAACAGAAACCTATGCGCAAAGATTATCCCTATGAATCAAAAAGATAAATGGATAAAAAAAAAACTAGAAAACTACAACCTAGATCACTCGATGAATGAGAGGACTATTTACTCATGCAAGAGAAAAAGAAAACTCATGACAAGAGAAAAAAAAAAAACTAATATTGTTATGAGTAGTTGGGTAGGTAAAATAATTAAAGTCTCATTTACTTGCATGGACAAACTCTTTAAAATTGTAGAAAATATGAACCCGATTGCATCAATGTCTAGCCTCTCACATTCCTATTGATATGTAAATTTTGTGCATTAAGTTCAATTTTGTACATGTTTTCGAAATATATTTTTAGGTTTGAATTTATTCTAATATGGATATAGAATTCATTAGGGATATAATGAAATTAAGTTGAAATCAAATAGTATCAAGTTCGAACTCAAATTGAATTCAAAAATCAAAGTTTGATATTTTACTTGAGCTCAATTATTATTTTTAAACTCGGATTCAACTAACAATGTAATAAAATAATTCAAGCTCACTTGATTATGATCGATAAGTCAATTTAAGTACCCAAACTTGAACTCCAATAAAACTTGTATATAAAATTTTATATAAAATAAACTTTATATATAAAGAATTTTTTAAGTTAATATATGTAAGAATAGATAAAAGTCAGGAGAAAGCTCAATTTAAGGATATGCTTCGCTGATTTTGAGACACGTAATATGAAGGACTAAAATTAATTTGAGCGTTAATTATGGAATAGTAAAATTAAATTTGTTATATGAGTATTTTTTTGGAGAAAAAGTTGTTGGGATAAAAGATGATGTGTTTAATGTATTGGGTATTATAATATTATATACTTTTTATTGATACATACTAATAATTTATTTTATCTCAATTTCAATATATTTGTGTACTTATGTTATTTTATATCATTTTTATTTTTATGTTAGTTTTGCGTGTTTATAGTATCATATATATATACATGTAATGAATTTAAATAAACTTTTACACTTTGATAGTCACTTTATGTAAAAAATTTTGACACAATTGTATATATTTATGTAGTTTTATTTTTATTTTGTCAAATTTCGTTTAATTATTTTTCATATAATTTTCGTGTCATGCAATTTATTTCATGTTTATATTATTTATAGTTTTCTTTATATATTTTTCATAGTTCGTGTTGTATTTATGTTCTGGCGTATAATATTTCATTATGATTCAATTTTAAAAATAAAAATTGGTTTGTATCATGTTTTGTTTTTTGTTTTTTTAGTGTGTAAAGTATTATAAATTTATATAATATTTCATATGCTAATAAATCATTTTACATCAATTTTAGCATATATTTTTTGTTCTGTTCATTTTATTTTTCTTCACATGACCTATTTTAATATTTTAAATATCTTCTGTGTCATGCTTCAAGTCATTCCATAATTTTTATTTTTGTTCATTTATTTAAGAATTAAATCAATTAAAAATTCGATTTGTATCATGTTTGTATTATTATTATTTATGTAATAATAGTTATTATATACTTATATGAGTTTTTTTGTACTTTTAGTTATTTTTTAATATTTTATTTATTTCTCATGGTCATATTGTTCTAGAATTTTCAAGCCTACTTAATGTTTTAATTTTCTATTTTATATCATGTATCATTTCTTTAAATGTATTTAAGATGTTATATATTTATATAAATTTTAACACTTTAATAATTATTTTTATGTATTTATTATTTATATTATTGTTTGTACCATTTGGTGTTTTAATTATTTTATCTTCGTATCATAAAATCTTTAAAATTATCGCAAATTAAAAATTTTAAGAATTCATAATTTTGTTTAAGTACCAAGATTGTAATTAATTATTTGTCTAAATTATCTTACAAATATCATTCTTCCCAACAGAAAAAGATAAACATATACCAACCACTTTCCATGTAAAATAATGGGATAATAAAATTTTTAACCTCTAAAATTGATAATTAAGTTTATTTCGATATTTTTATTTTTTTTAGTCCACTTTGACACTTAAAGTTAAAAATTAAATCTGTTTTTGATCTTTGAGATTATACCATACAAACAACTCATACACACTACATACTTATTACTTCTTCCTTAATTCCTAAACTCTCGCACCAAAAGATCTCCTTTCCATACGTCTACCATGTAACCATCATTTTCCGTTAATCTTCCTAGTTAACAATTGATAAACAAAGATAGATGTGTCTCTTTACTAACTAAATTTTGATTCAACAAATAAGATTATAATGTACCTAATACATACGAAAGGTAAAAAGATAATGTTAAAATATAAAATATTTAAAATACATCGAATCTGTTTAAATTTGACTCGCTTAATAATTTGAATTATTTTAGATCCAATTTAACTGCATAATTATCAAATCAATTTTGATTTTTTCTCAAATTAAACTCCAATATGTTGCTGAGTGCAATAATCTCATTTATACTCTTAAACTTACCTATAACTTTATTAATCACTGCTCATAAAATATAATGGTTGCCCCGCATTAACGGGGTTAACAAATTTTAATTAAACACTTATTTTTTTTATTTTAATGATAGTAATATCAATATAATTATAAAAGTTAAAATTTTAAGAAAATTTTTGACTATAAAATTTGATATAAAATTTTAAAATATATATGAAAATTATTAAATATGTTTTATTAATTTTATAATTTATTAGATTTATTAGATTTTTATAATATTTATAAGTTTATATCAATTTTAATATTTTTAGTTTTTAATAATTTATATTTCTATTTATTATTTTAATTATTTTTATGAGAAATATTAGATTAATCTAAAAATTGTCACATATCACTATCTGATTAGTCAATCAATTTATTTTAACAATTAACGTGGTAAAAAATACGAGAGACTTAATTAAATGCAAATTTAATATGAAAAATTAATTAAATTTTTACATTTTCTTAAAAACTTTTTTCACACATAATACTTTTTCATCATTTAAGATACATAATTTAAATTAGCTTGCAAGCTATTACATAATAGTCTTAACGTTAAAAAAAGTTAACATGGGTCTATTATGGATTATACGAATAAAATAATGTTTTAATTCTTTTTCATGTGCGTCTAATATATATTCCAATCAACCATATACCCTACTCCTTTAAATATAATTGAAAACGAATTTAAATGACCAACTAAGCTCTCGAACCCTAACCTTTTGTGGAAGCTCTTTAATGCAGTTAATTTTGTCATATGGCACACTAGGTTTATGCTATGTGACAAATCTGATAATTTCTATCAATTTCTTTTAAAATATCATAAAAATTATAAATTTTTAGAATTTTTAATTTTTTTTTAAAATATATAAATAATTTAAAAATAATTTAAAAATAACAAATAAGATTTTAAAAATTATAAAAAATGGAAAATATTTAAAATAGCATATATTTATCTCTTTTCTTTTCCTTTTTTTTTTACTTTTAATTCTAAAAAAAGGAAGGAATAAAGAAAATTAAAAGGAAAAAATCCAAGTTTTTCCTATAAAACCTCAAGTAATTCCTTATAAAATTTCATGGTTTTCCCTTTTACTAGAAAAAAACTAAAATTAATTTTAAAAAATAAAATTAATTTTTAAAAATATAAAATGAGTGACCAAAATGAAAATTTATTAAAGTTGAGTGACTAAAATGAGTGTATAACAATATTAAATTAATGACGGTAACAAAAATAAAAAATTATTAAAATTGAGTAATTAAAATGAAAATGAGAATAATTAGTAATGGTATTGCGAAATTTACAAATTTTATATTTATGATTCCCAGAGAATTTGTTTGCCCTTTCATTTACGTATATAGGTATAGATAGCATAGATGTAGCCGCCACCGAATAAATTTCCTATCACATCACCTGTTTCCATCTTCTATAAATTAGAAACTCTCCCACGGTACTTGTGATAGAAGCGACTAGGCTTTCCAAACCAACATATAACTTCTTCCCCAGCTATTTTTGTCAATCAAGGTATGTGATTCTCCACATTTCATACTATTTTTACGTACGTTCCTTTTATATTCAACTCAAAAAGAGAAAATATTATTTTAGTTTTTTATTTAATTTTTTGTTTTTTTATCCGTGATAACTTCGTTATGCTTAATCATATGATTTCTTTCGGAGAGAGATTATGAACATAAATGGGCTTTGTATAAAAAGAACTTCATTAATTATTTCAAAAATATTGTATAAACCAATATTAAATATACTTACCTTCATGATGATAAATTGCATAATTACATAAGTTATTAATAAAAAATAAAGACTTTTACATTTGCAAATTAGTAACAATAATTATAAATTTCATCACTAAATTTTCTAAATTTGCTTAAGTGGTTACCAAGAATAAAAAGTTTTATACATTTAAAAAGTTTTTAACTCACAAGTATACATCATTATTTCTTTTGTTAGTCAAATTCAACTTTTTTTGAAAAATTAATTGTCAAATTCGACTCTTTTTAAAAGGTTGAGAGTCAAGATTAGCTATAAAAAAATAAAATAAAAAGTTAAATTGACAAAAAATATAAACATTAAGAACTAAATTTATCACTATACTTCTAATTTTGTAATTAGCAATTAATAGAAAAAATAAGAGCAAAATACAGGTAATAAATTTTATAATTAAATATTAATAATTATAAAATAATAATCCATATTAATAATAGTATATCATTTATAACAAAAGATCAATTATAAATACGACCATTCCACTATTTGAAAGTTTTGATTTGACCATATAACCATCAAAATGTCAATTTTTAGGTATCAAAGTTAATGACATTGAAATTTTTGATAAAAAAAATATTTGTAAAAATGACTGCTTTGATATTATAGAAATGTTCATATTCCGACCTTAATTTCTTGATTGGCTAATCAGATTGTAGTAAGTAATTACAATATACTAAAAATTCTATCACATGCATATGCATAATATTTAGAATACAGTTCCATGTTTAAAAATAACATATAATAAATAATGAGATGTACAATTTGAAACTAATTAATAATAATGTGTGAAATATGTGTCATATTAAAATATAAAAATTAGATGATTTAACACTAGACAATTTTAAAAAAGATATCTAAATAGAAAAATTAAGATATACATTGTTTAGATTTTATTTTCTATTAGTATTTTATTGTTTACCATATTACTACATTTACATTTGAACCGTAGTTTATTTTTATTTCATAATTATATGTTTATATTTTGAATTTAACTAAATTTCTCTTAAATTATATTTTTATTTATTTATATTTTTAATTCAGCTTTAAAATTTTCCTTATATTATTGTCTTGATTAATATTTGTATGTAACTTACTAAATTAATTATATTACAATATTACAATAATCACGAATGTAGTAACGTTGAAACTAGTATATATATTCTTTCCATTGTAATATATTCTCTTAAATTTTGTGGTTGTCAGTCTCAGAAATGGAGTTGGATAATGCTGTCAAGTTCTTTCAAGGCAAGACCATATTAATCACAGGTGCAACTGGATTTTTGGCCAAGGGTACTACTCTTACTTTCTCTTTACAAAGCCAAAGGTGATTTTACTGAAAAAAAAATTGATATTTAATGATTTAATGTTTATCATGGTTATTAGTTTTTGTCGAGAAGATACTGAGGCTTCAACCGAATGTCAATAAGCTTTATCTTCTTGTGAGAGTTTCAAATAACAAATCGGCCACACAACGGTTATATGATGAGGTATATAAAACATATACCTACTTTTACCTATTCAACCAATCAGGGGCGAAGCTGAAAACAATTTTTAGGGGAAAATAAATTGTAGTTTTTCCGATAGTAAAAATATGATTTTTAAAAAATTAAATTAAAATTTTATCATTTTTAGGGGGTAAAATATAAATTTACCTTTACTAATTTAGAATTTTAAAAATTTTCATTTTAGAGAGCCAGACCCCTACCAACCCCTAATTTCGCTCGTAATGAAAATAAAACTAACGTATTAAAATTTGCATGTAGATCATAAGCAGAGAATTGTTTAAGATTGTTCGCAATAATTGGGGTTCGAAATTTGATGCCTTGATATCAAATAAGGTGAAAGCAGTAGCAGGTGATATCTCTTTTGAAAACTTGGGATTGAATGATTCAGAATTAAGAGAAGAAATGCGGAAGGAAATCCAAATTATAGTAAATGTAGCTGCCTCAACAGACTTCAGGGAAAGGTATTTTAAAATTATGTTGTAATTAAAGGAGCCAAGGATGGGTACCGTCCTCATATTTGAATTTTATCTCATATGTTTTTATGCCAAGTTTTATTGCATCCAATTTGGTTTAAATTTTAAACATGCCTTATATGTTGATTAAAGCTCTCAAAAATTTCTTTTAAATATTAGAGGGCGTTGGAGTTATGAATAAATTTTCAACAAAATAACATATAAACTTGTTTTAATCTTCATCTTAATTTTTTTATTTTGAAGGTACGACAATGCGCTGGACATCAATACATTTGGAGCTTTCAATGTTTTAAATTTTGGAAAAAAATGCGATAAAGTACAATTGTTTCTCCACGTTTCAACCGGTATGGCAACTTCAATAACTAAAATTTAATGATAAAAGGGAATTTTTTTTGCAAATTAGTAGCGTAACTCTTTTTAATATTAGTTAGATAAATTTAAATATATTTGATTAATTTATTGTTATTGTTTTAGCTTATGTATGCGGCGAAGAGATAGGAAAAATATTAGAGAAATTGCAAAGAAGAAATGACTTGAACATTTTTGAAGAAAAGAGACTTGCTGAGGAACAACTAAGCCAACTACAAAATCAGTGCATCCTAGATAAAGCAATAACATCGTCAATGAAGGAATTCGGCCTTGAAAGGTTTCTTTCTATATTGACCTCAAATATATATGTATGACAAAAGAAATCCTATAATATAAGTTCAATCTATGATCACAAACTAAAAGAGAGGAAAAAAAAAAAAAAAACCCCTCGATTGTAATAAATAAAAATGATAACATATTGCTCAAGTACAAAATGTAGAATAAAATAATGATTAACTCAATCATAATGGTTAAGAATAATGAAGTACAAGTTTTTGTTTATTTTAATACAGGGCAAAATTGAATGGGTGGCCAAATACGTATGTATTTACAAAGGCAATGGGAGAGATGCTTTTAGGGATGTTCAAAGGGGATTTTCCTCTTGTTATAATACGCCCCACAATGATTGCAAGCACTTACAAACAACCTTTCCCTGGTTGGATTGAAGATGTCAGGTATTAACACTAATTCAATTTATTATTATTATATTTAAGTTATTGGTTCACTATTAAGTTGAGAAAAATATTTTTTTTTACAAAATAACAAATATTTTGGTGAAATTGTTTAAGGCACTAATTTTTAAAACTTCATATTTACTATTTCAACTAAACCTTCATTTATTTTTACATACATTTTCTATATAATTATTTTCATCCACAAGGGATATGTGTCAATCATTTGGGGTTTATGGTTACTCCTTCGAACGATATTTTCTCTAATATTTAAACTTAGGTATTTTTTGGGAGTGCAATGTGTCTTACTAACTATTATTATTTTCCTTAAAAACACTTATTATTATTATTAGGGTAATTATCAATACACTGTTAGTGGAGTTAACAAGTTGGAAGTGTGACAAGTGTTGCATTTATTTATATTTTTAATATTTTTATTTTTTACTACATTTTATAATACATTTGTTAAACCCTCAATTTAGTCTAAAAAACTCCACTATCCGTGTATCAAATTATTCTTCTTCTTATTATTATAGTAATTGTAGTAGTAGATGATTATGACAAACCCACTATGTAAGTAAAAAATCATGTGAAAATATATTAATTAATAATTTATATAATAAACAAATAAAGTTTTGATTGAAATAATAAAGTTAAAGGGTTATAAATTATTATGTTTAAATTTTAAATCTTAACATATAAAAATTTTAAATAAAAACACTTTTATAGTGAATAATTTACTTTATAAGACAGTATTTTTTCTTTATAATTTTCCAACTCAATTGTTACAGATTAATGGATGACATGAATTCGCTAAATATAACTCAAATGATACGGATTAATTGAGGACATGAACTGGCCAAATATTTAAAGAATAATATAATATAGATTATTTAGCGTTGGTTTAAAGGTGTCACGTAAATGCACTAAGTTGACACCTTACAAAATTTATGGATGGTTTCTTATTTACAGAACCATAGATAACGTCCTCGTGAATTATGGAAAAGGGAAGCTAACATGTTTTCCTTGCAATCTTAACACTGCTCTTGATGTGGTGAGAATTCTAGTTTCAATTTTTCGATAACGTCTTCCTATAACTAGGCATAATTAATTAGAACTGGACATGAAAAACATGCTGATGAATTTCTATTTCTAATTTATATATGTAGATACCAGTAGATATGGTGGTGAATGCCATGGTTGTGGCCATAGAAGTTCATTATGCACAGCATCAATACTCTTGTGAGACTATTTACCATGTCGGAACCTCATCCAAAAATCCTTTAAAATTATCAGATTTGCGAAATCTTTTGCAGTATTATTTCACTAAAAACCCATGGATCAATACAAATGGGCAGAAAGTAGAAGCTGGAAAATTGATAGTGTTTAGCACAATTAATAGATTTTTCCTATACATGAAAATCAAATATGTGCTCCCACTGAAGGTATGTTCTTAATTTTTACTTTTATCAAGTATTTTTGCATCAAATTATTCTCTTCCTCACTAGGCTTTTTAACTCTTTTTCCATGTTCTTATTCTTAAATTTTAGGTATTTTATTTGATCAACATACTTTGTTGTCAACGTTTCGAGAAAATTTATACAAATCTTAATCGTAGAGTCAAGTTTATACTTCGATTAGCAGAATTTTACAGGCCTTATGCATTCTTCACAGGGATGTAAGTTTGTATTTTGCAATATTTCAATCGTATTGCATTTAACTACTAACTTGTACTTCAACTAGAAAAGAAAAAGGTGAAATAATTTATTTGGTTTTCCAATTTTACGAGAAAAAAATTATTTTAACTATTTATTTAATTGTCTTTTTTAGTGTTTGAACTTATATATTTTTTGTTAAATCACTCTAAAATGGATGACAAAATTAACGTTTGTTAACTTTGTTGACATGACATATACATGGATTGTCATGTGGATATCAATTAATTTTTCCATCCATTTTGGAGATTATTTGACAAACAATGTAAGTTCAAGAACTAAAAAAAACTGAAAATTTTAATAAAAAATTAAAATAACTTTTTTATGAAGTTGGAAGGTGAAATAATTATTAACCAATTTGTATTTTTATGTATGCCATAAAAGTAGTTGTTTATTTGTTTTCTTCTCTCCAAACAGCTTTGATGACCGAAATTTAGAGAGACTGCAAAGGGCGGCTGAAGAGAGAGGCATTGATTTAGCTGAATTTAACTTTGATTCCAAGAGTATTGATTGGGAAGATTATATAATGAATAGTCATATTCCTGGCCTTTTTAATCAAGGGTTATTGTAATTTCATGAGTTTGTGGGACACTAGTGAATGTCATCATGGTCATATTCTATTACCTTCGAAGAGTTGTTTTTGGCTTCTTGTATTTCAGGGAACAATAGTAAAATAAAATGTGTTATGGGGTTACCAGATGCAACGTTTACTTTGAACGCATGTACCAAACTATTATTATTTTTATTTATTTAATCTTTAATAATCATGTTGACTGAGCCACAAGTAGAATCATAAACTATATCTATTATCCCCTACTTAATATATAAATAACTTTTTAGATCCGTATGTTTAAAAAAGCTGCATATCATCATGAACACGAGCGTTGTGGATTTACAAGTATTTCACTAGGCTCCAAGATGTCTCGATTGCAAACATTATTTTTGTCGAAATCATTTTTTTATTAAGAAAACGGGATCGACTTAAAAAATGAAAATAGAGTCGCCACCAATCCTTTTTTGAGGTGTGATCGGATCACCTTGAGATTAATCGTTAAACATTTTAATTTATCAAAACAATGATTTTGGCCTACGAAATCCGAGAAAACGGGTTCAGGGGTCAGTTACGCACGAGGAAGGATTAGCACTCTCGTAACGCCCAAAATTGATACCGAATTGATTGATTAACGTCTTAATGTCGAAAATCTGAAAAGATTTTAAAATACGATCCCTTTTTTAAAAGAAAACTTGAATAAATTAAATCGGATGCTGAGACCCGCTTATTTCGAAGAAGTAAAATATCATACCCAGTGAGTTAGGATACAATATTTTGAATCCTCGACACTAAGCTTGCTTTTTGACTTTTAAAACTCACATTTAAATTTAAGAATGATATTCGGTTATTTGAAGTCAAATGAAAAATCGGAACCCAGTAAGTTAGGACTCGATTTCTCAAGATTCCAAATACAGAATATTGCCTTTGTTTTTAGAAATTCTTACCTCGGGATAACAAAATGTCACATCTAGTGAGTTAGGACACGACATTTTGACTTTCCGAGAATAAGTTTTTATTTAACTTATATGCTTCGATAAAAAATAATCGATTTTTTAAGCTCGATGAGAAAAAATCGAAACCCAGTAAGTTAGGGTACGATTTCTCGAAGTTCCCAAATCCCGAGCATTGCCTTATTAAAAAACTTTCGAATAAAATGTAATGCGGTTGTAGTAAAACGAAGAATGAATTATAGCGATATGCGTAATAGAATAAAAACGATGACAATAATATAAATAATAATGAAGACAATAATAAAATGCAATAAAATAAAGGCCAAGATAGACAATCTACATGAAATAATAAGTAACGAAAGCAAATAGATAAACAAACGAATGAAATAAAATAAAATAATAACGAAAAAAAATAAGAGCTAATAACAAATCAATAAATAGATAAATACTAGGTACGATAGTTAAAGATGATAAAATAATGGTAATAATAACAGTAATACGATAATAATAAGGAAAGTAATAGGAATAATATATAATAATAGTAAAAATAATATTAAAAATAATGATAATAATAGTAAACATAATAGTGGTAATTCTAAAATTAATAATAATAGTGAAATGATAGTAGTAATATCAAAATAATAATTATAATATTAAAAATAATATTAATAACATTGAAAAATAATAATAATAGCAAAGTGATATTAATAATACTAAAATTAATTAATAGTAATAATAATATTAATAATAATAACATTAAAAATAATTAATATAATAGCAAAAGGAACAAAAGGGATTAAATTGAACTCAAAACAGGAATTTAAGGAGGAACTCCGCAAATAAATAAAAGAAAAGGGCCCATTTGAATGCTCGAATAACATGGAAGGACCGAATGGGGAAATATCCCCGTCCTCCAAAATGGCGCTGCACATTGTGGGACTAAAATGAAAATGCGCAAAATTACGGGGCCAAATTAAAAGTAAAAAAAAAAAAAGATTTAATTGAAACACGCCTCAAAAGCAGAATGACAGAGGGCGCAAATTGACCCTCAGTCCAAAACACGCGGATCCTTGGCGGTATGGGTCGGGTAATCGGGTTGGAAGCCTTTAAACGGCGCCATTTTAGAGCCACTTAAATAGGCCCTAAATGACGTCGTTTCACCCCTTTATAAAAGGTAAATTTTCTTTTTTTTTCTTTCATTTCTGCTATCCCTTCTAAAAAAAACAAAAAGGCCTTCCTTTTTCTCTGCTAGGGTTTATCACCCACTCTTGGCGCCACTACCAATCCACCGTGGCCCGCCGCCGTCGACCGCCACGTACGATGGTCAGAAGTTAAAAAGGTAAGTTTTTTTGTTTTCTTTTTTGACTATATGTTATTTTATATATATATATATATATATATATATATATATAGTAACAAACATAAAAAAACTTATTGTACACATACAAACAGTGCCAAAAAGAAAAAAGGAAGAAGAAGAAAAAAAAGGGACCTTTTTTCTTTTGATCTTTATTGCTATTGATTTTTTTCGTATATTGTAGGTAAAAAAAATGTTACAATGGCTTCTTCAGTTTTTAAAGGCCGAAAATGAAAAATAAAAAAAAAGAAAAAGAAAAATACATTTTGTATGTTGTCTGTTGTTGTTTTCTTGTGCAGGTGTATGATGCGTAGTGGAGGTCGTACGGAGGAGTGTACGGAGGTTGTTGACGTGGTGAGTACAGAGGCGCGGCGCGCGTGTGGGGGGCATACGCCGGCTGAAGGCTTGCGGTGCCAAGGCTGTTTAGGGTTAGGTTTTTTTTTGTTTTTTGGTTTAAATAGTGGGTTGGTAGGGGTATTTGGGCCTGCTGTTGGGTCTGCTAATGGGTTAGTTTAAAAATTGGCTATTGTAATTAGTCTAGTAATTGGGCTAGACTGTTTAACATGTGGATTTTTATTTATTTTTTTGTTTGGTTTTTTTATTTTATTGGTTTTAACTTGGTTAATTGGGCCCGAGTATGAATTGTGTCCTACAATTTTATAAACAACATTAAAGTTAAATCCACCCAAATTTATTACTTTCTTCATTGTATGCATTCATATTTCAAATCATATCTATATACTTCTACTTCCATATAAACACCGGTATGTCACAACTCGAATTTTTTTCTTTTTTCTCAATTCGATGTTTCAATTGATTTTCAAATACAATTAAAAACAAAATAATTTAATAACAGTACTTAAAAGAAAGTAAAGTAAAGAGTAAATGACATACAATATTTGTTAACTATTCAACAATTATTCTGATCACCTATTAACTAAAACTCAATCTACCCTTACAAAAATGATAATTACATCCCCAACAATGAACCCCAATTATTACAATCTGATAAGAAACAACGGACCAAAATCGTGTTCAAGTTGTTCGACTCAAAAAAAAAATCCAGATCTGACTTGTAAAGAAGAAATAAAGAAAACGAAAACACTAAAAGAAGAAATTTAAAAATAAAGAATAAGTAAAAATAATAAATAAATAAATAAAAATTAGAAAAAAAAAACAAAGTGGAAGATAAAACGAGTAAACCAATAAATATGATGGATAGATGAATAAGTGTCCAATTGAAACATTTGAGTTATAAACCCCAACAAACTCAATTAATGACTTTAATCAGCTCTCCAAGAAATAATTCTTAGCAAATTGAAAGATGAAGAATGAATTTTCATGACTCTTTGAAGAAAGAAATCTTGTACAAAGAAACTAACTCCCAGAATTGAAAACTTTATTAATTAAAACAATTATGTATCTAATGAACAATTAAGAGGTCTTTATATAGACTAATTAAGTACATCCAAATTATAATGAAACTCTAATTAATCTAAACAAGAAGTAGTTTTAAACAAAACTTTATTGTTTGACTAAGAAACAACTTAAAATACTTAAACTAACTCCTAAACAACATAAAATACTTAAACAATATCCAAAATTCGGAATGAATAAATAAATAAATAATAAAATAACAAAACCTAATAAATAAAATATTGAGCTCGTATATAATAAAAATAAGCCTAAAAATCGAATCCAATATGATTTAAACTCGAATTAAAAGCCTAAGACTCATAATTCTCATAATAATCCCGTCTAGAAATTCTGCTCGCGCAGTCTTCACTAAAATGGTCATAACTTGAGCTCCCAAACTCAAAATCAAGTGATTCAAAGTGCATTGCAAAGATAAGAGATAGTTTTTCAAACTCTATGAAGTCATATTAATCCAAAAATGTCTAGATCTCATCCAAAAAGTCATCACAAGTCGACTAATTTTTCAAACTTGAAAATTGGTAGCTTCAGTGAATGGAATTTAATAAATTTCATCCCATTCGTGCATGTATCATAGTCACTCACCCCAAAAACCTCGTTTACAATCAAAGTTTACTCTCCAATAAACTTTCTTCAAGAGTGTTGAACAAAATAGCAAGAAATCTCAACATAACAATCAAAGGAGACACTCCAAAATCACCTCCTAATGTGCGGAACAAGTAGCCTATTTATAGGCTGATATAAGAGCTCTTTAGCAATATTTTGATAAGTTTAAAACTCTTAATTAATATTTAAATTCATCTCTTAAATTATCTCCAATAATTATCCCATAAATTCATTCATATCCAAGCAAATTCAAATAAGCTTAGCCTCCACATAAGATAAGTCAAAGGATAAGGATATGTTTGTATTCAATCAACCTCTCTTCTCTTCTTCCAATCGAAATTAAATTTACCAGCCAAGAGAAAGATAATTGCAACTTCAATCCAAGAACCATTTGCTGATAGAAAACTAACCAAGATGAACCAATTCAAATATGCCAACAAACTTACTGCAATTTAATTGTCCCAACATGTTGTCCCAAGTGTTGTTCTAACTTGTCCCAACTGATGTTTGAACAAGGAATGAAACATGTTGTCCCAATTTACTGTTCAAAGATATGTTCGAACAGAGAGTGTAACATGAATGTATTGGACAGTTAAAGTCTCAACAAATATATATATCAATGTTGAATTCAAGACTCGAGAAAGCACCAAATCTTCCTATTTAGTAAAATAATAAGAGAACATTTTTTTTATGTAAAATAAGAAGATAATTTATCTTATGCCACCTCTAATCAACTTATGATTAGCAACAACGATAATCAGACAGCTCTCTACCACACCCCTAGATAACTTGTACGTGAATTCTCAACTTTGAAAAGAAATAAATAAGGTGAATATCTCAACATTGAAAAGAAAGGATCACAACCAAGTTTACTAAACTCAAATCTCCATTTTTTACAATTTTATGTTAAGCCGAGTATTTTTAGGGTTTGAATATGATAAAGTTTAAAAGAAATATAAATCACCTAAAAATTAATTAAAAATTCAATTTTACATATCTTATATAATTGAATCTCTAAATAAATAAACGTTTAAGTAACATAATTAAGGAGTTTTTTACAATATATTTTTAATAACTAAATATAAAACACCTCTAAGTAATAAAAATGTATCACCCCTTACCCAAACCATCAATGATTCTAGATAAGTGATGTTACACTCGATGCTTGGTGGCATCATCGGCTTCTCAATTATGAACTACGAACATTATCATACAAGTAATCACAACCAAGGAAACAGTTTTGAACTTTAAACATCTAATTCAAAACATTGACTAAGTAGATATTGATACCTCCTAGCTATGTATCGGTGCCTAAGCAATGGTATTGATACTATTGCTCAAAGTATCGATACGATACCCTTATCAAAAGTCATGTTAGGTACTGCTTTGGAGGGTTCAATACCCTCCTTGCATGTATCAGTACCTAAGCATTGTGGTATCGATACCACATTGTTAGGTATTGATACCAAAGCCCTCTAGAATCCTAAAATATGTATTGACTTGTATGTACTGGTACCTTTGTTCTGAGTACCGATACCTGGCAGTAGGGCAGCCAAAAAACAACCTCAAAACTGTTAGGATTTTTGCCCCCTCCCCCTTAGTTTAGTAATTGTATCATATTTGATAAATTACTAAAATGGTCAAACTAATTATTCATGGAAATAAACAAATGTTCTTCATTATCTCTATACTAGATTTTCCTCAATGATTTTTGTGTACAAAGCAAAATGAATAAGAAAATATTGGCTCATTGATTACCTAAGGTTTAACTAATATTAAGTTGCATTATACGAATGAATTCTCCATAATTTGCATAGCTATATTCAACAAATAATGCAAATAATAAGGGACTATGATGCTGTATGTAAGGCCAATTGAGGAGATAGTTTGTCTTGGATTTCAGAGATAGATTGACTCCTAGAAATAGATAGATGTGATTGTCTAGATTAACAATATACATGGCCCAAGTTAAATTTATCCTAAATGCATTTATGGATTTATTCAGTTGCGACTTTCATGGTGTAACTTAACTAAATCCTGAATAAGTGAATGACCATGTGTGTATAACTCATTCTTTAAAATATTGAATACATGTGTTCTCATGGTAGTAGGCTGAAAGTTGGTATGTTGTGTAACAGCCTGATTTTTAGTGGTGTCAGAAAAGGTGATTTCGAAGCCCCATTTTTGTAAATTGAGTCCGTAAATAATATTTACAGAGTTAGTGTGATAGAATATTAAAGTTTGGCACTTTAATTTTGTCTATTAATTGCTTAATTAAGGTATAGGGACTAAATTGTAAAAGTTTATTGCTATAAGTTTTTAGTTGGCCAAAAGCTTAGGGACTTAAATTGCAATTAGCCAAGGGTCCAAAATGATAATTAAATCATTTTATAATATATGTCAATGGATATTGATGGAAGATTCCACTTAAATTTGTTAATGGTAGTTTTTGTTAATTAAGTAAAGTTAATTAAACTAACTTAATTAAAACTTAATTATGTTATATATACTAAAGTTAGTGGAAAAACTTAAGCATCCTATTCATCTTATTCCTTTTGTCATCCCAAACAAGAAGAAAACCCTTTTTAAAGCTTCAAGCTTTCAGCTATAATTTGGTTAGTGAAATTAAGTCTTTTTTTTTTTGTAACTTTTGTGTTTTTAAGGTCATGGAAGCTTGATTTAGCTAGCTCATATACCAAATTGTAGAACTATTAAAGTTTTTGAAAGTTTTCATTGTTGATTTCTTGAAGAAATTGGTGTTAAATTGATAGATCTTAAGCTTAGATGTGAAAAAGGATTATATTGTAATGATTAATTGTTAGTTTTGTACAAAAGGACTAAAGTAAATAAATTGTAAAATTGACGTGGAATTTTAGTAATAATAGATAGTAAGGAGTCCCTAAGGGATGCGATTGAGATTGATTTTCAAACTGAAGCTCAAATTTGAAAGATATAGTTATTTCAATTTTAAGGACAAAATTAAATAAAATGTAAAATTTTAGAGGCATTTGAAAAATGAAATTTAATAGGTTCATACATATCATCCATAATATGAAAATGTTTGATATTGATGAATTGTCTAAAATAATTGAATAAATCAAGATTTGGGCCAAATCGGATATAATCGGGGAAAAGCTAAAATTATCGATTAGTCCCTAGAGGTTCAACTTGTTTATTGTTTTATCCAGGTAAGTTCATATGATATAAATGTGTTTAAGTTATGCAATTGATTTGTGTATGTATGTGAGATTGTGGGTTTATTTGTGGTAATTTGGTTTGAAAGGTAAGAATTGGACTAAATTATAAAATAATGGTATAAGTGAAAATAAGGCTCGTGTGAGCTTAGTAAAGGTTAGGATATGATTAACATGTCAATAGGGTTTTGTGTGCACTTTTATGGGATTGATTATAGATGTTACTGAGATCCAGCATTTGTTACAGACTCGAAGATACATGTGACACAGGTTTAGCCTAAACTGGTAACCTGATGTTGTTTTAAAGGTTTAGCACGGACGGGTAACTTGACTTGTATATTTTCAGCTTCGACAAACAATCGAATGTGTCGTTATAAATGTTTAGCATCAGCTGATAACCTAACACAAATATATTTTTAGCTCGGACGATCAACTGGTGGGGTGTAGTTACCTATGTATCTAAGTTCGTTTACTAGAGTTCATCGGGCTAAGTGGTTATTGTAAAATGAAAATTAAAATGGAATTATATGAGTTTGATGTTCAAATGGATAAATGTTGAATTGAGCATGAGCATGGTATTAAAATGGTGACTTTAAAATAAATTGGATTGACATATGGTTGAGATATCATATGGTTTGATTACATGTTAAACTCACCTTGTTGATGTTGTGTTTTGCCATGTCTAGCCAACTATGACAAATTATGGCAGCATATTGATTTTAAGATAAGGTAAGTCTCATTTAATGTCTATGAACTTACTAAGCATTCTATATGCTTACCCCGCTTGTTTTTCCTTTTCCTTATAGATCACCACCTTGCAGAACGCATTAAGTCGGATTGTTCTAAAGCTCACACTATCCTATCACTGAATCGGTAGTCATTTGGTCATTTTGAGTCTTGGGTTGTAACATGTATATATACAAGGTGTCTTGAAGTTATTTTGATGTATGTAAGTGTTTTGGTAACTTGTGATGATTCATATCTATATGTTTGGCTAAGGAATGGTATAAATTGAGGAAGATTTGATAGCTTGTTGATAGGAATAAGATTAAATGCATTTGAACAATGGTAACTTGAAATATGTTTGTAAAATGTGGCCCAATCTTAATAAGTAATGGTTATGTTTAATTCTTATAAGCTTTAGATGTGTATATGTACATAAGGGCTTGAAATGAGAATGAATTTATATGCTTTAAGGATTTTTAGTATAGGTAAACATTGGTAAATGAATGACTTGGTTGGTGATTGATTCATAGCATGAAATGTTAAGGTTTGATTGATGTTTAGGTGAAATGGTTTGATAAAGCGTTGAATATAGATGTTGGGCTTGGTTGTTATGTTTTGGTAAGATTTTGATTCTAATGATTTAGATACTGACGAACATTGTGGTTGGTTTGTTTGGAAACTTGAAATGGATATTTTACCAAAAATAAAGTCTTCGTCTCGACGACCATATTTCCTCATCGCAACGTCGACCGACAGTATGTGATGTCGCAACGTCGAGTGGCCTGATGTCGTGACGTGACAAACTAAAGTTTTAAATCTTTGCAATTTGTTCCTATTTCGTGCTTGAGTTGATAAAAGAGCTTTCGTAAGCTCGATTAAGACTCGAATTTAATTACAATACATAAATTGCATGTGTTTGACATTGGATTGTAGGTGTAAAGGATTATTTATTGTATACTTGACTGTAGTTGCTCCGACAATGAGTGTAACATTTTGTAACTCGGACACGGCAACCAGGTTGCGCGAGGGGTGTTACATGTTGAGTACATGACTAATGCATTATATAACTTCACTCACAATAGTAGAATCATACCTCGGTAAAATAGTAAATGATATATTCTCATTGACATTGTATGTATTATGAAAATGGAATCTGGCCAAAGGTCATTTGTTTGGGATAAATGATTTCATCATTGTTAATTTGATTAATGATAATTTTCATTAAATGAAAGATACAATGGTGACCATAAAATAAAATCAATCCAATTATGTAAATGAATTTACCCTAAAGGAATCATAGATATCCTATGAACCTCAACAATCACTCTAAAAAAAAAAGAGAAAAGAACTAAAACTCTAATTAGCTATGAAACTAGAAAAGCTAAGCAATAAACAATACTAACTTAGCATAACATCCATTCTCTTTAACCTTGCTTAAAGTAGGTTATATATAGGTATTTATATGGCCCTTTTAGGGTTACATCTTGTAATTGGTTGCAAAGAATCTAAAAGAGGCAAAATGGGGCCAGATTTGGCCCTTTCATTTAGCCTAGGCGTTGTGGTTCCCATGTCATTCCAATTACCTCTCGAATTTTCCTTGTTTCAATTTTTGTGTTTCGCCTTCTTTTGTGCTGAAACCTACATCTCCAGCCTAATCAAAACTATGAAAAATCAATACAACACTTTCTAAGTTCTAATTACTTAAAAAAAAAACACTTTAAATGCAATAAAAAATTAAAGAAAATATGATAAATGCAAAATGAATGCATATAACGACCCAATATTCTGTCGGTGTTGAAAAATTCGGTTGAAGGTTGAGAAAATAAATCATGGAACAAATGAGCGGGACTAATGTAGTAATTTAGCATGGCCTTAAAATAAATCATTCCATAATTATCTTAAGGTTCGTAGCAAGCTTCGATCCTTGCCGTTGGTTTCCACTAATGTTAGCATGAGCACATAATGGCAATTGATTTGTATTATTTGTTTTAGTTTATTAAGATTTATATGGATAAATGGTGGTCGAATGAAAGAGAAAACTCATTTTCTCTTCTTCTACAATCGGCTAAGGAGAATGAAAGAGAGAACTTCCGTTTCCTTTGCATGCCACCATTGTCGTTCTGCAATTTCAGGGTACAAGATGATATTTGTTCCTTTGGGATTTTATGAATTTCTAGCTTTTGATAGTTGATAATACAAATCCAAGTGTTGAATTAAGGGATTGACAATGTTTTGGTTAGATAATATGTATAGAGATAAGAAAATAATCTTTTATCTTGAATTTAAAGAATCTCGTAGAAGACCCGTTGAGTAGTGACGGGGAGTAATGAAGATCTAAGGGGCCATGGCCCTAAAATGGTAAATTTTTAGTTTAAGTTTTTTATAATTTATAAAATTTTAAATTAGTAATAATAAAATTGTACTTTATCCTAAAAAATAACAAAAATTTGATTTAACTCTTTAAAAATTATAAAAATATTTAGAGTATTAAAATAATAAAATTAATCGTAAAAATAAACAATTTAACATCTTATCTTCACAAAGCACCATCTCTCAATCTCAATTAGCTTTTTGGTTGATTATTGATCAGCAAAACTAGTGAATATAGTTTAAAAACAATCAAATTTATTCACTATTCTTTCAATAATTGCATGTGTATGTTATTGTGTGGTTAAGAAATAATTTCAAGGAATTAAACTTATTTCGAGGACCAAATTACGAGGAAAGACATCTACTGTCATAACCAAACTAATTATTCCACTCGCATTTATTAAATTAGTAAATATTAAACCTAACAACCAACTATTAGTTTAACATGAAAATAAAATATGATTTGGGTAAAAATGGTAATTTACAACTACAAGAAAAAACAAGTGAAGAATTAAAACTTCAATTCGCTAAACTGGCCTAAGTCATACTCTATTTAATCTCAGCATAATGATTCGGATGGACCTTAAAATTTAGGTGTAATTATCACCAACAATGTCACTGTCATCACCTTCATCAATCCTCCATTATCGTAAGTTGATTAATATCTTATAGACCAGCCCTTATCAGATTTCGTTTAAATGCCCGTATTGCGAAGAGAAAGGGAAAAAATATACATTTACCAGGAAGAGAAAGACTGATGATATTTACAAAAATGTACTGTAACATCTACTAATCTGACCAAAATATATATACAAGAAGGATGTCCCCTTTGAGCCATTAGATTTCTGTGTTGAAAACATTTTCATATTCAATCCATATGGATCAGCTTATATGTAACTTGTACTACCTAAACAAGCTCTTGTCTCAATTAATTAAGCTTCCCTTTCTTGGACTAGAATGGGTAAGCCACCTCTCAAGGTGGCGGTAAGACCAGCGGCAAACCTTGGTGCTTGATTCGAATGGGGAACCCGGATATTGAACCGCCTAACTACGGCTAGAACCACACATTTCATCTCCACCAATGCTATTTCCTTCCCTAAACAAACCCTTTTCCCAGCTTGGAAAACTGGAAACTTGTACAGGTTTTCAGGAACATATTTCCCAATTTGCAACCATCTTTCTGGCTTGTAATGAAGGCAATCGGGGCCCCAAATCCGCTCCATCCGACCCATTGCATATGGATGGTAGGTGACCCTGGTGCCTTTCCTCACAAAGGTATCATCAGGCAATATGTCATCCTCTTGAGCAAACTTGGAGTCAAATTGGACAGGTGGAAAAAGTCTCAAGCTTTCATACAATGCCGCGTGTAAATAGTGCATTTCTCGCATTTGATTAAAACTTGCAAATTGCTCATCACTCGACCCCATCACCCTTTCCACCTCCTCTCGGATGGCTGACTCAACTTCTGGATGCTGAGACAACAACCAAAAGAAGCTGGTCAACCCTGACGCCACCGTGTCCCGACCAGCCAAGAGGAAACTTACCACGATGTCTCTAAGATACTTGTCATCGTTGATTGTCCCCATGAATCTCGACAAGAGATCATATCTGTCTGAAAAGCCCTCTTCCCGCCGTTGCTTAATCATCTCTTCAGCAAATTCATCTACTACTTTAATGGCTTCTTTAAGCTGCTTTTCCGTGCCCAAGTTCAATAGCCTTTTGACCTTCCATATCAAAGATGAAGATGCCAGCGCTCTTTGTGCCGAAAATTTTGATGCTAAATCAAAAGCTTCAGCAAGGTCTGATACTGGCAGTGATAATTCGAGGCAACCAGGGTCTAACCCGAAGGAGAATTTGCAGATATTATCGAATGAAAATCTTCTAAATACATCTTGTAAATCTAAAACTTGTTCTTTACCAGCAACTGATGATAATAGAGGAAGAAGACGAGATTGAATCTCTGAACTGACGATATCAAAAGCGTGCGTTCTTACGGAGACGCCACCAAGCTCAAGGCTGGCCATCTTCCTTTGAAACTTCCATGAATCACCATCAACATTGAAAATACCTCTACCAAGAAGATCACCCAGGAGAGTGGAGAAAGGTTTCCCTTTTGGGTAGTTTTCAAACCTGGTTTTAAGCATGTGCTCGACGTTGGCAGGATTTGCAGTGATGATATTGCCAAGAACATGGATATGGATGGTTCCGGTGGCAGAATTTTTAAGGAGGTGAGTATACCAATCACAAAGATTATCGAAATCTTTGGTCCAACTGGAAGTAAGATAAGCCTGGCAGATTTCACAAGTACACCAGAGCTTCAACCTCAAAACGAAGATCAATAAGGAAAACAAAGAAAACAAGAGGGTGACAGAGAAGAAGACGAAGCAGAAAGCAGTGGACATGGAGCAAAACCACAAGGAAAGTTGTGAATCCATTGACAATAAACAAAAGCTAAAGAGAGATTCAAAGAAGGAAGGTTTTAACAAGGGTAATAAGGAGATGCAGGAATTGAAGAGAAATCATGCCTTTATATAGTATTCCCCCTTCTTTTTTTTTTAGTGAAAATAAAGTGGAAGTCCATTATCACTAGAAGTAGTGATGTTGATTAATTGGCATTTTCTAGCTGTTGGATACGCGAGGGAAAAATATAATTGTGGCATGAATAACGCATGCGCAAAATAAAATAACGACGGTCCTCTTAGAAGGACAGTTGCCAAATTGGGGTGTCTCTTTCCAACCTTTACCTATCTCCTTTTCTCATGTCGGCTATTATATTATTATTTTCTTCTAAGTTGCAGTCCATTCAACCGCGTGTGCCTACAAATTGAAACTTTAACTACTATCTCTAAATTCTGATATAGTAATTAATTATGATTTTAATATTTTTATTAATTCAACATAATTTTAATTAGTTTCATTATAAATTTAAATTTTTAATTTTACATATTTTATTAAATTAGTTTTAATTTAATAAATTTAACCTCTACTTTTTATGTAAATGGTAAAGTTAAATTCTTCAGTTTTTTTAGAATTAAGACTAAATTGACAAAATATGTAAATATGAGAGCTAAATTTATTATTATATTAATAAAAATTATATATAATTGACCAAAGACATTAACCTTATAATTAATTGTCCTTAATTCCTCACTTTCAAAATTAACATATATTAAATTATTTCTTTTTTTACCAAATTTTTAATTTCTTTTTACACGACTATCTTATTAAAGTCAAATTCTATAATTAACTTTTTATTGCATGTGAGTTTCAATTTTAGTCTTTATATCTTTTTAGAAAATTTAATCATTATATTTTAATTTGGTAATTTTTAATCTTTTTAAATTTTGAAATTTAAGTTTTGACCCAAATGTTAATCGTTAAATTTATTAAGTTAACTTTTATTATTTCCAAAAGCTTATGTGAAAAACATATTATCATATGCGTAGAATCATGTTAGTTTGTCTATTTTAGTTTAATACTCACAAAAAAATAGTCATTTTAGTTAATGGTTTAATGATTATTGTTTGAGTTAAGATTTAAATTTTAAAATATTAAATTTTGAATATTAAAAATAATTAAATTGAAAAACATCAACTAAATCTATAAGCTACGCATAGTACGAGACTAGTTATAGAATTCCAATTACTAGATTTAAATGCTATTGTTTGAGCAGAAGGTAAAATTTCAAAAATAAAAAAATATTAACTAAAATTAATCAAATTAAAATATGATGACCAAATTTTTAACTTAACGCATAATGTAGGGGCTTTCATCATTTATTAATATAAGTTATATATATATATATATATATATATATAATAAGGTTTTTAAATTTCGTAAATAAACTGAAAATCATATATTTTATTTTAAAATATTTTCTATTTTAATATATTTTTAAAAATATATTATCATAGTAATATTATTTATAAAAATTGTAAAACATTGTACATAATTTTCAATATCGAAATTTAATTTTTATCAATTTTGAAAGTAAGCAACTAAGAATAATTAATCACGAAGGTAATGTCCCCCATCACTTGTACATAATTTTGATTGGTATAATAACAAAATTAGCCTTCAATGTTTACATATTTTGTCAATTTTATATTGATTCTAAAAAAGTTAACAAATTTAGTCAAAATATTTACAAATTTACACAAATGTTGAGGGCAAAGTTTATTCAATTATTATCGAATTGACAGAAGATATAAACATTTAAGGCTAAATTTTTTTTATTGTATCAATCAAAATCATATAGGACTGATGAAAAATATTAATAACATGTTTAATTATTGTTAATTACTTACCTTTAAATTGACAAAATATTTCTTTAAAAAAATCAATTTAGTTAATTTCAAAATTAATAACATCAAAAGAAATTTTACCATAAAAGATGAAACCATGGGCGCCCAACTTAGACAGTAGATAAGAGCGGGAAAGAGAGAATTAGGTAGCCAAATTGAGTTTGGTGATGAGGGAGAGAGGTGGGGCTTGGGTTGTTTTGAATCATGCCGACGTGCCCTTCGGAAGGACGTTTTTTAACTTCTTGTTGGTTTAGCATTAATTATTGAGCCCATATGATTTTTGTAATTAATTGTGATACTGATCATAACGTAGGAGCAGAACAAGTTTTTGTAGGCTGAGTGATTATTTCTTTTAATAATTAAAAAGAAACGGTGATGCTGAAGAGGGATATGTCGGCCATGAATGGCCTTGCACGGCCCTTCATTAGCCGCAGCGCAGAAGGAGACGCAAAACCAACTCTCGCTCCCCGCCCACCGTTTCACCTTTATATTTTACTATTTCTTAAAATCCCATTATTTGTTCAAGTTTAAAATTATGTTGGAAATATTTTAAATAAAATTATTATATAAAGTTTCGATAAAAAGATTAAATTCGTTTATAACACCTCAGCTTGACTCGGTCCAACTTATTTTAATTTTATAATATGCTTTTTATTTTTTATTTTTTATATGTTATATATTTATATTATATAAAAATTTTGAAAATATATCAAATTATTTATGTTTAAAAATATAGTTAATACCTACCCTACTTTTGTCAAATCTTCCATCCTTTGTGTCTATAATAATGTAAGAGCACAATAAATCGCTTACAGCGGAACCAATAAAAGAAGAGCTTATCTATTGAAAAACTAGTTGCATAAATCTTCAAGCGTTGTGATGTTAACATAGAGGGTTGTCCCTTAGCCGCCGACTTAAAACAGAAGTCTGTCTCCATACCAAAGCCGGTATTTGTGTTTTATGTTTAAACATGTTATCCACGTTTTTTAAAAAGCAATAATGCTGCATGCATGGCCCGTCTCCAGTCTTCTCCCACGTTCTACCCTCTTATGTGGAACTCCTTACAGCTGGTCTGGTCCACACATACCCTACCTTCTTATGTTTTAAACTGTGGATCACACATTTTATTGACTATGACATAGGTAGCTTGTAATACTGTAGTGCTGTCAACCTCAATTTCCCCTTATTTCTACATGTGATCTCAAATCAAACCAATCATACATCATGAATCATGGATCCAACTCTTTCAATTTATCGAGATTTCATTTATTTAAGCACTTCCGCCAACTATTTGTTTACATATAAAATATTTTATAAAATTTTTTTACGGGAAATATTTTTTATATTTTTTTGTGTTTATTGAAAAATTAGTTTAGTTAACGAAAAATAACTTACAAGTCAACGTAAAATAAATCATTCTTCCTATAAAATGATTTACCCTTTTGAAAAGCGTAAGTTATTTTTCGAAAAAGAATTCCTCTATAGATAATTTTATTTTTATATAAAAATTAACTTAAATCAAGCTTAATATTATTATATTGATAATAAATCTTATTTTTATTTTTTAAATTATTAAAATATTATATTTTTCAATATTATTAAACATACATATTTAAGTATTTATATTTAGTCATATAATAAATATAAAGTATTACTTTAATAAATTATTATTATTTCAATTTTATTTTAATAATAAATTTTAAAAATAATAATTTTTAAATAATATTATTCACATATTATTGAAAATATTCAATATTAATATTTTAATAATAAATATTTATTATAATTATAAATCTATTAATAATAAATGTTTTGTAGTATAAAAGTTAAAATATGTCATAAGTCTATGTACACTTCACAGATTTGTAATTTAGTCTTTGTATTTTTATTTCAAGAATTTAGTCCCTTTACTTTTCAAATTTGAAAATCAAATTCAATTGTTAACATCGTTAAATTTTTTTGTCAATTTTGTTGATGTCACATTTTAAATAAAAAATACTCACTTGGTAGTCATGTAATTAAAAAATGACATTGTAATGAACCTGGATTTAATACAATATTTTTTAATATATGCAAAAACAATACAAAATATAAAATTATAGATAAAAATAAATTCAATTAAACAATAAACAAGAAAATCTCAAATGTATATTTGTTTCATTGAAAATAACTTTTATAAAATATTTTTAAGAAATCTACCAAAAAATATTTTACACAAATTTATCCAAACACCAAAAAATATTAGTTTTTCTAGAAAAATAAATCATTTCCCACAAATCATTTTTCGGAAGTCATTTTCAATAAAACAAACAGAGCCTAAGATCATGTAACACCCCAAACCCTGCCTAGAAGTTAGGCCCGAATTTGACGCGTCACATTGAAGAGTTTTTCGAAAACCATGTTTTCATTAGAAACTCTTCTTAAAGAATTTAAAACTTTTTGCTATTTGAAACCTCAGATTTCGTTTGCTTATTTCAAAATGTGGTTTATTAGAAATCATCCTTGAAAGACATTATTATCCTTAAAACCTTTTGTTGCGGAAGCTTAATTTAAAATCGTTGCTGTCATTGTTTAAGAAGATCCAGAAATTTGTCGTTTATAGTTTGCATATAACTGAAAATGGAAATTTAAAGAAAAAATAAACCCCATTGGCCTTATTACATAATGTTTAACCCAAATTAAAATAATATTAAAAATAAAGTAAAACTGATTTTAGTAAAGTTTGAAAGAAATATCTCTGATGTATAAAAATATTTGTAAAAGTTTATTTTGAAAATCCATTTGTTAATCGATTTTGGAAACCATTATTTAAGTTTTTCAGAAAATTCCCTTTTTAAAAAATTTAAGAAAAATAATCAAAACATCCCAACCATAAAGCAAAATAAAAATAGTCCAGAGGCCTTATTACAACATTTAACCCAAAATAGTAAAGTAATAAAATAAACGAGAAAGAAGTCTAAAGTCCAAATAAACCATTTCTGAAGTATGGCCTCCCTTGAGTCATCCATAGCCCAAGTCCATATCATCAAGCATTACCTACAATGGTTAAGAGAAAGGGGGTGAGTTACAAGAACTCAGTGTATAATCCCCTTACCATTATCCACTGGGTCTGAACCCATTTAGCAAAACCTTGGGCTTGAGCCCATTAAACAATAACTTGGGCCGAAGCCTATTTAACAATATCTCGAGCCTAAGCTCATTTACATATTAATGTATCTATAATATCATGTGAATGTAATGCAATTCCCAACTCAATCCTAATAATCCATCCGCTACACACCACCCGTACCAACCAACACACCTGTGGGTGATCATCAGTCAACCCACCTCGCCAACACACCATATGCAGGCATTAAGCCATTAATAATAATTCGCAGGCCAATGGCCATTTATAATATTTGTGGCTGAGCCACCAAAATCATATACGGTAATATAATCGGCACACAGCCTTAATCCCTATGGCACAAAGCCATATTTAAATTGGCATATAGCCATTATCAAAATTTGTGGCAGAGCCACCAAAATATGTGGCAGAGCCACCAGAATCAAAATGTGGCAGAGCCACCAGGCTACACTTCTCTTCTTTTACATTTTTCCCATCCCATGCAAAATATGCAAATGCAACATACATAGTAAATCATGATATTTATAAATATAAACAACAATAATTAATTCAAAGATTCAATACAAAAATTTGGCCCATTGTAACACTTTGCAAATCGGCCCATTAAGGCAATCTATCAATTCGACCCATTAGGGGCATTTTCGTAATTTGGCCCATTAGGGGTATTTTCGTAATTTAGCCCATTAGGGGCATTTTCGTAATTTGCGCCCATAAGGGGCATTTTCGTAATTCAGCCCATAAGGGGCATTTTCGTAATTCGACCCATTAGGGGCATTTTCGTAATTTCGCAACCCAAGGGTATTTCGGTAATTTACCCTTCAAGGGTATTTTAGTAATTTCGCAACCCAGGTATTTCGGTAATTTACCCTCCAAGGATAATTCGGTAATCTCGTAACTAAAACTTAACTAGTAATTTGGGGCATACAAATTTAAACTGTCCATCTGTGTCATACTGACTAAATTGATCATAACTTGAGTTAGAAAACTCGAAATCTAGATCCGTAAATTTTCCTTGGAACTAGACTCATATATCTTCTTACTGTAAGTTTTCCAGAATTTTTGGCCTAGCCATTTAGTAAATTTTATTCCTTAAAGTTTCCCTTGTTTCACTGTCTAATGATTCTGACCTCTCTTATCTTAATTTCAAATATTTCATTGTACGGTTTTCATATACTGCTCCCACTTGTTTTTAATTAAAATAGACTCACTAAGGAATCTTTACATATAAACTATAGCTCATAATTCACTTTGTACTATTTTATATGATTTTTCCAAAACAGATTAGGGAACCACGAAGTCATTCAGAACCAGTCTTACTAAAATTAACATATCTCAGAATATAAAATTCATTTTTCTTCTCCGTTTCTTCCATATTAAAATAGACACAGTAAGCTTTACTTTGATATCTTAATCACTTTCTAATTCCCTTTCTCCTATTTTTCATGATTTTTCGAAATCACATCACTGTCACTGACCAAAACTGTTTTATTACAAAACATGGTTACCACTACGAGCCTACGCGCGCCCGAGTGATCCCGGATGCCAATTTCCAGTTTTCTTTGGTATTTCGACCAAATCACAGAACATTCATGCAAAATTTCAGAGAAGTGTGAGATTACACACCATTTCAAACATGTATTTGGAAGGGTATGAGATTACACACCTGATTTCGGTAAGGACTAAACCTTCTTGATCGTCGGCACCTATGACACCCTAACACTCGATTAGAAAAGTACCACAATGAGAGAAAGTAGTTGTTTAGGGGTAAGATTCGGCTTACCACTATTTCTGAAGGATTAACAAGTAGAGAATATCGAGTGATTTCGTCCCTAAAAATAATCGATTATTCAAAACTTCGATCCGATTTGCAACATAGCCGAGTAGAGATATAATGAAAAATCCAAGAAGAAAATACTTACCTAAACGATGATGAATCCGATTTCCATCGATTGACTTATGACTACGGATAAATCAAAGTTTCGGCCTTCCACTATAACTCGATTAATCAAAGGAGTGAGTGTCAACACGAATGGGAAGAAATGATAAAGAAGAGATGAAGGGTTCAGCTATGGAGGTATGGATTAGAGAAGAAGAAGTTTGGAGAAAAAAAATGACACAAAGTAATGCTAAAAGGAATTTAGCCTAACAAGCACCAAAGTTTGCCAAATTACAAATGAAGAATTTGGCTACCCAATTACTCCTTCCCAAGCCATGTGTTGCTTCTCCAAAAAGGGATAAGTGTTGACCAAAAACACTTTCTAAAACATCACCCATGAAACATGCCAACATATTCCCCTTTTTACTCCTTTTCTTTTTGTTTCTTTCCTTCTACCTTTCCATATTTCCCTCCATACCATAATTTCTTTTTGTTTCTTTCTTTCCACTTTCCCATATTTCCCTCCATACCATAATTTCTTTTTTGTTTCTTTCTTTCCACTTTCCCATATTTCCCTCCATACCATAATTTCTTTTTGTTTCTTTCTTTCTACTTTTTTTGTTTTCTTCCTTACCTTATCTTTTAGTCATCATTCCATTTTTCTTTTATTTCTTTCCTTCCTTTGATGCCATGACCGACACTTACCATGCAACACTTGAGAAGCTCAAAAATTTAAACCCCAAAAGTTGCAATAGATGGGATTTGAACACCTTCCCTCCATACTCACCACTTGACACCATAACCTCCTTCCCATATGTTCATTTATGCTAACAAAATACACACTTATTTCCTTAAGCATTGATGCCTCTTACTATCTCTCCTTAAAGTGCTTAAACACAAAAGTTATACTAAGGCCCAATTCAACCCTGAGCCCTCATTGAACCCCTAAACATACACAATTAATATTTTTAACTAGCCTATTGCATGATATAAGGCAAAACATAAAATTCTAAATTTCAGGATTTTACAGATCAACAAACAATACAGGGTGTTTTCTGACAGCAAGCATGATTCACTTCCTAGCTATGAAGAGCACAATGGCAATTTTATGGCATCCAGTTCGGGGGGTTCAAATCCAAAATCTGGGAGAGAAAGGTATTTATTTCAATTTTTTCATATCATGGATTTGGAGAGAGTGATAAAGGGTTCACCATGGACTTTTAATAATCACTTATTGGTTCTACATAAGCTGCAATGAGGGGAGGATCCTTTGAAAGTCCCTTTAATTTTTTCCCCTTTTTGGGTACAATTACATGATGTTCCTGTTGGTTTTGTCTCAGAAAATCTGGCAGTTCAAATGGGCAATTTTATAGGAACTTTCATGGAGTATGGTGGTTCAAATCTGGGAAAAGAAAACAGTAATTTTTTGAGAATAAGAGTCCATATTGATATACGACGGCCTTTGAAGAGGAAAAAACAGATTATGTGTTACGGAAAGTGTTCCTATGTCAGATTTAATTATGAAAGATTATCACTGTTTTGTTTTTATTGTGGACGACTGGGCCATAGTGACTCTTTTTGCGAAGCAAAGATGGCTTTAGGGGTGGAAATTGCTGAGATGGGATGGGACTTATCTTTAAAGGCACAATCACTCCGAGCTAGAACGATGAATAGTGTGTGGCTACGGGAAGAAGGAGAGAGGGAATGGGGTGGAAGTAAGGAGGGAAAACAAATTTTGGGAAATAATTTGAGGGGTTTAGTACCAAGTATGGGTAGTAGAAATAATATAGATCCCATATTGGGGATTAACTTTGAGAGAAGGTTAACTAATTCATGGAAAGAAGGAGAAAAATCAAACAAAGGTCAGTTTCATACCTTAATGGAACATGATCTTGAAGATGGAGTGCTGATTAGAGAAGAGGGTAAAAAGTGGAATAGAGGAGGATTTTGTGGCTAAGGAGGAGACGACCAACTTGGAGGGAAGAAATAGGAGGGTAGTGGAAGTTAGTCATCTATCATCGACGGCTGCCAAGAGGCAAGCCGACCGGTCGCAATGAAAATATTAAGTTGGAATATCCGGGGTTTGGAGAGCCCACGGACAATTCAGAGACTTCGGCATGTGCTGAAGTTACATAATCCCTAAATGGTCTTCTTTATAGAGATGAAAATTTGTAAGAGCCAGATGGAACAAATTCGAAGAAGTTGTGGCTTTTTGAATGGTATCAATGTTGATTCAAACGGGTCCCGAGGTGCGCTTTGATTGGCTTGGCGTAGAGGTAATAATATATAGCTTCGAAGCTTTTCGCAGAGACATATTGACGTGATTATAGAAGAAGTTGAGGAAGGAAGCAAATGGAAAGTTACTGGGTATTATGGGTCCCTTTATTCACAAGATAGAGTTGATGCATGGAATCTTTTACCTCATTTAGGTGATTTTAAGGAGCTTTCATGGATGGTTTGTGGGGACTTTAATGAAATTTTATATGGTTTCGAAAAAAAGAGAGGTTTACTATGCGAAGAATGAAGAATAAGAGCTTTTCGCAAGGCACTGGAGGACTGTAATCTGGTGGATGTAGGTTTTACGGAGAATTTGTTTACATGGGAGTGGGTAATCTGCCAGGAACTAATATTCAAGAAAGATTGGATAGGGAGTTGCAACTAAGGAATGGCTTTCTTTATTTCTTGAATTTCAACTTCAACATCTTCCTTACACATTCTCAGACCATTGCATGTTATTTATTAATACAAGAAAGGGGGATAAGGAGAGAACTCCTAGAAGTTTCAAATTTGAAGCATGATGGGTTTTGGAGAAATCATTTCTTAGTGAAGTTAAAAATATCTGGGAAAGTTCGGTAGGAGATTTGTTGAGCAAACTAGAAAGTGTGAAAAAGGGGCTTAAAGAGGTGGGCTGGTCAGATTCAATTTAATAGAAAAGTAAAGGAAAAGATGTTATCCTATAAACTGGTTAAGTTGCTGGAAGCTGAGAGAAATGATGACAATCTGGCAGATCTCATAGATACGAGAATTCAACTTAATTTTGAGATTGAAAAGGATAAGCGTTACTGGGAACAGAGGGCGCGAGTCAATTGGCTAAAGTTTGAGGATAAAAATACAGCTTTCTTCCATAAACAAGCAACGCAAAAAAGACAGAGGAATCTAATTCGCAAAATGCAATATGATGATAGACGAGTAATGGATGAAACTGGTGAAATGGATATGATAGCTAGATCGTTTTTTCAAAACTTGTTTTCAGTTGGGAGAAGGGGAAATTACGAGAATATTTTATCAAGAATTTCTCGTTGCATTTCTGATGAGGATAACTTAAAGCTCAATGCGAGATATACGAAGGAGAAGATCCAAGAGGCACTGGCAGAATTGGGTCTTACAAAAGCACCCGAAGATGATGGTTTTCCGGCGATATTTTATCAAAAGTGCTGGGCAATTATTGGAGAAGACGTTATAAAGTTCCGTCTTACTCATCTGAATGAAGGTATGAACATCGACTTAATTAACAAAACAAATATTGTGTTAATCTTAAAGATTGCAAACCCTTTAGATATTACTCAATTTAGGCCAATTAGCTTGTGTAATGTAATTTACAAATTATTGGCTAAAGTTATGGCAAATCGTCTTCAATTAGTAATGAATAAATGCATAGATCTGGCCCAAAGCGCTTTTGTTCCAGGGAGGTTGATTTCGGATAATGTTTTGCTTGCTTATGAACTCCTACATACATTGAGACACAATAGGGTGGGGGAAAGGGGCTTTATGGCGGTGAAATTGGATATGAGCAAGGCCAATGATAGGGTTGAATGGAATTTTGTAGAAGAAATAATGAAGAAGCTAGCATTCGATTTGGAATGAGTGGCTCTACTAATGAAATGTGTTACTACAGTATCTTACTCAGTGGTCTTAAATGGATATAATGGATAAACTTTTTTCCCTTCAAGAAGATTAAGACAGGGTGACCCATTGAGTCCATTCTTATTCCTATTCTGTGGAGAAGGCCTATCCAGTCTTATGAAGCTAGGGATACAAGAAAAATCAATGAGAGGAGTTAAGGCAAGCAGAAACGGCCACAAATTTCTCACCTACTTTTTGCAGATGATTGCATTTTATTTGGGTTCGCCACTAAAAGGAGCGCAACTTATTTGAAATAGATTCTACATGAATACGAAATTTGTTCGAGTCAAAGAGTTAATTTTTCTAAATCTACTATTTTTTTCAGCACTAATGCATAGGAGAAAGTCAGAAGAACAATAACTAGAGTGCTTAGAGTACGCAGCTCAAATGATCCAAAATGATATCTCGACTTACCTAGTCTAGTGGGTAGAAAAAAGAAAGCTTCATTCCAGAATCTGAAAGATAGGCTACAGCAACGAATTGATAATTGGAGTATCAAGTATCACTCCCAAGGTGGTAAGGAGGTATTTATTAAAGTCGTTTTGCAGTCTATACCTGCTTATTCAATGGCATGTTCCTTGCTCCCTAAGCCTTTATGCACTGAATTAGAGGGAATAATCGTAAAATTTTGGTGGCAAAAATATAAAAGGAAAAAAGGGATTCATTGGTGTGCCTGGAAGGATATGTGTTCGCTGAAAGAAGGTGGTCTTAGTTTCCGAAGTTTGGATAAATTTAATATCACATTATTAGCTAAGCAGGGTTGGCGTCTTATTAATTATCCCAATTCTTTGTTAGCCTGAGTCTTAAAAGCTAAGTATTACCCGAATGTGAATTTTTTAAATGCTCCTTTAAGAAACTTAATTACCTTCACTTACCTGGAGGAGCGTTTGGTCAGCGAAAGGGCTACTGGAGAAAGGCTTATGCTGGAGACTAGGCAGGGGAGATGGCATATCAGTATGGAATGATCTTTGGGTGTCGGGCAATGAAGAAGACAGATTACAAAATCACAGCAGAAATGAAAACATTAGATTAGTGTCTGACTTAATTGATGAAGGTAACAGAATTTGGAAGAGTGATTTGATTGCCCATATCTTTAATACGAATATTGCTAGGAAAATCCTACAAATCCCTTTGGCGAAATCGGTCCACGAAGATTTTCAAATATGGAGAGGGGAGCCATCAGGAAACTTCTCAGTGAGAAGTGCCTATAAACTATTACAGGAAACTACATTAGTTCCAAGTAATATTGTCGAAACCATTTTCTTGTTTGGAAAACGGGCCGACTTTAAAAAGGAAAATGGAGTCGCCACCAATCTTTTTTGAAGTGTGATTGGGTCACCTTATAAAACATTTGGTCTACGAATTTTAAGAAAATGGGTCCGGAAGTCGATTACGCACGTGGAAGGATTAGCACCCTCGCAACACCCAAAAATGGTACCTTATTGATTGATTAATGTCCTAATATCGAAAATTGGAAGAGATTTTAAAATATGAATCCTTTAGAAAAATGTTTGGATAATTCGAATTGGGTATCGAAATTCTCCTGTTTTGAAAGAATGAAATATCACATCCAGCACGTTAGGATACGATATTTCAAACCCTAGACACCAAGATCATTTCATAATTTCTAAAATTCATGCATTGCAATTTTAAAAAGGGTATTCTGTTATTTGGCCAAACGAAAAAACCGAAACCCAACACGTTAGGGCACGATTCCTCGAATTTCTAAACATGAAATATTGCCTTATTTTTGAAGTTGAGAAAACACAGTCAAAATCTTAAAAGGATATTTAGTCCTTTGGACGAACGGAAAATCGAAACCCAGCACATTAGGGCAAGATTTCCTGAACTTCCAAGCACAAAATATTACCTTTGTGAAACCCTTTTTATGAATTTTGGGTAAAAAAGTAAATAAAAGTAAAAATAAAAATATATTAAAATATAATTCAAAATCATCGATCTACATGAAATGATAGGAACAAGAAATAATAAATCATAATAGTAAAAAAATAGCAATGATGATGTTGACAATAAAATTAATAATGAGAATGATAAATATAATTATAATAATAATATGTGTATATATAAAAAATAGTGACAAATAAAAAAGATGATAATAATTCTAATGAATATAATAATAATTATAAAATTAAAAAGATATGGTAGTAGTAATGTTAAAAATAATAATTACAATAAATAATAATAATGATACTAAATTAGTAATAATAATAGTAGCAATAATAATATTAATAGTAATGAAAATAATAATAATAAAAGTGATAGTAAAAATAAAAATAATATTAATAATAAAATAATAGTAACAATATTGAAATTAATAGTGATAATAATAAAAATAATAGTAATAGATATAATAATAATAGTATATATAATAAAAAAATTTAAAGTAAACAATAGTATTAATAATAACAAAACAATAGTAATAATATTAGAGTTAATAGGGCTAAATAAAAATAATAATGAAAATAGAAATAATAAATGGTACTATTGAAAGAAATAATAATAATAATATTAGTAATAAAAATAACGATAATAAGAAATATAAGAAATATAAGAAATATGATTATAGTAATAAAATAATAATGGTAATAAAATAATAGTAATAATAAAAAAGTAGTAGTAAAAATAAAAGTATATTAATAATAATAAAAATAATAATAGTATTAATAATAATAAGAATTAAAAAAACCAAAATTAATAATGAAAATAATAATAAACAAAAAAATAAAAAAGGGACGAAATTAAACTAAAAATAAAAGTTTGGGGCGAATTTTAAAGAAAATAAAAGAGAAAGAGACCTATTTGAATGCGTGAATAACATGGAGGGACTAAAGGGGAAATTTTCCCTCCCTCCAAAACGCGCAGCAGCAAGGGGGACCCAATTGAAAACCAAAATGAATTATCGGGCGAAACTAAAATTAAAATAAACTTAATTATAAAACCATAAAAAAGCGAAAGAGCTAAAAACGCAATTAGCCCATCGCTTAGAAACACACGGATCCTGAGGGCTTATCGGGTCGGGTCATCGGGTCAGCCCCCAAAACGACGTCGTTTTAGGCGTTATGGGGGCTGCCCAAAACGGCGTCGTTTCAATAGGATATAAAAGCCAAATTTTTTTTAAAAAAAATTCATTTCCTCACTTATTCTAGAAAAAAAAAACTACAGAGGAGCTCTCCCCTCTCTCCCCTTGGGGCGATTCCCGGTGGGAGCTCCGGCACTGACGTCGCCGCCTGCCGCCGACGCCGACCACAGCGCGGTGGCTTGAACTCCAAAATAGGTTTTTTTTTTTTTACGTTTTAATATATATGTAGTTTTTTAAAAAATAAAAAATAAAAAAGAAATCGAAAAGGAAAACGAAAACGAAAATAAAAATAAAAATATAAAACCTTCTTTGCGCTTCTATTCTGATTTTTCGTAAGATTCAGTGTGTATTGCTCTCGTATCTTTTATCTGAAAAAAATCGTAGTCCTTTACAAAATTCGTATCTTGGCTTTTATAGCCGACTTTTACAACTTATTTCTGCCTATTTGCGGGTACGTAAGTGAATACGCCACTGACGTGGCGTGATGGAGCAGCGCACGTCGCGGGGTGGTGGCGTCTAGCGCGCGAGGGGGGCGTGGGCAGCAAACTTAGGTGCGGCGCACCTAGGGTTTTCTGTTTTTCATTGCTGGTTGTGGGTTAGTTGTTAGGTGGGCTAGCTAGGTTTCGGCTTTAGGATTTGGGCTTAGGTTTAATTTGGGTTGAAATTTTGTTGTAAAATTTTTGGGACTTTGTTTTATTGGACTGTGGAATTTTATTGGTTTATTTTTAATATGGGTCCGGGCAAATTTTGCTCATTACAAATATTATACAAGCCGATACCAAAAACTTTTACAAGAAGCTATGGAATTTAAATATGCCCTCGAAAATCAAAATTACAGTATGGAGGATTTCGTGGAATTACATTCCCACTTTTTCTAATTTAAAGCTGAGGAGAGTGAATATTGCAGATCGGTGCCTTAGGTGTCAGCAAGATGAAGAGGATAGCATCCATGTTTTCTGATTTTGCCCTACAACAAAAGAAGTATGGAGGCTGTTAGATTTCACATGGGTACTTGATAATATTTCTTCAGTATTTTGGGATTGGCTTACCTAGGTTTTTAACCAAGGGACAAATAAGCAATGCCGAGTTTTTTGCTGTAAACTCTGGATAATCCGCACAAACAGGAATAAGTTAATATATGAAGGAAGAATTCTTAATAGTTGGGATATTTCAAAACAAATCACTAGCTACATCTCAGAGTTAGAAGGAATAGAGGAACGAACACTTAGCTTGGAAGCAAAAATGAGTTCTACACAAATCGAACAGAGAGAAAACGTGGCGATTTATTTTGACGCGACTTTTGATCAGCAAACATCCAGATCTGCGTCAGGACTGGTTGTAAAAGAAGTGGGGGGTAGAATCTTAGCATCTAAAGTGGTTCTTCATTCCAACGTTGCATCTCCATTAGCGGCGAAAGCACATGCAGGGTTACAAGCCACAAGGTTAGGGATTCATATGGGTTTTAATGTTCTGGACATAATAGGAGATTCAAAAACGATGATAACAAAGTGCCAAAGTGCAGATCGTGACAGTTCAAATATTGGAGCACTTGTCAGAAACATTCAAGGCATAAAGACCCATTTTTAAGAGATTCGATTTCAGTTTTGTAGTGACCCGATAGTCAAGTAATCGAAAAATGTATTTTCGGGTCTCCGTTTTCATAAAACTGAATCATAAATATTTATTAAAAATATTTACGAAGTTAGTTGTGTGTCTAATTAGGTTTTGATTAGGTGAATTTGACTTAATTAGAAGTAATTAGGAAAAAGGATTAGACTGAAATAGGTGTGAAAGTTTAATTATTGATTAAAGAAAGTTGAAAGGACTAAATAGGAAAATATGCCATTATTATAAATTGAGGCGATTTAACTTTGAAAAATGTAAGATATTTTTAATTTAAAATATATATTTTATTATATTTACTCTATTATATTATATTATATTATATTATATATAAAGTAAAAGAAAGAATAGAAAGAAACAGAAACAGAATTGAGAACGAAAAAAAAAGAAGGAAATTGAAAGGAAAAAGGAAAGAAAAAAAGAAAATTAGGGATTTTAAAGATTTAAACTTAAATTGGTAAGTCAATTAAACTCCTTTTCTTGTAATTTTTGAGTTTTTATGATCCTAGAACAAATACTATTAAGTATATGTTGAAATTTGGAAATTTAGTAGATTTTTTATGTAGTTTATGTTGAATTAATGGATGAATTAGAGATTGAATTGATGAAAATTCAAATTAGAATTGGAAAAAAAGATTAAATTGTAAAATAAGTTATAAGTTTAATGCAATAAGGACTAAATTGTAAGAAATTTAAAATTAGGGTTTATTAGTGAAAATTTTACAGTTAAGTTAAGTTATAAGTAAAAATAAGGTATAGATTGTGATAGAAATAAAAAATAATTTTAGTTATGAATTAAATTGAAATGTGGTAAGAAATGATGAATTTATTATATCATACATATTTATTGTTATTAAATAGTATAGGCAAGTCATTTGATTATTTTTTTTCTCTAACATATTATGTTCTATATGGAATTGAAGAGAAAGAAAAGAAAGGAGAGGACCTAATTGAAGAAAAAGGAAAAAAGAAAGCTAAGGAGTAAAGGAAAACATCATCTCAACCTTTTTGTTGTAAGTACTACAAGATTTTTAATTTTTTTTATTTAAATGCTTATATTGTAGTATAGAATTACTTAGAAATAAAAATGTAAATTATATATTTAAATTTGTAAATAAAAATAATAATAATAGATTATAGAATTATGAAATTATGAAATTTGTAAAGAAAATTATAGATGGAGAATATAAGATGGTATATTATTTGAACATTAAGTAATAATGTTGTGACAAAAGTATATATGTGAAAAATGTGTGATATTTGTGAATTGTGAAATGTGCACTAAATTTTAACGAGGGAGAAATGAGAATTTTTTTTTAAATATATATGTAAAGTATTTAAATGTATGAAATTTGGTTTTAATGCCCAAGTAGACGAAATTTAGAACTATTAGGATATTAGTGGCATGCCATTAAGGAACCTCAGCGCGCTGTCTGATTATTAGCACGTTAGTGCTCTCCGATTATTAGCACATTGGTGCTCTCTGTTTAGCACATCTGTGCTCTCTGTATAGCACTTTAGTGCTCTCTGTTCACTAGTGCATAATAATGCACCTCTGTATTTGTTCCATATATCCGGTGTGTTCTATAAAGTCTACTTTGGGCTAAGAATATGAGTTGTGAACAAAAGTGATTCATTGATGTGTTAAGGTAAGTTTTATAATTTATAAAAAGATAAGTTAAATTTTATTAAAGTAAGGCATAATTGAAAAAACTTATATGTGAGTAAATATGTAATAATTGAACAAGTTTAAAATATTTTGTTATGATTATTTACCTATTTATTCTTGTAGTGCTTACTAAGTCTTCACTGGCTTAACGCGTTTATTTTTAACGCGTAGGTACAATTAGACTAGAAGAGATAGAGTCCGACTAGAATATCTCTCATCTCATCACATCCTCAAGAGCTTCAAAAGTAGGTACTATATTTTAAATTAAAATAACATGTACATATGCAGTTCAAATGTGTTCCCATGTAATAGGGACTAAAGTGTAGACTCTTGAAATTCTATCTATTTGGAGTTACTTGAAGTATTTTGGTATATATGAAATGAATTAGTAAAACAATAAGTATGTTTGCAAATATGGTTGGTAAGTTAAAATATTATGTATAAATGTTTAATTAAACAGTATCTAATCATAATCGTTTTGACACCAAATATAATACTCTTATACCGGGTCTATACGATTGGTCCGAGTATTGGGGTGTTACAAGTTTATCCCAAAGTAAGATAATACATGCGCTCATCTCATCGCAAAAGAAGCACTTAAGAAAGCAGAGGATCATTACCTGGAGGGAAGGATTCCAGACACTATCCGAAGAGAAATGGGGCAGCTAAGTCTGAGAGCTTTGGACCGAAAGGGAAGAAGAAGTGTTTGACATATTTGAAATGAAAGTGGAGAAGGAAAGTGGGTGACTCTTGAATTGAAAGAAGAAACAATTAATTTCTTTGAAAACATAGCAGAAAAGTAAAAGATACTCTACAGATATGCTATAATACAGTTGTACCTGATGATGTGAAACGACAATCCTTTTGGTGGCCAGCTGTTCTGACAACTGGAGGCATAGGATTAGGTTTCTATTTTTGTTTTGTTCTTTAGTTTTTATTTCTTTTAAAATTCTGGGCCATTTGATGTTGGCATGTTTCTATTTCCTTGTTTTCATTTAGGATTGCTTAGCTGAAGTGAACTCAATTCAAGTTGAGTTTGGATGGGCGGTGCGTTTACCTGCTGTTAGTGTAAAAACAGAGGTGGCGGTGAGATTAGATACTGTAGCGATACTATAACGTGAGATAAAAAATAAGCTAAATACACCGCTCTGCACTCAATTGCCCATCCAAACCCAGGACCTATTTTGTTTTACAGATTATTTATTTTAATTCTAATCCAATTGAATTTTCAAAAAAAAAAATTAACAAACAATACAAAACTCAACTTATTAAAAGTCTGAGCCTTGAAATTGAGATCCTTATCTTCACAATGTCCTTTTCAATCTTCAATTCTTCTTTTCATATTCTCTTTACGGTATTTTGCTGATACAAAAATATATTGTACATGATATAAATTATAAGCATAAAATTAGATTATTTGATAAAATAGTTAATATGAAGAGAAACTATAATCATAGTTAAATATTTCATTTATACAAAAAAATCAAATTAAGTGACCAACAAATAAATCATTCAATTGGTAATTTTTACGTGAAATTAAATCAGATACATAAAATTTAAGATGCATATAATAAATAATATATTTATTTATACATACATTTCAAATACTGAAGTAAGATTTGGTAACTATTTTTTTAAGTATCTAAGATAAAAAAATAAAAATAAAAAAGGTGGCATAGAAGACTAGGTCAAATAGTAATAGGTTATCAATGATGTATTGAGTTTGAATGGAAAAGTCGAGTAATTCTGCCACCCAGTTTGAAAGTGCATAAATTTTAAATTTTCACATGCTTTTCATGTTAATTATGGAGTAGAGTTTAACCTTTTTAGAGACTTCCCATTTCTGCTATACAGAAAAAAAAAATCAATATTTTGAAAATCAAGAGGTCAATGGTGGTGCATGCAATTGCTTTTATTTTAGTATTATCTAGATAACATTTAATGGTGGATATAAATAGTTCATGCATCTGTGAGACTGTAAGTTTGTATACAATTTTGTGAGTCAAATGTTAGAGATTGGGGAGAATCAAATAAAGGAATTCAAATTGGATAGTTCTTCCTTTACATATATATTCGGTTAATGCTGTAAATGTCTGCAACCAAATCTAATAGTTCTTCCTAAATATAAAATTCTAATTACTTCGATTCCTTCATTTAAGGTTAAGTTTTTACCTTAGGTTAAGTTTTCCATGGATCTTCTTCAAGGCTTACAAGCATTATTTGACAAGAAAATTCTTATATGATTATTAGGGGTAGAGTCAGAAAATTTTTTGAGGGGTCGGAATAAAGTTGTATATTTTTATTATAGCAAAAGTGAAATTTCACCATTTTAAAAGTCTATATATTTATAATTTTTAAAAGATTAAATTAATTTTTTCTTATTCTTGAGTGACCAAAGTGTAATTTTATCATATACTAATTTAAATTTTTTAAAATTATAAAAGAACTAAAGGTGAAAATTTCTATTTTAGGAAGTGAGGTCACTGTCAACCCCGTTGACTCTGTCCTTGATGATAATCATCAATGTTCACAATAATATACAAAAAATGTAAGGTTTGTTTCATTGTCAATATTTCCATGCTTTTCAAGTTCTATACTCAATCACTTGCTTCTTAGTTATATTATCTCTTAATTAATCTATGTAGTATCGTATAAAACCTTAGTTTATCTAGCTTAAATTATTTCATTCAATTCATGATTTATACATATGACTTATATGAACAAAATACAAATAATTATATTTAAAAAAACATAGAGTTATACATATTAAATTTAAGTGTCCAGACTCCAATTCCTCAACCACATTAACTTCCGCTTTATGCTAGGCCTTTCACCACTTTCTCTCGCTTTAAAATCACACCATTAACAAAACCCAAGCTAATAGTTACTATAAAATCTACATAAACCAATTTGTAGAAGTCCATTTTTGCCCGGGCCCGTGAAAACCGAAATGAAAATAAAAAATTAACAAATGTCCCTTAACAAAGTCCGGTTACAAGGCTAAAATCAGAAGCCCAGTTACAGATTCCAAACACTGACCCAAATTAAATGCCCAAAACACCCTGGCCCAAAAAATGAACTAACCCAACAGACAGTACCTAATCAGACCAAACCCCTTAACCCATTTACACCAAGACCCAATACCCGTTGGCCCAATGGGCCAAACCTAAACTAAGGGTTCCTGGAACCCTAAGGAACCTAGCGCCGCAGCCTCTTCTGCCCGGACTGTTCAGCTTCTAACCATTGACCGCTGACCGTTTGACTTCTGCGCATCCTGCTACTGAAGAAATCTGCAGGCCACCGAACCTGGCATCAGTCCTATCTCCACCGCCAGCAACTTGCGTCGCGAACCTGCAAACATTAAAAACGAGAGGACATAACAAGGAAAAGGGAGAAAATTTATTCTAGAAATGGCTATAAAAAGCCAATCGAAAACTGTACAAGGATCTTTTTTTTTTCTCTCTTCATTCGATTAATACAAAAAACCAGAGATTGACAATATCATAAGAGTAGATCCTCAAATGCAAAAAACAGACTCACATATCAAACACAAATCCAAAGATCCCAAACGAAAAGCAAGGAAAACACAGAATAGAATAAAAGAGAGGAGAAAAAAAAGAAGGATTCTTACCTTCTCCGGCCACCGTGCGCTGTGGCCGGTGCGACGGACCACGACCGGAGCTTCTCCAGGAAGCCCCCTTTTAGTTATTAAGCAAATTTTATTTTTTATTATTTTACTAATATTATTATTATATTTATTATAACTATTAATATATCTCCTTTTTTATATGTATATCTTACTATTATTTTATTTTTATTTTTCTTTTCTCTAGAATTATTACTATTATTTTATTTCCATTATTACCATTATTATTATTAGTATTATTACTCTCATTTTATTTCATTACTACTGTTATTACTATATCATTATTTTATATATCTATCTTCTTTTATTACTATTTTAATAATAATAATAATAATAATAATAATAATAATAATATAATAATATTATTATTATTATTATTATTATTATTATTATTTATTATTATTTATCTCCTTAATCTTATACCATTATTATTGATTTAATTTTTATTTATCTATTTATACTTATTTTATGTATATACTTCCATTTCCACTAATATTATTATTGTATTTATATATATTTCTACTTCCACCTATATTAATATTATTTCCATTACTACTATATTTTCATCACTATGGTTTTTATTATTCTATTTTACCACTAATATTATATATATATATATATATATATATATATGTATTGTTCATATTAGAATGGTATTATATTGTCTTATATTATTATTATTACATGTCCTTATTTACCTACTCAGAAATTTATATAATATATATCTTATCTTGCTCATTTTGGAATTTCATATCATTATTATCATGTAGCATTATATTACTACTTGTCTCGTTAACTTTTACCCGAAGCATCAAGTTGTCAAATGGTTGATATTTCGTATTAAAGATTTGGAAAAATCGTGCCCTAATTTACTGGGTTCTGTTTTTCCTCATTCGATCTGAATAATGGAGTATCTCTTTTAAATCGCAATACAAGTTTGTTTTAAAACCAAGGCAATGTTTAGCGTTTAGAAGTTTGAAGAATCGTGCCCAATCGTGCTGGGTTTCGATTTTCTGTTCATCTAAATGACTAAATATCCTTTTAAGATTTTGACCGTAAGGTAATATTTCACGTTCGGAAATTCGAGAAATTGTGCCCAATCGTGCTGGGTTTCGGTTTTTGGTTTGTCCGAATAGTAGAATATCCTTTTTGAAATTGCAATGTACAAAATTTGGAAATCATGAAATGATCTTGGTATCGAGGGTTGAAACGTCGTGTCCTATCGTGCAGGACGTGATATTTCATCTTTTCGGAACAAGAGAATTTCAATATCCAATTCAAATTATCCAAATATTTCCTAAAGGATTCGTATTTTAAATTCTTTTCAAATTTTCGATATTAAGATATTAATTAATCAATTTGGTACCAATTTTGGGCGTAACGAGGATGCTAACCATTCCTCGCATGTAACCGACTCCCGAGCTCGTTTCCTCAAATTTCGTAGACCAAAAATATTGTTTTAGTAAACCAAAACGTTTTATTAAAATAAAGGTGATCCGATCACACCAAATAAAGATCGGTGGCAACTCCCGTTTTATTTTCGTTTTCAAAACCCAAGTCGATTCCCCTTTTTTCAAAAAAATGGTTACGACACAACTAAAATCTAACTTTAATTTAAGCCCACCTCTCCTTCTTCCTTGAATCAAGCTCACCTAGACATGGGTGAACAACCTATCACTTAACTTGGAACATTGAAAATTCAATTCTAGAACTTAGAATACTAACGGTTTGGGAGAGCTCTTGTCGTTCCTTCTTTCACCGAACAATAAGAGAGAATAGGGAAGAAACTCATTCGTTCTCTCTCTTCCACTATGCTTAATTTTAAACTAAATCCTATACTTTATGTTTTAATCCAACGGTGAGGGGATGTAATGGCAAAATAAATGGCCAAGGACGATCATGACTCTTACCTTTTGCGTTGGTATAACTACACTCATAAGCCCTTGATTAAGCATATTTTTAATCCCTTCCATTTCTCTTTCTTTCCACTTTAATGCAAAATCATTCTCTTGGCAAGCAATTGATTAAGCAAAATTAAATGGTTATGGATGGTGATGATGAGACTTGTTCACCACTTTCCCATATCATGGTTTAATTACTTTAAATAGGCCTCAACTAATCTCTCCTTTGGTCCTTTATGATTTCCATTTAACTCAGTTCCTCCACACATCTGTCATTTCAATTTGCTTCCCTTTACAATTTAATCTACATCTCATCATTTTTCTTTACCAATTCACATTTCGATTAAATTTTGGTGTGTTCACAATATCCTATTTAATAAATCAATAAAATAAAATACAATTATTGCAATGCCTTATCTCGGGAATTTAACTAACTTTATTCCTAATATAGCACATTAATTCTATGATACTAGAAATTACTATAAATCTTCAGGGCCCAAATCATTTCTTCTTGCTTTAGAATTTCCGTAGTGAGGACTTTATGGAGGAAATGAGGCCATGGCTCCGTAAATGGGGTACTCCTTTCCCACCATATGTGATTAGGAGGGGACAATGGATGAACCTGTCCTTCTAGGAATAAAAGTCACCAATTTGGATTTGCAATGTCATAATCCATTCAAATTAAATTTTAAGATTTACTGTGAAAAGACTTTTGAAATTCTATTATGTAAGCCCTTTAGATTTTTTTTATAATTTATATGTTAAATTAAATTTACCCCTCAAAATAATTTTTATCTTTTTTATTTATAACTTAATTTTATGTGTTATGAATTCAAAAAAAAAAAATCCTTTTGTTATTTATTTTTTTCATTTTACTAATTGATTTTCTTTAACAATCTTTTATAGGTTCTGATCATATATGCTTTTTTTTTTTTTACAAATATCTAAAACTATCCATATATAGCCTCTTCTCAACCCATAAATAAGAGAATAATGGATTTCAGCGTGCTCAAACCTATATCCTCATATATTAGTAACAATACCCATGTCAATTATATCAAATTATAATCATGTCAAACTTAAACGAACTTTTTATAAATAATTTAATTCACTTGCGTACCAAAATCGTTTGTTTTTTAATAACTTTTCCACATTTATAATTGATGTCTTTTATTTGTTTAACTTCCTACCTTTACTCAATTTTAAATCTCCAATCTCTTTGTTTTTGTGTGACTTAAACACATATGCTCGCTTTTCTTTGGTTTGAATAGGTAATTTATTTTTCATAAAAAAATTCATGAAAATTTAAAAAATTTTAGGGTTAATTATATTGTTAGTCATTTAATTATTGGTCAGTTTCTTTTTTGACCACTTAACTATCCAATTTTTTACTTTTTTTGTCACTAACCATTAAATGGCTAACTAGAAGATGATATAACAACTTTCAAAGTTGACATAATAACAATTTTAACTCTCAACATTTATAAATTGTGTCAATTCCATTTTGATTCTAAAAAATTAAGCCCTTAACATTTGCGCATTATGTATTTTGATTATTTTTTTACAATTTTATTTTTCTTTGTGACCCTTTCACCTAAAAAGCTAAAAAATTAAATTATTAGCTAAATTTGATAAAAATATACAAAAAATGAAAACACCCAAAAATAATATATAATAATTTTTATCTTTTCTCATTATTTTAAAATTAATCATTAATGTCACAAATGTAAAGGCCCAAATCCGTCCGGCCAAATAAACAAAATAAAAAAGAATAGTAATAATAATAACAACAAAGTCAAGTCCATCATACAAGCCAAACTAAAGCCCAAATACATTACACAGTCTAACCAAACCCTAAAAGCCTAATCAACCTAGGCCCAAAAACCTAAAAAAACTAACAGGAACGCTAGCAGCCTCGGGCCGCTCCCTTGCCACGTCAGCCAACTTGCTAAAAAAACTAACAAGAACCCTAGCAGCCTCGGGCCACTCCCTTGCCAAGTCAACCAACTTGCCGCCCGATGCCTTTCCCCCTCCTTTCACCGAAATGGCAAGGCGCGGCTCCCCAACACTATTGACCTTACCACAAATGCCTGTAAAGAAGAAAATAGAGAGCAGAAAATAGAGATAGCAGAGAAAAAAAGAGAAGCAAAAAGAACAAAATATTTTGTAATATGTGGCTATAAAAGCCATAACAATATCATGTATCTTTTAGACAGAGAAGATTGAAATAGAAATCGGATACAAACATTAAGCGGAAAAAAGAGGTTATTTACTCTGTTTTATTTTTTAGATTCGAAGTAATAAATAAAAATAAAATCTTTACTTGTCGCTTTGTTTCGCGCCACCGTCAGGGATCTCCTCCGATCACGAAGCCACCGAACCCATTAGGGTTTCGTCTGGGCTTCATAAAGAGGATACAAAAGGGCGCACAACAGAAAAGGGGAAAGTCAAGCTTTTTTTCATTCTTTTTTGTACCTTTTTAAGGCTTTTGCCTTTAGATCCAGGTTCTAGGGTTGAAAAAGGCTAAAAAGGGTGTTTTTGGACTCCGGCCACCGGAGGAGACGGTTGTCGTCACCAATGACTGGTGGCCACCACAGCGGAGCACTGGTGACTTGATGGCCAGACATAGGGGGCTTGAGAGAAAAAAAATGGAAGGAAATAAGTTTTTTTTTAAAAAAAAAACAGGTTTGAAATTAATTTTTTAATAAATTTTACCTTATATACGCTCCCAAAACGACGCCGTTTTGGACTTGGCTTCAAATGTCCCAAAACGACATTGTTTTAAGTTTGACCCGGCGATCCAACCCAACCCCTCTCAAGATATGCGTCTTTTTGAAGGGAGGGGCTATTTGCTATTTTGGTCCTTCCGCTTTTTAGTATGTTTTAAAATTAGTCCTACATATTTTTTATATTTCATTTTTACCCCGTTATTTTTATTTCCTTGCGGTTCGGTCCTTTGACCACTGTGAAACTTAAGGGAATGACACGGATGGAAAAATAACCTTATGAGTCATCGTATATTTCTACGTTGTTTCAATTTGATCCCTTTTTTTTTACAATTTATGCGTTAAAATTTTTTATATATTCAATCCTGTCCTTATACTACCGACCCTTTGGGAGTGACGTGTGCTGGGTCTAGGATTATTTGCCTTTTGAGTCCCTATATTTTTTGTTTTATTTTACTTTAATCTTTATTTTCGAATTTTTTATTTTTATTTTCATAATTCATCCTTTAAATTTTACCACAAACTTGATTGGCCTCTATTTTAATCTAAAGCATTTATTTTTATTGTATTCTTGTATTCTTTATTTTATTTTATTTTATTTTATTGTGTTAATTTTTGTTACTTGCATTTCTACCCTCTAAATTAAACAATTTTTACTTTATCCTTGATTTATTATTACTATCATTTTATTATTTATTAAACATGACATTAATTACATCATTATCGTCATTATTATCATCAATTTATTATTAAAGCTGCTTCATCACCATTTGATAATGGTATCTACCATTATTTTGTTTTTATATTGTTATTTTACGGTAGTCATTTCAATTTTTTTATGTAGCTATTTTATTTTATTATAGTTATTACCATGTTAACCATTAGGCATAGATATATTTATTCATTTCCACATTATGCTCAATCGCATATCATATCAGGTTATGCATTCGTTTTTACAGATCTCATGAGAAGAAATTAAAATCAAGGTGATATTCTTTATTTTGGGGATTTGATAAATTGTCCATCTAACTTACGGGGTACGATTTTTCTTTGAACTAAAATAATTGAATATCACTTCCTTTTTAAAATAATAATAATAATAATAATAATAATAATAATAATAATAAATAAATAAATAAGATTGTAAGATTTGGGCTATAATTAAACGGAGAGCATGCTTATTTTCGAGAATTCGAAATTTTGTGCCCTAACTTACAGGACATGATTTTTCGTCTTGGTCGACTTAAAATGAGAATGCATCCTCGTTAAAATTTCAATTTAGATCGGATTTCTTTCAATATCATCAAATAACACGATGCAAAGAAGGATCGTATTTTAAATTCCCTTCGAATTTTCAATTTTAGACATCAAAACATCAAGTAATCAACCAGGTACCAATTTTGGGCGTTATGAGGATGCTAATCCTTCCTTACACGTAACCGACTCCCGAACCTATTTTCTTATATTTTGTAGGCCAAAAATCATTGTTTTGATAAACCTAACCTTTTATGATTAAATTTTGAGGTGATCTAAACACACCTAAATTAAAAGGATTGGTGGCGGCTCCATTTTCGTTTTTTTCAGTAAAAAGTCGATTTCCAAAAAAAAACAAGTTTCGACAGCAAAGAAAAACAAAACTGCAAAAAAGATCACATTACATAATGTGTAAAATGTTGAGGGTTAATTTTTTTAGAATAAAAACTAAATTACCATGATGTATAAATGTTGAGGACTAAAAGTACTATTATGCCAATATTAAAAACTGTCAAATTATCTTTCTGCTAACAATTTAATAGTAAATAATAAATAAATAAAAACCAAATAATTAAGTGAGAAAAAAAATTTACCAAGTTGTAATGGGCAAAATTTGCCCAGGTCCCCTAATGAAAATAAAACAAACAGGCCCAAACAAATAACCACACCCAGACCAAATTACCCAAGCCCAAACATTAAATATCAGCCCAAAACCAAGACAAATCAGAAACAAAGGGAAACCCTAACAGCCCTTGGTGCCGCCGCCAGCAGCCACGCGCTCGGCCACGTCACCTCCGAACCTTCCGCTTCACGTTGTACACTTCTCCACGACGCCTCACCTGCGGAAAAGAAGGAAACAACCGTAAGGATAACAAAAAAAAATAGAAGATCTTCGTATTTTTGTTTTATTTTTTTCCTCAAAATCGGTTATAAAAAGGGAAAGTAAAACTTGTATAAGGAGGGGGGTTTTCTTGGAAATAGAGAGGGATATTTTTTTGGAAGATACAATTTACACTGAAAAATACGAAAGAATACGGAGCATTTTTTTTCAAATACGCAAAGTCAAACAGAAATCAGTAGAGGTCCATTTTTTTTTTCTTTTTTCTATGGTAGTGCATTCAGATTTAAGTATTATTGTCTTTTATCTTTGTATTTTGTTTCGTTTGAAACTATAATATATATATATATATATATATATATATATATATATATACACACATTAGCATTTTGTTTAAAAAACAAGGGGAATAAGCTTACCAGGATACTGATCTTGTGCGCGTGGTCGAACACCGGACCGGTGGCGTTGCTGCAGCGGAAGGGGAGACTTCGGGAGTATTTCAAAGTTCAAACCCTAATAAAGTTATGAGGGGGGCTTTGATTTTTGAAACAGAGATGAGAAATGAAGGATTTTGGTTTTTTTGTGTTAGAATGGATCGGCCAAAGAGAAATGAAAGGTCTTTTGTTTTGTTAAAATGAATCTGGCAAAGAAATAAAAATCAAAGGGCTTGAGTTTTTTTTAAAAAAATGGCAGAATGCCATTCATCTATTACTTTTTTGGTTTTTTAAACGGCAGATTAAATGATGTTGGTAGGGAGAATTGGAATTCGTGCTTTAAGTGGGATATTTACCCTATCAGTCCTCCTTTATACCCGCGCTTATTTTGATCCCAGCTCATGATTTGTTATTTCTTTGCATTTTATAATTTGCATCCCGTATTTTGTTTTGTTTATAATTAAATCCCAAGCCTTTTACAACTCTAAACTATTTTTGTTTTTTGTTTTAATATTTTATTCACTTATTGTTGTATTTTCATCATTGTTATTTTGTTTTTTTTGTTTATCATTTTACATATGTACATGCTTTTCAATATTGCTTTTTACTGTTATATGATATTATTATTATTACCCCTTATTATTGTTAACACTATCTTTAATCTTTACTATAGTTATATTTATTGTTAATATTACATTTTATTACTTTCACCTATTACTATTTTTTTTACCACTATTATTTTTCTTATTATTTTCCTCACTATTATTTTCCATATATATTATCATTATTATACTATACTTATTATTATTATGTTTATCGTTATATTATTACTAATATTTCTATTTATCACTTTTATTGTTTTATTAATACTATTTTATTTTTACTAGTACTATTATTATCATTTTAATTATTGATTTTTTTAAACCTATTATTATTATTCTTTTTATTATTTGTTTATTAGTATATTTCATTTTGTTTGTTTATTTTTTTCGTATGTCATTTCTACCCTTATTATCGTTATTCATGTTCGACCACTGTAATGTGGTTATATAAACTAGCTAGCAACTCGTTTTTCATTTTATTTTTAAACCATATCATATTTTGTTCAATACATTATAGTTTTCGTTTCAAAAATAAACAAACTCTCCGTGTTCTAAGGTTCGGAAGGAGTCGTACCCTAACTTACTGGGTTTCGATTTCTTTTTTTTCGAGTCTAAAGCACCTATTATTTTCCTTTTAAAATTTAATAAAAAAAACCTATTATTGGGAATCCAAAACGATGTGTCCTAACTTACTGGATATGATGTTTTGTGTCTCGAGATAGGGATTTGCTAAAATAAAAACGTGCCCAGTTTCGAAGTCATGAGATGCTATATCCTAACTTACTAGGTATGGTGTTTTATTTCTTTGAAACAAGTCTGGTCTTCTCTTCAAATAAAAGGACCATTTTAAAATCTATTCCAATTTTCGATATTAGGACGTTAATCAATCGATCAGGTACCAATTTTGGGCGTTGCGAGGGTGCTAATCCTTCCTCATGCGTAACCGACTCCCGAATCCGTTTCTAAAAATTCGTAGACCAAAAAATTTTCAAAAGTGGCCCAGTCACACTTAAAAAGATTGGTGGCGACTCAGTTTTCCTTTCTAAAGTCGCCCGTTTTCAAACAAAAAAATGGTTTCGACAGCTTGTCGACTCCCCTGGGGACCAATAAGAGAGTCAAGCCGTGGAATTGATTGATTAATGTCCTTTTATTGAGAATTAAAATCTGATTTTAACTTTTTTCCTATCGCATATTTTTTTTTTTTACATTTTAAGTGTCTAGGATACATTTGCATCATATTGCATGACTGTAGTGGTCACACCTTTAAGTGAGAGTGAGAAGCTACTCCTTCGTGAGGTTTTCACCTCCGTGCAGGATAGTGGACCGCTTTCGGGATACATCTATACCTATGTCTTCGTGAGGTTTTCACCTCCGTGCAGCCATAGGGAAATGTATTCTCCTGAACTGAACTCGGTCCGTATGAGCCTATAATGGGTGAGGATTGAGGAATCTGCTGGTTTAGGTACCCTTGCTTTAGAGCCAAACCGCATATAGTGAACCCTAGGACCCCGCTTTAGATAGAACTATGTTGAACCCTAGCAGTCACCCGGGTAGGTGTTTGATTTTTTCTGTGTATGATACTAACATGCTTCTTTTGTTTATGATTGCATTGCATTCATATCATAGAAAAGAAGTGTTGATTTCAAATTCAATTGCTAAATAGAAAAATTGGTCATAAGAAAATAGATTTTTTGATAAAGTGGATTATAATACGGCCGTCTGAATATAGTCCAAGTGAACACAACGAGAGAGGACTGATAGTCCGTGAAGGAATACAAGACTTTATCACCCAATGATTCAAGCTGAAAAAGACTACTCGAGAATCACGATGTCTCGATTTTCTTGAAGAGCATCATGGAGGATAGGTGAGTGAAAAGTCACGACTTGGATCAAGCAAAAAGGAGCTAAAGGAAGCATCTATCAGAAGATTGAAAGATTTGACCTTTGTGAAGAAGGAGATTGATGTTTTCACTTGGACTATGAGGATAAAGCTGCATATGTAATCCGTTTTGTGTAAAGAAATTTATTTTCTAGTAAAGTTTTTCTAATGTAACTGAATTCAGAATCAACGCCTCTATTTCTTTTTACATTCATTCCATGCATTTGCATTGCATTTCATCAATTTGTATTACATCGCATCATATGCATCAAATATCATAAGAGAACCCTATTAACTAGAGGTCGTATTATAGTTATCCTGGAACATCGCTACTACACTCAAAAAAAGATGAAAGCCATGGATCAAAGGTTAGAAAAGTTAGAACAGATGCGGAAAGAGATACAAGACCAACTGCAAACTCAGATGCAAGAACAGTTGGCTAAAATCCAACAGGACATGAGGGATCAAATGCTGGAATCCCAGAGAAGTATGATGAGCCAGTTGACACATTTGTTGACTGGAGGGCATGATAAAAGGAAGGGCCCTATGGTTGATACCGGAAATAACAATGAAGATTCTACTTATCTTGCAGGCTTGGCCCCGGTAAATTCTCAGATTCAACCACCAAGAGTATTTGTCAATATCAGACCTCAGTATCAAACCGATACCTTAACACCGGTAAATTTCCCGACAGGCTCAAGCTCTAACCCTGGAGACAATTTGGCAAAGTCGAGGGTCCCTGATTTTGATGATGCAGCTGAAGAGAAAAAAACAAGGGCAGAGCTCCCAAAACAGTTTGAAGACCGATGCAAGTGGTTGGAAGAGAAGTTTAAAGCATTGAAAAGCACTGATTACCAATGCGAAATAGATGCTAAGAAATTGAGTCTAGTCTCAGATTTGGTACTTCCTCCGAAGTTCAAGATGCCAGAGTTTGAAAAGTACAATGGGACCAGCTGCCCTGAGGCCCATATTACAGTGTTCTATCGGAGAATGACAGGATATGTCAACAACAACCAGTTGTTGATTCACTGTTTCCAGGATAGTCTGATTGGAGCCGCGGCTAAATGGTACAATCAGCTGAGTTGTACTCAAATCAAATCATGGAAGGATTTAGCACAGGCCTTCATGAAACATTATGGCCATGTGACTGATATAGTGCCTTGCAGGATTACACTGCAAAACATGGAGAAAAAGTCAGGTGAAAGTTTCAGGAAGTACGCCCAGAGGTGGAGGGAAGTTGCTACGCAAGTCCAGCCACCGTTACTAGAAAAAGAAATGACTATGTTCTTCATAAATACCCTGAAAGCACCTTTCATCAATCATTTGTTGGGAAGCGCGACTAAAAATTTCGCAGACATAGTAATGTCTGGCGAAATGATAGAGAATGCCATAAGGTGTGGAAGGATAGAGGCTGAGGAAAGTACGAGAAGATCAGCTCTGAAGAAACGGGAAAATGAAGTAAATCATGTGAGCTCGGGTTATTCGAAGCCTGTTATTGTCAGTCAACCGAAAGCGGTAGCTGCAGGCCAGCATACCTCACCAAGGCAGGAGCCCAACACGAGGCAGAACATCGAGAAATTCCAGTTTACTCCCATACCCGTGTCGTATAGGAAGTTGTATAAAACTCTGTTTGATGCGCACGTTGTAGCCCCTGTCTACTCAAAACCGTTGCAACCCCCATATCCTAAATGGTATGACGCAAGTACTCAATGTGAATACCATGCGAGGATAGTGGGGCACCCGATAGAGAATTGTTTCCCATTCAAAAAGCTAGTCGAAAGGCTCATTAAAATTGGCATGGTGAAGTTCGAGGATGCGCCTGTCTTAGGAAATCCGTTGCCCAGTCATACTGATGAAGGGGTAAATGCGATAGTCGAGAACATGGGGAGAAGAATCAAACAGAATGTTGCTGAGGTAAGAGCCCCATTGAGAGAGGTTTGGAAGGAAATACGGAAAAGAGGTCTAGTTCCACAAGAGTTGGGGAGCAAATCCCAAGATGCGAGGAAATACTGTGAGTTCCACAATAAAAAGGACCATGAGATCCAGCAATGCAGCGAATTCAGAGCCCTAGTGCAAGGGTTAATGGATAACAAAGAGCTGGAGTTCTTTGACTCTCCTAAAAGAGAAAATGTGTGCAACATAGGAGGAGCATCGGTAGAAAAAGACGCCGAGGTCAAATGGGGACCAATTACTTTTCCCTATATATCCAATGTATTTGCATCAGAAGAAATTGTCCATCTAGGACCGGTGAATATGAATAAAGAAATGGCTGAAGGCATGATGAAAACCTTGAGCATCGATGCCGTGTTCGAAGAGGGATTGAATGAAGGAGACCTAGGAGGTATTCGCCCCGACAAGCCTGAAAGTGTTCTGAACAACTAGACTGTAGAGGAAGTTCCTGTAGTTTTTAGAGCTAACACAGAATAACGTTCAAAACACACTTGTTGTTTTAAGCCTAGAAACAATAAGAAGCTTTTGTGAAATAGGCTCATGTTCAAACATCTTTATTTTCAATAAAAATGCATTCTTGTGTTTCATGCCGAGCAAATATTTTTTTCATTTCTTCCATGTTATACTATACATTCTTTTGTTTTTTGGGATGTCTTTCATTCTTCATTCATGATCATGGATAATCATCCTAAGAATCGTTTATTCTTTAGAATTTACCTTTGTACCTACAATAGGTAACCCAGATATCAAGACATGAGCAACGCTGTTACGGACTCCCTTTTGAGTGAGATATGGGTCTAAAAGGATCTGAGGATTTTGAAGATGTTAGAGATTCTAATTTATCTCTGGATTTATTAAGGATGGCAGAACAAAATGAAAATAGACTCTACCGTACAAAAGGTCAGTGGACATTGCGAGTCTAGAGAAGGAGTGAAGATTGAAGCCTTACTCGTTACAGAAACAAAGCAAGATGTCATTCCAAGAATTCAAATATGTCTTTGCATGATCGCGTCTAGATATGCCTAGGCACGAGGAGGCTATAGAGTGTTTAAAAAGGCACATGCTAAGAGTTTTTTCGATAGCCAGGTCAATTATAAAGTTTGGGTACTGCTGGTCTACCATGAAATGAGAGATTGCATCAGTTATGCTGTATTGAGAAGACATGACTTATATGCTTCCTCTATTCTTTTTCTATATGTGGGGCATAGATGTTACATGGATGATCTCGGCAAAGGCATCTAGTTGACGCCTATTCATCTTCGTGATTGTCAACTATTCTACTAAGAGGGTGAGGGTCGATTCCTATGACAAAGTTACAAAGTCAATCGTCATTAAATTCAATTTCAACTTCGAGTTCAAGTTCGAATTCAAAAAAAAAGAAAGGGAAAGAAGAAAAGAAAAGAAAGAAACCATCCAAAAAAAAAGAATTTGAAAGATGATGGAAACCTGTAAAGATTGGCATAGGTTAGTTCCCATTTGCCCTCTACTCCTATCGAACATCGGTTAGAACCTCCACCGGGGCAACACCGTTCTCATTGGTTCATGGGATGGGGACAGTTTTGCCCATTGAAGTCAAAATTCCCTCTCTCCGGGTTCTATCAGAATTGAAGTTAGATGAAGCAGAGTGGATTCAATCTCGGTATGATCAACTAAATCTGATTGAGGAAAAAGGCTAAGAGCCATCCACCATGGGCAAATGTACCAGAAGCGGATCGCCCTAGAGTATTTCATGTCGAAGACTTGGTATTGAAGTAGATCCTCCCTATGCAAAAAGACTTCAAAGGAAGGTGGATGCCTAATTGGGAAGGACTTTACGTTGTAAAGAAGGCCTTTTCAGGAAGGGCATTGATACTAGCTGAGATAGACGACAAAAGCCTGCCAAATCCAGTTAATGTAGATTCCGTCAAGAGGTACTTCGCTTGAAAACGGGCCAAGGCGAAAACCCGCAAAGGGCGTCTTGAGTTCAAAAAAAGAAACGGAGTGGCCAAGGTGAAAACCCGCAAAGGGCACTTTGAGACCAAAGGGGCTTTGAGTCAAAAATCCAAAAAGGGCGGCTCAAATTATGATCAACTCGTGGTAGGGCATACAGTAGTTTTGCTATGCCGGAATTAACAGTGAGGAGATAGGCTGCATCTTCGGAGCATTGACAAAGTATTCTGGATCCCCTAAACACATATTGAGCTTAAATGGTCCTCAAGAAGTTTGAACGGAGAAGCTCAATCTGCGATATCTGGGGCACCTAGTTTCCATCTTACCCAATCTAAATTTGCTCATTTCAAAGTACACTACCAATAAATTTCCTTCTTGATTGCGTTTGCTATCTTATTTGTTTCAAGCTATGCTCTTAATTAATTGTTTTCTTCTCCATTATCATGATCTTTTTCAAGCATTTTTCATTGAAATAACGATTGATGAACTAATAATACTTTCACAAAAAAAGTTTTGCATGCTACTCTGAAAGTCTCTAAATAATATAGGAATTTGAAACAGGACAATTGTTTAGAACTAACCAGGCTCGAAGGGCTCAGAGCACTTGAGATAAGGGACTAAGCAGTGACCACATCTTCCGATTCTCTGTTAGAAGTATCAGCTGAACAAAGAAGACATACGTCAGGGATATCACCTTAATAAACAGCAAGCAAATGACAGCCCAAGTATTGAAAATTGATCACTTTCATGACATTTTGCATACATTCATAACATTCATAATACATATGGTTAGGAGCATTTTTCATGACATCCTAATCATTTGGCATAAGCATAGACTCTATGAAATCAATTCTACAGATAGGTTCCCTAGAGGACAATGTAGAAAAATTGATGGGAGTTACAGAAGTTACCAGATCTTATCCCACTGAGTAGGAGTGGAGCAGATCGAAAGCATTGAGTCTTAATTCCCTAAGCAGTAGGGTAACGGGCAGAAGATTACAGATCTTATCCCACTGAGCAGGAGTGGAACAAATCAAAGACGTTGAGCCTTAATTCCTGAAGCAGTAGGGTAACGGGCTGAAAATTACAGATCTTATCCCACTGAGCAGGAGTGGAACAGATCAAAGACGTTGAGCCTTAATTCCCCAAGCAGTAAGGTAACGGGCTAAAAATTACAGATCTTATCCCACTGAGCAGGAGTGGAACAGATCGAGGACGATGGGCCTTAATTCCCTAAGCAGTAGGGTAACGGGCTGAAGATTACAGATCTTATCCCACTGAGCAGGAGTGGAACAGATCAAAGACGTTGAGCCTTAATTCTCGAAGTAGTAGGGTAACGGGCAGAAAATTACAGATCTTATCCCATTGAACAGGAGTGGAACAGATCAAAGACGTTGAGCCTTAATAACAGTAGGGTAACGAGCTGAAAATTACAGATCTTATCCCACTGAGCAGGAGTGGAACAGATCGAGGACGATGAGCCTTCATTCCCTAAGCAGTAGGGTAACAAGCTAAAAATTACAGATCTTATCCCACTGAGCAGGAGTGGAACAGATTTTAGACAATGAGCCTTAATTCCCTAAGCAGTAGGGTAACAGGCTGAAGAAGCAGATCTTATCCCACTGAGCAGGAGTGGAACAGATAGAAGACAATGAGCCTTAATTCCCTAAGCAGTAGGGTAACAGGCTGAAGAAGCAGATCTTATCCCACTGAGCAGGAGTGGAACAGATCGAAGACGATGAACCTTAATTCCCTAAGCAGTAGGGTAGTAGGCCGAAAATAGCAGATCTTATCCCACTGAGCAGGAGTGGAACAAATCGAAGACAATGAGCCTTAATTCCCTAAGCAGTAGGCTAACAGGATGAAGAAGCAGATCTTATCCCACTGAACAGGAGTGGAACAGATCGAAGACGATGAGTCTTAATTCCCTAAGCAGTAGGGTAACAGGCTGAAGAAGCAGATCTTATCCCACTGAGCAGGAGTGGAACAGATCGAAGACAATGAGCCTTAATTCTCTAAGCAGTAGGGTAATAGGCTAAAAGAAAGAAGATCTTATCTCCACTGAGCAGGAGTGGAGCAGATCGAAAATAGCAAGTCTTATCTCCATGTATCGGCAATGGAGCAGACTGAAGATCATAGCCTTATCTCCATTGAGCAGGAGTGGAGCAAATCGAAACAAAATTCCTATACTCCTGGAGATGCAGTGGATGGAATGAAGCCTCAAAAAACCAACATTCAGCTAGACTGGGCAAAATTCGCCCTTTTAAAGTCTTTGCTCTATTCTCGTTACACGACAATGAGCAAAGAGGGGCAGCTGTAATGGGCAAAATTTGCCCGAAGCCCCTAATGAAAATAAAACAAACAGGCCCAAACAAATAACCAAACCCAGACCAAATTACCCAAGCCCAAACATTAAATATCAACCCAAAACCAAGACAAATCAGAAACAAAGAGAAACCCTAACAGCCCTTGGTGCCGCCGCCAGCAGCCACGCGCTCGGCCACGTCACCTCCGAACCTTCCGCTTCACGTTGTACACTTTTCCACGACGCCTCACCTGCGGAAAAGAAGAAAACAACAGCAAGGATAACAAAAAAATTAGGAGATCTTTGTATTTTTGTTTTATTTTTTTTCCCCAAAATCGGTTATAGAAAGGGAAAGTAAAACTTGTATAAGGAGGGGGTTTTTCTTGGAAATAGAGAAGGATATTTTTTTGGAAGATACAATTTACACTGAAAATACGAAAGAATACAGAGCATTTTTTTTTCAAATACGCAAAGTCAGACAGAAATCAGTAGAGGTCCATTTTTTTTTTCCTTTTTCTATGGTAGTGCATTCAGATTTAAGTATTGTTGTCTTTTATCTTTGTATTTTGTTTCGTTTGAAACTATAATATATATATATATATATATATATATACATTAGCATTTTGTTTAAAAAACAAGGGGAATAAGCTTACCAGGATACTGATCTTGTGCGCGTGGTTGTACACCGGACCGGTGGCGTTGCTGCAGCGGAAGGGGAGACTTCGGGAGTATTTCAAAGTTCAAACCCTAATAAAGTTATGAGGAGGGGCTTTGATTTTTGAAACAGAGATGAGAAATGAAGGATTTTGGTTTTTTTGTGTTAGAATGGATCGGCCAAAGAGAAATGAAAGGTCTTTTGTTTTGTTAAAATGAATCTGGCAAAGAAATAAAAATCAAAGGGCTTGAGTTTTTTTAAAAAAAATGGTAGAATGCCATTCATCTATTACTTTTTTGGTTTTTTAAACGGCAGATTAAATGATGTTGGTAGGGAGAATTGGAATTCGTGCTTTAAGTGGGATATTTACCCTATTAGTCCTTCTCCTTTATACCCGCGCTTATTTTGATCCCAGCTCATGATTTGTTATTTCTTTGCATTTTATAATTTGCATCCCGTATTTTGTTTTGTTTATAATTAAATCCCAAGCCTTTTATAACTCTAAACTATTTTTGTTTTTTGTTTTAATATTTTATTCACTCATTGTATTTTCATCATTGTTATTTTGTTTTTTTTTTATTTATCATTTTACATATGTACATACTTTTCAATATTGCTTTTTACTGTTATATGATATTATTATTACCCCTTATATTGTTAACACTATCTTTAATCTTTACTATAGTTATATTTATTGTTAATATTACATTTTATTACTTTCACCTATTACTATTTTTTTTACCACTATTATTTTTCTTATTATTTTCCTCACTATTATTTTCCATATATATTATCATTATTATACTATACTTATTATTATTATGTTTATCGTTATATTATTACTAATATTTCTATTTATCACTTTTATTGTTTTATTAATACTATTTTATTTTTACTAGTACTATTATTATCATTTTAATTATTGATTTTTTTAAACCTATTATTATTATTCTTTTTATTATTTGTTTATTAGTATATTTCATTTGGTTTGTTTATTTTTTTCGTATTTCATTTCTACCCTTATTATCATTATTCATGTTCGACCACTATAATGTGGTTATATAAACTAGCATAGCAACTCGTTTTTCATTTTATTTTTAAATCATATCATATTTTGTTCAATACATTATAGTTTTCGTTTCAAAAATAAGCAAACTCTCCGTGTTCTAAGGTTCGGAAGGAGTCGTACCCTAACTTACTGGGTTTCGATTTCTTTTTTTTTTCGAGTCTAAAGCACCTATTATTTTCCTTTTAAATTTTAATAAAAAAACCTATTATTGGGAATCCAAAACGTTGTGTCCTAACTTACTGGATATGATGTTTTGTGTCTCGAGATAGGGATTTGCTAAACTAAAAACGTGCCCAGTTTCGAAGTCATGAGATGCTATATCCTAACTTACTGGGTATGGTGTTTTATTTCTTTGAGACAAGTAAGTCTGGTCTTCTCTTCAAACAAAAGGACCATTTTAAAATCTATTCCAATTTTCGATATTAGGACATTAATCAATCGATCAGGTACTAATTTTGGGCGTTGCGAGGGTGCTAATCCTTCCTCGTGCGTAACCGACTCCCGAACCCGTTTTCTAAAAATTCGTAGACTAAAACATTTTCAAAAGTGGCCCAGTCACACTTAAAAAGATTGGTGGCGACTCCGTTTTCCTTTCTAAATTCGGCCCGTTTTTAAAAAAAAAAATGGTTTCGACACAAGTAATTACCAATATAATTTACACAAAATTTTATTGAAGTTTGCTGGAATAATAACAAAGCATATTGGTTGGAGAGTAAATTAGCTAATATGTTATAACAAGAACATGTTTCATGGAATTAAATTTTATAGATAATTTAGTATTGTAATTGAACCCTCAAAATTAAATATCAAGATTTATTTCAAAATACTGCTTAGGTTAATGTTTGTAGAGGTGTTTCTTTTGGGGCGATATTGGCAACTTTTTCTACCTATTTTTTTTTCTCTCATTATTTTTGAATTTTGATTTGTTAAGATGTAAAGGCACGGCATTTAAGATTATATCATATCATTATCTCTTAATAAAATTAGAGATAGGTAATTAAATTGGAAAAAGCTGTCAATTTTGAAATTAATGTTAAAAAAAAGTTTAATGATGAAGGTAAAAAAAAAATTGTCAAATTCAAAGCCTAAATGTTACTCTTTTTTTTCGATATTGACGTAAAGTGTAATGTTTGAAGACATATTTAATATAGTTAAAGTACTTGGGAGATCTTTAGATTATAGGGATTAGATAGAATTAGTCCCTCTATTATAAAGCGAATCAATTTAGCCCCTATATTGTTAAAAAAATCATATACATCTAAATTGTAATAGAGTTAACATTTACTTTATAAAAAAATATTGAATATTATTTTTTAATTACAGTTCAATTCCAAATAAAAGATTTCATTTAGAGAACCATAAAAAATTTTAAAATATGAAATTTGTTAAATAATAAAAAAATATTTCTTTAAACATTAAATATTAATTTTATTTCAGTTTGGTTATAAATATTAAATTAATCTATTTAATAATAGAAGGACTAATTTAAACTAATCTTGACATTCCTCCCGTATACAATGGCCGTATACAATGGGATGGGAAGGGATGGGTTGCACTAAAGGCCAATAGAAAAATAAATAAAAAAGCAAAAATTAAACCGATCATAACAGTAATTAGTAAGCAGGGGTCACGTGAGCCTAACTCTCTGGCATGAACACGATCCTTCCCAACCAAACTTACAAAAAGGTGCAATTCCCACACTGGTGGTTAGTGCACCTTCCGGCCCCTACCTGATCGGTTGACAGCTTATTACACGCCACAAGACTTCACCGCCCTCAACCTCAAGTCAATATTATAGATTGTCGTGACCCAATGCTCTGGCATTGACCTCAAACTTATATAACAAAAAATGGATTTACATTGAACGCATAATATTTGTATGTATACATACTACTGATCTACATTTACTGTCATGAACTCCATAAAAAATATACACTCGATTCAGTAATTAATGCATAATGTTTTTAGCCGATATGTTAGGATCATCGTCAAGACAACAAATCTCGAAAACCTCAATTGTACCCTAGCCAACGACATCTTGCATGTTAGTAGAATCTCGTATAATTAAAGCGCATATACAAATGCATTGAGCTCTAAAATATGGGCATGCCCCAAATGGCGGCATGAGCTGCTGGGGAATCTTGGAATTTTCTTGTTTACTTGTCATTTCTTTACTTCCCCTAATAATACTCCACTGGGGTCTCCGGACAGCTTCCATCTGCTACAACTTGTCTACGAAATGGTGGAGGTATATATGGTGGGGTTGTGCATCTTAGCAATGCCCAATTGACCCCATGGAAGAACGGATGGTGCTTGATGGCTGATGCACCCATTGTGGACCCTAACCGCCTTGCAGGATCCTTGACCAGTAGCTGGTGAATAAGATCCTTAGCCACCGTGGGAATTGTTGGTTCTTTGGGGAACTCAAGGGCTCGAGCCACAATATTAGCTAGGGTTAGCTCATGATCGACGCCCTTAAATGGTGTTACCCCATAAAACAGTTCATACATAAAAATCCCCAGTGTCCACCAGTCCACAGGGCTACCATGGCCCTCCCCGGATACAATTTCTGGTGCCAAATACTCATGAGTCCCAACAAAAGACATGGAACGGACATCCATTGGTTCAGCCACAAACTCAGGCCCACCACGGTGGCTAGACTTCTTTTTGCGTTTGCGTTTTGGGTGGAAACATGACACTGCAGGTACTATGCAATTAGGTATAATGCATGAAGAGGATATAAAAGGAGGTTGATGTATAGGATTGATGTTTTGGGGAGCTGGAAGCAGTGGTTTTTTATTAGAAATAATCTGGGGTGTTGACGTAGATTCATCGCACTTTAATGAGAGGTCAAAGTCCGTGAGCATAATGTGACCATCTGATCGAACAAGCACATTTTCAGGCTTTAGATCGCGATAAACAATCCCTAACATATGAAGGTACTCTAACGCTACCACCATCTCTGATGCATAGAACCTGCAGACACCAATAATAAAAGCTTGTATTAAGATCAACAACCAACCAACGAAGCAATCAACTACTTATAATTTAATCAGCTTCATCATTATCTCCTAACACTACAATCTCAAGCAAGGGTCCCAACTACCTTGCTTCCACCTCTCCAACATTATGCATGCTATGTATAAGGGGCCAGCGTGTTTCATTTTCTAGCTCCCCTCAGAATCTTATCATGCACCTAGATGTTCCCTGGTTGTCTTATATGGAGATAATTTTTTTTTTTAAAAAAAAGTATGAAACATATCTGTATCTGATGCGTTTACAGTGGAATACTTGTAAAAATATAGCCGATAAATATCCAGTAACAAGGAGAAAGATCTACAGAGAAGCAAAAAAAAAAAAAAAGGATGTACCATCATTACAGCTTAAACATAGAATTCAGATTTTTACGGATTCAAACCAAAGAGAGAAAAAAACCTTCCCCTTTGTTCACTACTGATGACAAACATATAGAGCCTAACTACTCAGTAATCACTACCAGTATCGTATCTGCCGAAAGTGGAACTTTTGATCTTGAAGATCATATAAAAAGACATAAAACTAGTATAAGATGCGCAACTTGCTCTAGTGGTGATTTTATTCTCATAAATTTCTCAGACCCAACATGGCATTATCATTCATGCAACCATTTTTCCTTAAAACTTATCGATATGCCCATTCGAATCATTTGATTAATTTTTGCGGTAAAATAAAGGAAAATGTGATTAGTACATTGTTAAAAGGGAATTAAATCAAAGTCTAGAAAGATAATAGTGGATCCGTGGAACTGGTGGTAGTGATAGTACAAGCTTGACAATGCATCATATGATGGGATCATCATCATACCACTCCTCTGCTGGGTAATCAGAATCTCAAGTACTTCCAACTCTTTAAAAAGTTCACCAATGAGCATTGGAATTCATTAAATAACAAAAAGAAAGGAACAAGAAGTGCATTTATTGGCTCTTGTACCCAAAAACTAAAAGGGGGTAGCGAGCATTAATGCAATATTTTAAGGCTAATTTACCAATTAACTTGAAATTTACTTTGAAAAAGTATTTTTGAAAAATTTGATAATATTTATAATTACTGTAAAAAGAAATATTTTTAAAAAAATAAAATATCAATTTCAAAACACGATGTTAAAAGATGAAAGGTTTAATGGAGAAAAAAAAAAGTAACTTTTAAAAGCTTTCAGTTAAAATCAAATCATTGAAAGATAAAAAAATTTCATTTTTGAAATCAACGTTTAGGCTAAACGTAAATAAAGCCTTAGGCACTAGACTCCATAACTGAAATCAACTCGTCTCCAACCTAATGACATAGCTGCTAAAGAGGTCAAATCTCAACAACGTTCTGACCACAATAGCGCAACCCATCCCGGATCTACCCCTCCATCAAACAAAATTACGAAATGATTAAAAAAAATGAAATTGATTTCAACCGTGACACTGTGATTAATTTTAGTTTAGTTTTAATTCAAATATCTTCCATTAGATTCTTGGTCGATGGATTAAAAAATCATAGTAATTATCGAAATTGAGTTAAATTCTATTATGTATATTAAAAAATCAAAACCGTAATTTTCCTTAAACCGGACCAAACTTTATCATCGCTATATATGACCTGATTTACAGCGAGAAATAGTCTACTGGGCCCTCCCCGCCCTGACAATCCTACCAGATTTTGAGCCTTTCTCTCGATACATCACGTCAACAATAAAGCAGAGTTAAAAAAAAAAAAACGTTAACGGTTGGCAGGGAGGATATACCTGACGGCGGATTCTGGGAAACGTTTGAGAGGTTGATGTTGGCGGAGGACGTGAAGGTCGCCGCCTGGGCAAAAGTCTGTTAACAAACAGAGCCATTTAGGGGAATCGATAGCGGCGTAAAGCGAGGGTAGGAAAGGATGGTCCAACAATTTGAGTATTTCCACCTCAGTGCTTGCTCGCCCTTCTTTACTCCTGGACGCTAGCTCTTTCTTGTCCATCACCTTTGCTGCAAAAAGGACTTCGCTCTTGCTGCTGCTTTTACTGTTGCTGTTGTTTTTGTTTGTGTCAGCGGCATTGGAGCTGGAAGGTGGTGCACGAGACTTGAGTTCGGCTAAGTAGACAGAGCCGATATCTCCGGACCCAAGGCGAAGGGAGAAGCGGAGGTCGGCGAGGGAGAGCGTGCATGAGCGTAGGGACTTGGAAGAGAATGAACCATGAGCGGAGGGAGCGAGAGAGGAAGAACCGGAGTTGGAGGCGGAGCCTGAGCTGGTGCTGCGGTTTACAGTGGTGCTAGAACATGAGGTGAAGCTTACGCTTTGGAGATCGTCGGCTAAGTCGTCGAGCCACGGCTCCATTGTTTTTTACGGTGAGAAGCAAAAAAGAGATGGAGGGAGGGCAGGAGATAAAGGGACAGGGGGAGACAGAGCTGCGTTTGAATGTTTGATAAAAGGGTAGACGGGTCGGGTCGGGTCGGGCCCAGATGAATTGGATTTTGATTCTTCGACTCCTCTGGAAGTAGCCTCCCTGTAAAGGAGCGTTACGGATTAAATCAATGAATTGGTCAAAGTCCATTCTATGATTTTATATATTTGTTCGTGTATTAGAAATTAAGCAAAAGAAAAATGGCATTTTCTATTTTTTCCCCTAATTAATGGGTTATTATATATATAGTTATAAAATAATTTTTAGTTTGCTTCAGGGAAATTATATTAAAGAATGAACAATTTAACAAGCAAAACGTTCTATTGCGGTATTATTTGTTGCACAAAAATTTAAATAAATAAAAAAACTTTACAGGATATTAAAACTGGGTAGAAAGAATTTAATTTAATTTTAAAGCCATGAACGGGCAGGGTCTCCTATCTCACTGGAGTTGGAGAGAGCTACGAAGAAGGTGAGAAACAGGGAGCAAGGTGACCTTTCAGATTCTGAATTGATGGAAACCGGAGAATCGGAAAAACTGAAAACTTTATACAAGTGTTAATGAGGATGGAGGAGAGGCGTAAGGTCAAGAACCGATTTTGAGGAAGTGGATATTGTGATATAGGAAGGAGATTACAAAATATCTTATGAGGGTCGATACCCATCAATAAACTTTTCTGAGAAAGTGCCCGAATAGACTGATCGCAATATGACCAACACGCTGGTGATTAGGTTGTTGGGCAGGAGCATTTTAGAGTACTATGTTGAATAGAGTGAATGGTATGCTGAAATGTATTGATGATGAGATTGAAATGTGATACATGGTTATAATGTATATTGATTCGGTGTTACCCTAATAACAATTCTGAATATCGTCGAATTAGTTGGCCTGCCTTAGGTTGAGAATCATCGTTGTCAAGTTACCCGGGATGGTAAAATTGTAAGAATAGTGAAAGTCATCGTTGTTGGGCCACTTGGGATGATAGAATTTTGGATTGGAAAACCATCGGTGTCGAGTCATCCGGGATGGTAGAGTATTGAAATAGAGTAAATTATCGTTGCCGAGCCACTCGGGATGGTATAGTGAATATAGGTAGTGAAAGTCATTATTATCGAGTTACTTGAGATGACAAAAAAAAGTATATGATGATATGGAATATTGATGAATTGGTATATTGTGTTTGTATGTGTGTTACGATAGATAAGGTGAAAGAACTTCTATATGAATTAGTTGATAACGAGCCCTAAGGGCTGAACGATTACGAAAGAGTCTTGTAAATGATTTAAAGATAGATAGCTAATAAATAAGTTGAACTGATTTATCTTTGACATTATATACCTTGTGACAATTACTAATGCATATGTTATTATGTTTTAATTTATGGATCTATCATTGAACGACTTCGCTTAGCGTACGGTTTGTTTTCTCCATGTGTAGGTATAGTTGACTTGCGAGAGTGCTAGCAATAGGTTCAGCATCCAGGCAACGATCGCCGACTCATCAAAGTTCGTACAATTTCTATTATGTTCCAAGTTTGGCATGTACTTAAATTGAGTCATTTTGGTATTTAACTATGTTTATATGTACTTATGGTTTAAAAGATTAATGTATAAGTCTGGTTAATTGAATATGGCTTGTAAAGAGAATTAGATTTGGTTTCAAATCTAGTTGAATTAGTGTGATATGTTATAATGCTAATGATCTTGATGAAATAGCTAGAAATGTGCATGATTTGGCAGGTAGTTAGTGTTAACTAGGAACGATAGAAGAATGCAAGTAAAATGAAAGGACATGTTTATTGCTTAATCAAAACTAGTATTTATAACAAAACAAATATAACTCGACTCCATAATTTTAGCAGATATTGTTACTGACTAATACTCAACTAACTGCTAAAGAATAGGACTCCACTAATTTTTACGTGACTAATTCAAATGCTAGAAATCAACAACTAATTGAAAAATATCTCAGCATTTATTTAACAGCAATTAAGGAGATTTCTTCCAGCTGGTGTTGTAGTTCAACATTCCCTCTCAATACCAACTTATGATCTTCTCATCATGCTAAGCATATAACGAAAGTTCTCAACCTTATTAGCACTTAGCCCTTTAGTGAACACATCTGCAATTTGATCTTCTGTCTTAACCTTCTTCAACTCAATCTCTTCTAGCAAAACCTTCTCTCTAATGAAGTGATAACGGATTGCCACATGCTTGGTTCTAGCATGTAAACTGGATTCTCCGCCAAACATATTGCTGACCGGTTGTCGCAAAATAATGGAACAGCATAATTAACTGAACATTTAAGATCCTTTAGCAACTGTATGAGCCACATACTTTCCTGAGCTGCCATTGTCGCTGTTCGATATTCCGCCTTTGCTGTAGAGAGTGAAACACTTTGCTGTCTTTTGCTGCACCATGAAATTGGTCCTGCTCCTAGCATGAAAACATACCCAGTAGTTGAACGTCGAGTATCATGGTCTCCTTTCACATATCGCAAAATCTGTCGAACTCTTTCCAAATGTGATTTCTTTGGACTTTGCATATAACAACTCATCACTCCCACCGCATAAGAGATATCAGGCCTTTTTAATAAATCTCTGGAATACTTTTGCTAATGGAGAAGAATTCCTTCTGATGTGTGATCAATCTCCAGACCGTGAAAATGCTTGAGCTGCCCCAATTCCTTCATTTAAAACTGAATCGACAAATTCTCTTTTGTTTGGAGAATTTCTTTTTCACAATCTCCCGTTACTATTAAATCATCCACATACACTAGGACAGTAATTATCTGCCCTCCTTTTCTTTTAACAAACAAGCTAGAATCTGCAGCTGCCACAGAGAATCCATCATGAGTAAGAAATTCTGAAATCTTACCATACCAAGCCCTTGGTGCTTGCTTCAATCCGTAGAGTGCTTTTCGAAGCTTGCACACATAAACTGGATGAGCTGCACTTTGAAACCCAATTGGTTGGTTCATGTAAATTTCACGATCCAACTCTCCGTGCAAAAATGCATTCTTCACGTCCATTTGCCACAAACACCAATTCTTGCTAGCTGCTACTACAATTAATACTCGAACCGTAGTGATCTTAGCAACAGGACTAAACGTTTCATCATAGTCTAATCCATATTGCTGAGAAAATCCACGAGCTACTAATCGAGCCTTGTGTCTTTCAATCGACCCATCAGTGCGACGTTTTAATTTGTAAATCCACTTGCAAGAAACTAGTTCTACATCTTTTGGCTTTGGCACAAGCTCCCATGTCTGGTTGTGTCTAAGTGCAGTGATTTCTTCTTCCATGGCTTTCTTCCACTTTGCATTTCAGGATGCTTCTTCAAATTTCTCTGGTTCCACCAGATCTGTCTCTTCTACTGTGGCAACATTAGCATATCTAGGATTTGCCTTCTTTATTCTTCTTGATCTTCTCGATTGAGCTGGTGTTCTTGCTTCATTATGTTCAACTGCTTCATGTGGCTGTTGATAAACACCAGTTTGCCATGGATTCTGAACTATTCCACCTTCACTATCACATGCATTGTCTTCATTCTTAGACTCATCAAAACTCAACTGAACTTGAGAATGTTATACATCATCAAACATTTCTGGATTCAGCGGTTCATCCTTTTTCTAAAGTCCACCAAGAAGAAGCTTCATCGAACACTACATTTTGAGATGTGTAACATTTACCACTTATAAGATCACAACACCTCCAACCTTTTCTTTGGCTGTCATATCCTATAAAGATGCATTTTATAGCTTTCTTGTCCATTTTACTACGCAAATGGTCAGGTATAAACATATAACATACACATCCGAAAATACGAAAATAACTAACTGAAGTTTTTCTATTCCATAATTTTTCAAAAGGTGATAGAAAACCTGACATTTGTTGTGGGAGATGATTGATGACAAATGCAGCAGTCCTCATTGCTTCTGCCCAAAATCTACCTCGTACATTCTTCGCGTGAAGCATACTCCGACAAACTTCAGCCAAGTGCCTGTTCTTTCTCTCAGCTACGCCGTTTTGCTGTGGCGTATTGGCACATGTAAATTGATGATGTATTCGATTCTCCATAAGATATTGAGAAAATTCTTTTGAGCTGTATTCTCCACCATTATCCGTCCGTAAGCAACGAATTCTTTCCTCAACCTCTGCTTCAGCTGTCCCCTTAAATTCTTTAAATTTCAAGAATGTGTCAGATTTTTCTTTTACAAAATAAACCCACACATACCTTGAAAAATCATCAATGAAGGTCACCATGTACTTCATTCCACCATTTGACGCTTGTTTGACAGGTCCAAACACATCAGAATGCACCAACTCTAATGGTTCTTTTACTTGAAACTTAGAGTCTACATATGGCAATTGATGGGCTTTTCCGTATTGGCAGCCAGCACAAATCGCATCAGTTCTTACTTCAAGTTCTGGAAGACCCTTAGTATTGATTTCTTCATCATCACATCAAGCTTAGAATAGCTTACATGACCCAATCGCATGTGCCACAAGTCTGTTGTCTCGTTCTTTCTAGTCCTGTCTACTATGCAGCTTCTGCTGACATCACATACACTGATTCTGATCTCTGCCCTTTCATTATTGGTGATTCTGAAATTTTAAGATCTCGATATACCTTCACATCTTTTAGACCAAACAGGACAAAATGACTCATAGATGTTAATTGCGCTACCGAAAGCAAATTCTTCTTCATACCTGGAACATGGTAGACATTTTGAAGAGATACATCATCATCATTATGCTTCGGAGAGATAATTGTGTCACCAGTGTGAGCTATTGGCAGCTTTGGGTCACTTGTTGTCACCACTACACGATTTCCCTTGTACTTCGATAAATTTTGCAGCTTCTCTTTATCACCTGTCATATGATTTGAGCAGCCTGAGTCAATGATCTAGTCTTCCTTGTAATTGATATGTTTTGTTGTCGTAGTTAGAGCTGACTCCTCTTCTTCTATCGCAACAAGAGCTTCGGCATCCCATTCTTCTTCGCTTTTGGATGTAGCAGCATTGCTCTCAACGGTCTTTTTCTTTGACCAGCAGTCCTTAGCCATGTAACCCCTCTTTCCGCAATTGTAACACTTCCCTTCAAACTTCTTGGTGCTACCAGAGTGCTTTGATGATGCCCCTTCACGATTACCCTTTTTCTCTTGATTTCTTTTTGATCCCCAGACAGCATTTTGCTTGAAACTCTGTTTACTCCTTCCAGCATAAAGAGCTTCTTCTTCACTTTTCGATGGATTTCCTGCCATTTGCTTAGCCAATGCTTCTTGACCAGCCAATAAATTCTCGAACTCAACAAGTGATGGTTAATTCTACCATCCTTGTACTGCTGTGAAGAAGCCTCGATATTCTAGTTTTAAAACATGAATGATTACCGTATTCATTCTAGTTTCACCAATTGGAGCTCCTGTATCCAATTCTGAGATCTCTCGACATAAGGATTTTACCTTGTGAAAATACTGAGCAATTATCATATTACACTGCATTATTGACAGTAACTCACTCTCTAGAAGTTGGAGCTTGGTCTCATTTTTCTTTGAGAACAGAACAACAAATGTATCCCAAGCTTCTTTTGGAGTCTTGGCATTCCGAATGTGTTCCAACAGATCCTCTTCTACCATTGTCTTCAAGGCAAACATGGCTTTACCTGCCTTAATCTTCCATTTCCGTAGATTACCATTTCTGTCATCGTCTGGTTGTGTACTTTCACTCTCGTTAACTACTTCCCATATATCTTGGCCTTGCAAATATGACATCATGCATGTAGACTATGAACTATAATTTTGATTGCTCAGCTTTTTGATTCCACTAATAACCTGTAAATCAGCCATCTCACCAGCAACACTAACAACTCTCAAAAAAATAATATGTAGGCTTTTTAATCTAACCTGGCTCGGATACCAGATTGTTAACTAAGAACGGTAGAAGAATGCAAGTAAAATGAAAGGACATGTTTATTGCTTAATCAAAACTAGTATTTACAACAGAACAAATATAACTCGACTCCATAATTTTAGCAGATATTGTTACTGACTAATACTCAACTAACTACTAAAGAATAGGACTCCACTAATTTTTACGTGACTAATTCAAATGCTAGAAATGAGCAACTAATTGAAAAATATCTCAGCATTTATTTAACAGCAATTAAGGAGATTCCTTCCAGCTGGTGTTGTAGTGTAACATTTAGCTTATAGTTGATAAGGTGTTAGCTTAGTTTTTGGTTGAGGTTTTGGTGTGTATAAATTGATGTTATTTGTTGGATATATTGGTTGAACATAATATGAATGTGTCTAGAATTGATTTGGAAAATTACAGGTTGTTAAATAAGGAGAAACTACAGAAACAGTATGTGACGTCACAACGTCAGACGTATCACGTCTTGACACCAGACGTATCACATCGTGACAAGAAATGACCTATAATGACACGGCGAAATGACGAACCCCGTCGTCTCAATAAGACCAATACAATAACATCACGATGTCGAGTGGCCTGATGTCGTGATGTGACAAATTATTTGGCAACATCACGATGTGCGAAAGACGATGTCACGACGTTAACCCTATGTTTTAAAACTTTTACAATTTAGTCATGATTTGATCTCGAGTTAACTTTAGAGCTTTCGTAAGCTCATAGAGGACTAAGAAATGATTATTTATTGTATTGTTCGCTTATAACTCTTATGTTGGCATGATTAATTATATAAATCGTATTTAATTTGATCGTAGTTGTTTTGGCAACGAATGCGACACCTTATAACTTGGACCAGGCAATCGAGTTAGGTATGAGGTGTTTTACTCATCATCAAATTTAATTATCATACTAAATAGTTTAGTGAAAAAAACTTGAAACTCATTCAAATGTTAGGCTATAGAAGTCCCTTCCTTGTAACTCAATGTCATCATTCTCTTAAGCATGAACAACTTGTTATTGTTGAACTTTGAAACATACAAGTTTTCAAGCTTGTTCCACAATTTACTCGCATGTGTCTCTTGATTAATGTAGTTATAAACATTCTCTTCAACAAATTGCTGAATAAAATTGCACATTTGGTTATGCTCAAATTCCCACTCTTCATCAGTTTTCGACTTGGGTTTTTTAGTAGCAAAAACAAGTAGGCATAAAGCCTTCACAAATAGAAAATCGTTTATCTTGTTCCGCCAAAGTTGATAATTTGTGTCATCTAACATAATCATCTTATTAGTGCTAATTTTCATGATTATTGAACACGAGAACCAAGCTGCACAATTTCACTCCCAATAAATCAATTCAGTAATTATGGCAAACCCAATAATAAAATATATCAACAATCGATGCAAATCAATCACAATATCACAAAGAAAAATAATAAATCGAGACACAATTTTTACTTGGAAAAAGGGTAAAAATAACGAGACTTTAAAAGTCCACAAAAAATTCAAAATCTTGCTATAAGATCACAAACAAACTATAATAAAGAGTATACAACTCAAACTAAGCTATCGCCAAATAATCACAAATAAACTCAAGTTGAAAATATCACTAAAAAGGGGATCACTCTAAAAATCAAAAACTCAAAGTTGCAGTACCCAAAACGTAAATCAAATTGTACACATTAAAAAAATTTCAACTACTAGCTACCGTTAAAAATCAACTCCGTCGAACACCGAATGAACCTCCTATCGAAGAAAATACGAAAAACTTATCAATGTAATATATATATAATCTCTTTCTCTTTGACTTGCAACACACTTTTCACCATAAGAAAAGTTGCTGGCCCACACTTGTATATATATATACTTAGGGCACACAAATAGATAGTGGGACCCTTGGGGCCATGCCCATCAAGTTTGTGAGTTGAAAAGGTTGAATTGTCCATTAATGAATGGTTTGATTAGGAGGAATAGATCTTCCCTTATTATTTACAAATATGTATCCTGATACATTAATATTGGTTGTTGTTGGGTGAAAACATTAAGTATGAGAAGGTGAATGTTACCCAAAATGCAGCAACCAGCTGGCATATGTTTAGTGTATCAATCAAGTTGGGTACCTTTCTTAACTTCACTAATTAATTTCACCATATTATTGTAATTGCTTTTCATGCAAGTCTGTCTCTTCCCCTTTTCTATGCAATTTTAACTTCTTTCTTCTTTTTATTTATTAATTAAAATATTGAAATTATATCATATTATATACACATACAAGATATATATATATATATATATATATATATGTTTACACCATACCTTAAAAAGTGCACATCTAACATACAATCGCAGTCCTTATCCTCCTATGTATCTTTATATATTGTTATAGGAAAATGTGGTTTTAATACATAATTAAAATTTTAATCTATTTTTAAGCTTTTTAGTTTAACATTGTATTTAAAATTAGTTTTAAAACATGAATATTTTTTTATTAATTGATGTTATTTTAAAATTTTAAAAGTAAAGAAATATTATTTATATATTCATTCTTTAAAATATTATGTATTTTTAATAATAATTTATATTTATATATTTTAAATTAGGGTAAATTATAGTTACCAAATTTTCAAAAATTTTTATTTTAGACACTCAAAATTATTTTTTTAAAATTTAAATACTCATGTTAAATAGTTCGATCATTTTAATCACTTTTATTAAATTGGTGAACATAAATCTAACTTGAAATTTTTCCTAAAATTTTTATTTTCCACGTCATTTAGGTAAAAGAAATTATCATTTTTAAACAACAGAATCCCCTCAATGGCACTTTCAATCATGAACCCCCAACAAACAATATCCCATTTGATCTCCTAATCCCAGAGCTAAACCCATCACCAAGAGCTAACCTTGTAGCAAAGTTCAGCCCTTTTCTTAAAGGAACATCGAGGTGACCTACTGAGTTATCTCCTCTGCAAAGTAACTCATCATCTGAGTTATCCCACAAACATGGTTCCCCTCAGTGTCAATGTTCACCATTGACATGTTTCTGAATTGCCTTTTTATGGTTTCCACCATTGAGTTACTTCCCCATAAACATAATTTTCTTTGATTTCAATGTTCACCGTTGACATGTTCCTGAATCGCCTTTTTATGGTTTCCACCATTGAATTACTTCCCCACAAACATGATTTCCCTCAATTTCAATGTTCACCATTGACATGTTTTCAAATTGCATTTTATTTAACAAATGGATTATCCAAATAATTATATAGTCAAATCAAATTAAACTATCACGAACTACGAACTAAGAACTGATACAAAGTAAAATATAATTTAATAGCATTTTAGATTTAGATATTAAATTAAATATAAAATAAAAAAGTATTATATAAAAAAGAAAACAACTATTTAATTTAAAGGAAAATAAAAGGTCTAATTTGCTTGATAGGTCTAACTTTTACCTATTTATATAAAAATATAAGTAACTATTTATTTAAAAAGATGAAAAATCTAGTTTGCCTTTATTTGTAAAAAAAAAATTAATTTATTCATATTTTTGTTTGGTAGGATGAAAATAAAATTGGAAGGGTAAAAAATTGATTGAACAAAAATAGAAAGATCGAAAATATATGTTTTATTTTCATTGATGTGCATGATAGGTAGACGGAAAAATTAAAAGAAAAAAAAAATTCATCTTTCCATTTATTCTTTGGTAGAGTTTAAAAAATAAGATGAAAGAAAATAAAATCTTCAAAGATGCATAATTTGAACTTATATCTCTTGTTCTCTCTACTATTATTATTCCAATTTGAAAAGATTTATTTTTATGTATTAAAATAAAAAATATCAACTCTCGGTGTTGTCCTTCCTCTATTTGATCTTTTCTATCAAACACACTAAAATTTTATTTTATTTTCACTTTTCTACTCTCTCTTCCTACTTCTAAATGTTGAAAATATGTATCAATATAGATATAATTGGAGTTTGTATGTATTAAACTAGAAAGCGGATATAACAAGCTGACAGCAGACCTAACTGCCAAAACATAGCTATGTTACGTATATTGACTATATAGTATATAATCCAAGGTATGAACATAGCTTGCTAGGTAGTGCCAAAACAGCAACCCTGTGGTCGTACTCGGTTTTCTTTCAACACATGCAAAAAGCTGAATACTTCATAGGAACCTTTGCAGAATCTTTAATATAAGCTTAGCTCATATGATGAAGGGCTGTTTAAACCCTTTACAGCCGCGTTTCCTCCTTGGGTTGGCGCTGAGCATGCAAGAAAACGCATTTACAAGTTCAGAGTCCTCCTCAGTTATAAGAACCTTTGCTGCACTAGGGTTAGCAAGGAGAAGCTTTGCCACAAGGTATCCCGCAATAGACCATGTTTGAAACAACCGTGACTGCTTTCCGATAAACCTCGCTCTTCTAGTGTCATAGTATTCTGGCCACTTGTCTCTAGATAAGCGTCTCTCAGCAAGCATGACAGCTTTTTCAGCAATCTCTGGTCTGTTCATCTTCATGCATGCCACAGTGAGCTGGAACAGCACCATGGTTATGTTAATTACAAGAAACACTAATGGAGAATTAAGATCGGAAGGCATCTCAATCAATTCACAACTGTATGGATGTAAAACTTTACACAACTCAAGATGAAAGTACAATGAAAGATATGAACGTAAATCAGTAAATGTGTCGAGCTGTTTGATCAGCTGGTAAAGTTTTCTTAGTTTGGAAAGAATAAACTAACCTGCCAAAGCAAAGTTGGCCAAGAACCTCCATTGTGGTATGACCAGGCACTGCAATAAAAAAGAATAATCTTTAAGTATGGCTGGAAGATCTAGGAATGTATTGCCATAATTACTGAGAAGTAAGAAAAAGCGTAATCATATGGGTGAAGGCTATACGTGTTCTTGGGGTCACTTCCTGTGATAATTCGCCATTCCTGGCCCTCAAGAGCAGGATAACATATTTTCAATGGCATATCAGCCACCAACTCCGACCATTTTTCTTCAACAAGATCCAATATGGCATGTGATTGATCAACCGTTGCAAGGCCGCCAACAATAGACCATAAGTTTCCAAGTGAAAAGAAACGGAAATCCATGTGAGCTGGCTGCAGGTTTCCAATCAAATAACCTCCCCTAGAAGGCATAAATTCCACTAACCAGGAAGGGATTTGATCAGGGTAGATGTTGAACTTATTAACTGCATCATATGAATACTCCTCTGTCTTGTAACGGTAAATTTCATTAAGCTTTTTCATGTCAATCCAGTAATATTCTCTGATGTGAAATGATAATGCAACTAAACGATTGTTAAGAGCTCTTATAAGGTCAGCTGAACCATCTTCAGGAGCAAGCATCTCACGTGCAGAAAGTAATGCCGAATAAAAGAGTGCCTGCAAGAACACAAATCATTTTATGCAAATGGATGCCTTTATATCTCTACTTAACAATGAACATGCCAACAATCATTAAACTTCAGTTTCTATAAGATAAAAGCAACTATAAACCTGAAAAAAATTATAGAGCACTAAAGGATAAAGATGTTTCTTCTCACTTAAAGGAGGAGAGGAGGAGGTCCCCGGTTTAAAACAATGTTGCGTCAAGATTAACAATATTGCACTACAGAGAGGGTACAGATTTGCCTCTTGGCAATTTTGAAGCTACCAAGAACGTATTCCTCAAAAGAGCAACTTAATCAAAGGTCCACATCAAACATTTTAAAAAGTACTAAACCTGAATTTCCAGAGGATGACCATGAATTCCCATGCGACGATCTATCATGCAAGAACCATCTGTCACTAACAAAGTTGGAAACATGTCAAAGCCATCAGCGAGACAGAGTTTTAAGATCATTTTAATCCCAGTTTGCACATCAACCCTCTCTTGCACTGAAAGATCTCCCGTGCATTTTCCATAAGCTCGTAAAAGTATAATCCACCATAATCCTGGACGTGAGATAAAAATTTGAATCATTAATCTCTTGGGTTAACTACAAATTGATGTATACCAAGATGTATGTCAGAGAGAGAATACAACGCAACATTCTCTTACCAGAATCAACCGGAGCAACACGGCCGATTGCAGCTTCACCAAAATCAGGGTCTAATACATCTTCAGTCACAGAATTGTCACCATCAAGTGGAACAGTACGCACTTTGAAACTGGCAGGCATCAGCCCTTGACCGGGACTATGACAATCCATGGTTTTCTCCCAGCTCTGTCGATAAAGAATTAAAAAGAAAAACAGTAAATCAATTGAAACGTGTCAATTCATGCTCCAAACTAGTAATCGAATTGTAATGCTTGATCAGAGGAATAAGATGGGCATTATATTACCTGCAACTGAAGAGTGTGCAAAATGAAATTCCGAACAATATCATATTCTCCCTTCAATAGAAAAGCTATCCCTGAAGGTATGAAGTCACGGATAAAGACTTGATCATAGTTTAGAATGCTTGAGCTGCTCGTATCACTTGCAGCAATTGTTCCAATCGGATTACCACAATAATAAACAACAGACTCCTTTAGCAAATCCCATGCTTCTTCCTCAATCCCTTTCCTACCACCTACTGTCCCGACCCCATTTGTGTCACCACTGGCAACCCCTTCCCCATCGGATTGAAACAGTTCATTCAACTCTTGAACATTACTCACATTAGTCTTACCATTTATAGAAAGTGATGCGGGTCTTCCATCATCTGCGGTTAATCCACTAACCCTATCAGCCCTTTGGCATTTGCAGCTCAAGAGACATGATCTTTTTGTTGGGTTCTTTCTATCAGTACTACAAAAAATGATACTTCTAAATCCACACCTCTTTATTCCATTTCCCAATGTTCTTAAACTATGATGGAATTGTACTAACCCTAAATTTCGTTGTTTTCCAAAATTTGAACTAGAGTTGGATAAAAGCATATGATTTAAACACAAAGATGCTTCTGACAGCGCCATCAATCTTGAACCCTAAACTGAATTCAGTTAATTTCTTCAACCAACTACCTATTTAACACAAAAAGAAAAAAAGCAAAATTATCGATTAATGAAAAAAATAATAAGATTATGGATATTCAGTTCCCTGTGAAGCTAAAGAAAGTGGGGATCAAACTCACCTCTGTACAATCAAAGGATATTTATCAGTTTGGTTGAAGCAAGATTTTTTTTTCTCGGGAAAAGACAGGTTCTTGGATGAGGTAATGTTAGAATTTTCTCGGCATCCAAACAACTTGCTCGTCCTCGCCTTGTTAGGAAATCTAGGATGGACCAGAATGGAGACAACTCAAAACGGCGCCGTATTGTCTAATTCTAAAGCCCAATTGGTCGGGTAGGGGGACAATTTGGTGAATTTCGATTGGGTCACAAATAAAAAGATAAAACCAAAATTAGGGGAGAATTGGATAATGTTCTCCTTATTCCTGAAAAATGATGAATAATTATGAGTTGCGGTAATGAGGTTTGCACGTGTGGGATTAGATGGGGACTGAAATGGGGGCCTTTCCAGTGACACGGTATTGAATTATGTTGGTTTCAAAATAGAAATTTTTTAATCATTTCTCTGAAATTTAATTATAAAATATTAGTATCATATATTTTTTAAAGAATTAATATCATAGTATTTAAATCTGAATAATCCTGTGCAGTCAGATTTTAACAATTAAATTTTTTCTACTAATATATTACAACACAAAATGATAAATTATTAAATACATATAATTTTTTTCAGTATCGGTAATAGCTCGTTTTGATATTTATTATTATTATTCATATATTTATAGTCTAATTTTTATTTTTTAATAAAAACATATTACATATAAATATTTACATAGTAGAATTGGATTTATATAAAAGTAAAAATCTTAAAATTATTAATTTGATTAAATAATTTAATTTAATGATTATATTTTGGTTTTAATGTAATTATAAAAAATAAAATGATTAAAATAAAAGTATACTAAAATTTAATTTAAAATGGTAAATTACATCACTTTAAAATTGAGTTTGTCTTTTTTTATCACTTTAAATTTTATTTTATTTTAATTACTCTAATTAAATTAATTAGTCATTGATATTAAATGGCACATTAGCCCATTAAGTAATTTATATATATGAACTTTTGACCAAAGCTAAAAATCTCTCTCAGCACTCTGTTTTTTTTTTTTTTTTTTCAAAAGGTAGCTAAAAGGTAGAAGTTGAGTTGGAAAAGAAGCTTTCAAACTCAAACAAAAGAAAAAGAAAAAAGAAAGAAAAAGGAGAATGTGCATTTGAGCTCTGCTGGTATGAGGGATAAATGGAATGTTTTGGTTGTAGAAAATCCGGCAAGCAAAGTGAAGAAGACTTCTCTCATGTATTCATGACCTTACATTATGTAGACAAGGATGAGAGTGCAGGATAGAAGAAAAATTGTTCCACCTTGGGTGGTCTTTTCTCAGCGCCAGAAGTGAGTTATATTTATGTCTCATCCTTCAGATTAACTAAACGAGGTAAATTATTATTTTCTGTTAAAACAAATCTCAGATGCAAATTATTTTATATCTTTCATCCCAGCATCAGAGTTAATAAAAGCAAGTATTGAGCCAACTCTTTACAGGTTAGTGTTTACTCCTGCTACGGTTGCTCCACTACTTTCAGGTTAGTGTTTTTATTTTTTTATTTTACAACATTATTTGCTTTCTGTATGTTGAGTAACTTTTTTCCTACATAGTTTGATGATGTTGCACATATTGTCCACCCTCCATAGGTGTTTCCATTGTGTGAAAAGAGATGAAAAACAAAAAACAAAAGCAAAAGCTGGGTGCTGAATAGAGAAGAGAAAGGAATAAAGAATTTTTACTAATTATAAAGAGGTCCCTAGTTAGTTTTAGCCAAAAGTTGTAATGGATTTCGCTTGAGATCTTTCTATCATCAAATCACACATGAATACATAATGTTCATAATTGTCTATGAAAAATAAAATAAAAAATATTTGTAATGCCATATATACGTAGTATTGATTAATTGTGATAATAAGAAGCAGGGATCATCTGAGCTATTTACCATGCAAGGGAAGAATAGTACTAATAGTAGGTAGGATGACAAGAATAATATTATTAAGTAACAAATAATGCTAAAAACCAAAGAAGCGCCTACAAGCTTCAATGATCTTGTTTCCCATATTATCAGACTCCTTTGTTGAATGGGCCACCATGATTGTATTCTCATCGTCTGCAACTGGAGCTGTGTCATATTGATGATCTATTCTGCAATAAACAACATCGTTGGCGGCAGAAGCTGATGAGGCTCTCTTTGAAAAGGCTCTCTTCATGGCCTTCCTAATCCCTGATGATGATGATGATGATGATGAACGTTGTATCTCATCCTCCAAATCAGCTCTCATTGAAAATGTTTTCTCAATCACTTTGCCATCAGAACATGCTGATGATGATAAACGTCCCAAAGGGTTTTGCCTCAATACAACCCTGATAAGCTCTTCATCTTTATCTTCACTCCCTTGATGAAGAAAGGAATCATGGAGGTTACCTAGATCAGTGTTTATGGTATTAACACTGATCTGGATCCCCTGTTTTGAGTCTTGGAATTTGTAGCTTGGGACGGACATGGGTGTTTTGAGGAGGAAATATGATGACAATAGTCTTTCATCTTAGGCCTTTATGTATAGAAGAATATGTTGTAATTAAAGCCTTGCAACTGACCCCGAGCTGTTTGATGAAAGAAAAACTCATCATGGAAAACACTGCAATTAACTGATATTGAAATGCATTCATGAATCATAACTTCTGTATAGACAATGACCTGCCTTCTGCAAGGATATGGAAAACATGTTTCTACAGTTTATTCAACATCTCAATGGCTTTGTAACTAGATTTCTCCAGAAAACAAGCAATATCCCAGGCCGAGTTTTGTATTTTTCATATTCAAGTATAAAGTAAAATTAACAAAGGGCGCACTAGAAGCTCTGAAGAAAAAAAAAATACAGCACATGATATCCATGTACAAATAGGAAGTGTAAGCCTTAGGTACTAACAATAACATACCATCAAAAGGCAATATGTTCATCAGAGGGCTACCCCTTGAAGACAAGGCTAGAATTTAAACTTGCAGAGCAGAAAAAATATGCTAAACATCCTATTTCATCAAATCCTTCAGAGCTTGTGGTGAAACACTACATACAACCAAAATCATTTTTGAAACCAACATATGAAAAATTTATAGTGTGGCTCCTTCCACAATTTTTTCTTTGATGAGGTGTCAGCCAAATTTGGATTCAGGCAGATCCTACAAAATACAAGCTAATACCTAACAAAAAAAATGCTAAGAGTAACTTCACATGTCCATGTTATGATCATTATCGTTGTCACCATCATAATATTCATCATCACGCTGGATTTGCTTGTCTTGGGTGTGCTCTGTAAAGAAAAATGTGAAGGAGGTGTATTAGATGCAGAAAGAAAAAGCTTTCACCAGAAATCAAATGGCAACAACTGTGCTTGAAGGCACAGCATGATGCCACAGCTCTAGGCTACACGTTATCTACTTACGATCCATGCGCTCATCAGGGTTTTGCTCATCTTCATCAAAATCAGGAATATAAAAATCAGGTGGAACCTGCAACACAGATAATAGCCATTAGACCACCGATATTTTGACAAGTAGTCTGGCTTGTCCAGATTCAGATTTAATTGGAAACTAGTTGTTTGCTATTCACCTCCTGCATCTGTACACCTGGAGCATGTTGGATGCTACGAAGGTTTTCCAGCACTTGCATCTTGATCGTACTAAGATATGACTTGCTATTCAAATTCTCCTGCATAATCAACCAAAACACGAAAGCTTATGAGGGTTCTGTCTTCTTTGACATCATTGTGGCACGATACTAACTATATCGAGACCATATCAGCTGCCAATCAATTGAACAAAATAAGTCCTTGAATGAACTTCAATTGTGCAAAATAACGTACTATGTGCCCATTTGGAATATTCAACAAGCAATCTGGCGCAAAATATTTGATATACTCATTTTCTGGGATTTCTGCACAAGATATCAAACTTTTAAGTAAGTTTCTCAATCTTCCAACCAGTGGAACATGTTAACTGCAGCTGTCTACCGAAAACATACCCACACACAGTGAAGAACTAACCAAAGACCTTTAAAATCTATCAACCAGCTTATTTCAATATCAAGCAGATATACAGATGCAGCAATCAACATAACATTCACATAATGAAAAACATCCTAGGATATCAGCAGAGGTAATCAATGAGTTAACATATATGTTTAGATGCTTTAAAAAAATAATTTAGCTAACCCAATTCTCACGCCAAGTTGAATGGGAAAAATACCAATTTCATGATAGCATGTCAAGAAAACAAGCGAGGATAGTCTTAGCATACCATTAGGAAGTTCTGTATCTAAAAGAACTCCTGTTTCAACAGTCCAGCAACGTGCAACATTTTCTTTAGTATATCCTCCACCTCCGGTAACCTGTAGGATAAAAGATTCCTCTCTTTACTTTAAATACAAATTATTTACAGCAGTTAAAAGGTAGTCAAACAAACAACATACCAGTAAAGGTAGGTTGAATTTCTTCACAATTTTAACACATTCAGCATGTCCTGCAAATAACATCAACAGCTCCAACATTCATCAACAATTTAAGGGGGAAAAACAGTCCTTACTTTACAAGTCAATTTGAGTACCATCAATTGAGAGATTGAAACAGCCCAAGCGATCCCCAGCAAGAGAATCTGCCCCACATTGAAGAACTATTGCACCTGGTTGATACATTTCAACAACCTTGGAAATAATCTACAAAAAGTTTATATTTGCACATAATGGTTTAAATGATACAGTGGTATAGAAAAAGCAATTACCTTTCTATTATATGTTTTTATTTCAAGTACTTACTATCTTAAACAATCTAGTGAAGCTAGTGTCATCAATTCCATCTTTGAGTGGGACATTTATGGCGTAATACTTTCCTTCTCTTTCTCCTATGTCCTTCAATACAACTTGTATCAGTATTTCATTCCAATATCAATTTGGTGTAATATTAGCATTTCTTGATAAAAACTATCCAGAGAAAAAGATGTTAGAAGTGATGTAGATAATAAATTTCTTGATTATACAAATTTGAAAGCAAATAGGTAAAATAACAGGAAGGACGCAACTACACTAGTTCTCTTTCTCCAATAAATAAGTTTAACTTGAAAATTTTATATGCTAGGAAATGTTCTCCCCTAAATTCAAAAAGAAAAAGCATGAAAGAAAGACTAGCACCATCAACAAGTATAGCTCCTAAATAAGAGCATATGTAAAACAATATCATGGGTAATTTGCTTCTTGAGACATTGTACTTAGAAAAAGCTGTAATTTAAAAGCTTCAATGAGCAATAAACTGGTTTATGAAGACCAATAATGCCAGAGTGCCGCATCCTATTAGTAGGGGATATATATAATGCATTGAGAACAGTTAAAACACTTAAAAAGTGCAAAACTTGAAACAAGAATCAAAGTTGGAAAAATCAACATACTCAGCTGTTAAACAATTTAGTCAAAGCAACGATAAGATGATGCTTGGGAACAAATATATTAACAACAAAATTTACCAGTGACACCAAAAAATAAAACCAAGTTACCTACTGTTACTGCTAAAACATTTAGCAGCAATAAAAAGCAAAGAATTGAGAATAACCTTCACATCACCAGTTCCAGGAAAGAACTTATCTCCAAACTTGTGAAAACTAACAGTCATCACCCTGTCATAATAGAATTTCAACAAGTTGATTAAAGACTGCATTTATCAACCTTAATTATTAAAAGTGCAACAATTGAAATAGCATTTCAGATATGCATGAAGATGCTAAGCCTCTTACTGGTATCATAAAATAAGCAAAGCTGATCTAATTTTAAACCTTACAAATGGTTATACGAACATAACCCCCCCCCCCCAAGTGGATAATTCTTCTAACAGTAAATCACCCAAAAAGCAGCATTTTTGGCTCCTTTTCTGAGCTTCAAACTTTTGAAATGATGTCTAATCCAGCTCCTATGCTAAATTCACAATCCAATAACAAAAGCAAACCACCTGTCAGTGAAATAAAAGGCTTCTTCAACCCCATCACCATGATGTACATCGATATCAATATACAAAACACGGGCATGATACTTCAGAAGCTCCAAGATTCCCAAAACCAAGTCATTGATGTAACAAAAGCCAGATGCCTCACACTTCTTGGCATGATGTAAACCACCAGCCCAATTTATAGCAATATCACATAACTGATTGTTTAATCTTCTTGCAGCATCTGCCAGCCATGACAATCAATTACAACTGAAAATGCACAAATCAAATTAAGAGAAACAGCCCACCATATCAGAATTTACCTATTGTCCCACCAGCATAAATTTGACAAAATTCAAACAAGTTTTCAAACACAGGGCAGTCTTCTTCAAGATTGTCTGGGAAGAAGAAAATAGAAAAAGATGGAAATCAAACTCCAAACCCATATACATCAGAAAAAGCATAACCTAATCTTTCTCCATATGATATTTGCATGTGCATTGGAACGGGTAAAATACAGATGACAATTTTGATAGAGAATTTCTAAGAGGGAAAGTATAAGAAAATAGAGGAGAGAGATGAAAGTTAAAATTTTGAACCCTGTTCATATATGTCTTAACCATCAAATACGTGCCTTCTTTTAACATGACTAACTACTGCCTAAAACTACTAACTAACTCATACGTTGGACTATTGCTAACATGTCCTTATACATTATTTGGCCTGAAATATTATTGAAACCAGATAATATAACCAAGTCAAACTACAGCATATAAGCATGAAAAATGTAAACAGCTCTGTCAAATGGAGAGAACTGAAATGAGAAATGAAACCATACCACTGCTAGAAACAGTACATGATCGCTATCACTTGCACCAATACTATGTTCTTAAAACTTCTGTAACCATCAATATTGAACAAGGCAGTCCATAGAACTTCTTTTCAACACTTAGATTAGATCAAGCACTAAACTAACTATACAATAAGTGACAATGAGTCAAGTTGAATCTAGGCTTAACCCATTAGTTTAACGATTAGAGAGAATTAATAAGAATAAACTAGTTCGATAGCACAATATAACATTAATTGGAGAAAGGAAAAAGAAAATGTTATACGTACATCTCGCCAATTCATTCGAGAACAAATGCTGCGTATCTGGCGTAATTCGATGCAAAAACTCGACATAATCAGCTGAATGGAACTGAGCGAGTTCAACGGGGTAAGCCTTGTGGGGACGCTACATTTACCATTCACCAAAGGGAAAAAATCATCAGAAAAAGAAGAGAGAAATTTAGGCCAGTAAAATCAGAAAAAGTTTCGAGTATTTGAGGAACTGACATAAATTTCCATCTTTTTATGGAGGTCATAGGCAAGGACCAAATGGTGAGTCATACAAAGCCGGTGAGGTTTCATTGGATGATTAGGTCCAAAGTATACGCTCCCTACATCTCCTGCCAAACAACCGAAAAATAGTTAAATTTGGATTTTTTTTGGGGGGGGGGGTAGACCAAAGTTAGGGTTTTCAAAGAGTTAGGGAAAAAAAGAGATTATAAATAAAGATTTTAAATTGAAATAATCAAATTAAAAGAAAAAGAGATAGAGAAAAATAAAAAAGGGGGTGATAAATTGTGAAAATGAGAGGAGAGGAAGAAGAGTGAAGAAGAAGAAGATGATACCGTCGTAAAAGTAGGATATTTTGTCCTTGGAACGCATTTTGGCAACTAATGAAAAAAGAAAAAGGAAGAGCGGAAGAGAGGGAAACTGGAAGTCTTTGGCTACAAAGAGTCCGCCATTGTTAAAGCTCCTGAGGAGAGTTGCAGAGATGGAGAGGGAGAGAAGAGGAGCAATAATTGCGTGCCTCTCAGGTGTACTACATAATGTATCGTATCCAAGACGCGCGCGTAAACAAATGCCGTTAATCTCACATTTAATAACATTACCCTGTTTTTAGTATGAGAGTCGTTTGGACCAGTGGTTTTCATGCCTGGGCCCAAGCCATGATCCAGTTTTAAAAAGTTTTTCAGGTTTAGATTGGGTTTGGTCTTGTTCAATCATTTTATTATTTAAAAATAATAGAATGTCCAAAAATTATATTTTATATATTATGATTAAACTTAGATAAATATATTTTGAAATTATTTAATTTAAATTTACACAAACTTGAGGTCAAATAATCTTTACTTAAATTCGGTATGGATCGAGGAGTAGAACAAATATCTCTTTTTTAACATTTATTCTTATATTATTTATTAAATTACTCTAAATTTAATAGAAAGTTAATATCGATTAACTTTGTTGACATAACATACATATGAATTGTCACATTAATAATTAATTAAATTTTTAATTAAAAATCATAAAAAGTATTAAAAAATATAAAAATATTTTTAAAATCTAAATTAAATGTAAGTAACATGTTATTGAATGAAATATATATATATATATACACAACAATGTTAATTAAATAATTAAGGAGTTTAGAATATAGTGATGGATGAATTTTGGATAGCTTGCTTGCGGGCAAAACGACTTTAAACCAACATTCTTTTCCCATCCAAGAACATACACATAAATTCTTGTAAGAATGTTTGTATCATTATTCTGATTAACACCCATTAACAGTCCATTCAATTTTAAAAATAACCATATATTTTTAGCAATATTATTGGGATTTTTATACTTAAGGATTAAACCATTTGTAGTAACTATTAAAAGTTTAATCCACACCACAACAAATTTATACCTCAATTCCCATTAAGTTGTTGATTTTAATACAATTTTTTTTCTATTAACTCACTCAATTTTCGAATATTTTTTTTAACCTTTTACTTATATGTTTTTGACAATTTAGACGGTGGTTGTGTCATGGGCCACATATCAAAACTTGTGATCGTTGTGCACAGAACGTCTCATAGGGGTCAACTTATTAAATGGGGTTCATTTGACCCATATAAATTGGCTCGATTTATTAAACCTATGAAGAAGCTCATTTACTTAAAACTTTGGTGGCTTAGTGAAACAATCTAGTCAAACTAGAGTTACCAGAGTAAACAGGGTAAATCCTAAAAGAATAAGATTATATAGAGTTTAAATTTCTTAGAACTCTCAATTGTAGATAGACACTAATCTTGACTGCCGATATAACTCAATTTGTATTATTGATTCGGGGGAACTCAACTAAAAATAGAGGTTTCCCCCTTCATTTGTATTAATCTCATTATATTCAATTATTCGTGAGTTAAGTATATATTGAGAACATTTACTCAAACAAGTGGTGTGCATTACTTCTTGTGGCTTTTTAACTTTTGTTGTTGATCTTTTTGCTTTAAATTGTTCCTCCTATATTTTTTTAGTGCTTTAGAGAATTTTTGTAAGAATTAAAGTTCTAAATTCGTAACAATTGCACTACATATAATGCCCGTGCATTTTTCCATTTTCAGATTTCCTATTATGATTAAGGGTAAAAGTTAAGTTACAAGAAATGTTTATAACAAAAGTTCCTCAAGTAATATTAAATGTGTAATTCTATCATTGGAGAACAAACAGAATTAAAAGAGACTCAGGAAATGGAAATTTAAGAAAACTAAGAAGCAACAAATGAAAAGAGAAAGAATGATCAGCATTTTCTTGATTCCAAGAAAACCAAGGTTTTCAACTTACAATTACTTATTTATAAAGCTCGCTTAGCATCATCATTCTTTGATTATATTTTTTATGTGCATTTATAGATGTGTTATATATATATATATATATATATATATATTGTGCCAATGTTTTTGAAGGTTTATAAAGATGATTTATTTTCTAATTTCGTATGATTAAAAGAGGGAAAATTACCAAGGAGTATACATAAAATTGTAGTGAACTCGATGAGAAATGATTGTATGAAATTATGATTCCACGTCATCCTTATCCCTTTCTCGAACTTGATTTACTTTCATCATGTTCTCTTCATTGGCTTTTATAAAATATACCCAATTATCACATATAATATAGTTGTTAAAGAATAATTGATGATATTTGCATAAATTAGCTATGTAGGTGGAGGAAAAAAAGGACATAAATCTTACCTCAACGGTTTCTTGACAGACATTGAGAACCAAAGATGAAGATGGAAAGTTATATAAGTTAAATCTTTTACCTTCTACAACTATTGTTCTCAAAAAAGGTCAAGTTGTACTTGTATTTTTTGGCCAAAGTTACTACAATGTCTCCCGCCATTGTGTTCACTTGTATAAAACAAACATTGCAATGCTTCGTGTTTACATTATTAAAAATGGAAATGAAAAGAGGCTGCCTATTCTGCCGCCGCTTTCTTCTTTTTGCCTATTTTCACTTCCAATTTGTTTTACATTTTAGACAAATAAATGCATAGTTTTTAAAATTTTAAAAACAACCATACATTTTCTTGTAATAGAAATACAAGAAATAAAATAAAAAATTTCTCTACATTTATATAGAAATGAACTACAACTAAGGTCAAGCATTGAATATCTTAAAATCATTTAAAATAATTATTTTGCATTTATATAGATTAGAATCAATGAAATAAATTCTTGTAATGCTTCATTTACTTTCGGGGAATAGGGGTTTGTAAAATAAAAATACCATCTAAAATTTTTATTATGAGATAGTGAAATAGGGATCAAACTAGTTTGTATTCTTGTACCAGATGTGTATATCAAATAATTCTATAATATTTTTTTAAAATAAAAACATTTCTCGTATCTTCATTTTTATCTTTCAAAAATCACTTTTTAAATCTTTTTATTTTCCAAAAAATAAAATAACCCTTACTTTCTGAAACAAATACGTCCTAAATTCTCAAACCCTTTTTGTGTTCTTCTCTCTCAAATCTCTTTTTTTCAATTTTCAAGCAAATTTTCTTTTAAAATTTATCATTTACTTTGAAATCATTCCAATTTGGGCCCAATTAAAGCAATAAAAAAGGGCAGTCAATCCTAAGCATTTCTATTTATATTTTTACTTCAAAATTCAAAATAAATCGAAAGCTGAACAACTAAAGCCGTAAAGGACAATACAACTGTGTACATTGGTGTCATAATGATATTTTGGGTCCTTCAATTTTAATAACAAAAATTATTTTGACCCTTAAATTTATAGTTTTTGTGAAATCTAACATAATTTTTTTTCTAAAATCAGAATACCAAATACACTGGTATTCCTTTGATTAAACTCAATAACATATTAAATATTGTTTAATGGATTTCTGTTGATATATTTAAACCATAGATTAAGGTGACCAAAAGAGAAATGATGCGCCCCTAAACCTAAAATTAAAAGCACAAAGCCAACCATTTGATTCTGACAGTTTGCCTCACCGTCTAATCTTACTCCTAAAATTTTATTGACAATTTCAGGAATTTAGTGAAAGAATTTTGAAATTTAGTCAATAATAGTGTAATAACACATAACTTAAGTTGCTTAAATTTTTATTGACATTAAAAGATTTTTAGTAAATAATTTAAATATTAAATATATTAATAAAACAAATATATTCATATTAAATATAAAATTACCACACCACCTCAAATTCGAAAGTTAAAGCAATATATATATATAGAGAAAAAAAAATAGCCTTTCAACCACTAACCTCTCTGGCTTATGTGTTTTTATTTTAAAAATAAAAATAAAAATAAAGAAGTCCACGCTGTAAGGGTGATGATATAATGTAATAAAGGCAGCTAGCTACCTAGGCTGCTTTGACAGTCTCTCCAACTCTGTCTTGTCTCTTAAGGCTTTCCCTCCCCATGTCTTGTGTAGGTGACCACTTCTTGTCCACTCCATAAAGTAAGACTTCTTCTCCAAGGAAAATGAAGATTTACCATTACTCTTTAGGACCCTTCAACCAATATCTTTTAATATATGTTTTAATGACAGCTACATTATTTATAATAAATAATTTGCACTCTGGCATCCCCAATATCATTTGCACACCACAATCACACTAGCACGTATGCTATGCTATATAGTTTTGAAAATATGATACAAATATACGAAAGAATTATATTTTTATATTTATGTGTTGAATATAAGTACGGTATATGGATAATTTAAGAAATATGAAGTGTTCGGGTTACATTTTTTATTAAAAAAGTTAAAAATTTTAGGTAAAAATATCGTAGAGGCCTCTATATTGGCACGTCATGTTTTACTGTTTGGTTATTCCACCAATTATATTAGTTTTTGACAATACAAATGGATGAAACTTTTAATAGAAACAACAAATTTACTTTTTCATTTAACTTTCAGGAATTAGTTTACCTTTTTTTTTTATTTAACTCTTAATACACATGACTCCATAATACTTTTATCTCAAAACTTAATATTAGAAATGTAGTAAGGGACATGGAATGGAAGGCCTTGGTTCCTTTAGCGGTGCAATGTTAACCAAATTTTAATAATTTAATTTAATCCTTTAATCTCTATGTTAATATTAGAAATTCAATTTAGACCATTTTAATACAAAATTTTAATTTTATTTCATAATTTCTGGGATACAGGAGAGAAAGAGAATGGCAGTTAATTGAAGTTGTCAATAGACCAACTTTCTACAAGAGGCCCATATAGATCCTCTTGCAATCCAAGCTTTAGAAAAAAAATACAGTTGGAAAGGTGTACAAGGAAGAATTGTAAATGGTATCAACTTACTTCTAAGCTAAAATTTGAATAAAAAAAAAAAGAAGAAGAAGAAACTGTACAGATGCCGAGTAAATGACAGTGTGCGAAGAAAGGTGAACATAAAGTGAGTAGACAAATTGGTCATTTCAATAACTTTATATAATACTGGTAATTTGTTTTGTGTTAAAGTAAGCTAGTTGGTATGATATCTTTAAGGCCAGCCTTGCATATAACCCACCTATAGCAGGGGAAAGAGAGCCATCATTGGAAAGAAAAAGGGCAAAAGGCAAAGAGAATTGGAAGAAGGAAAAGCAGGGTTGGGGTGGGGGACTAGTGGCATCAATGGCAACACCAAAGCAGATATGGGAACAACAGCAACCCCAGATGCAGCGCGTAAAGAACTCGGGAATCATCCTTACCAATGAAACTCCATTGAGAGATGACAAGGAAGAGGAAATGGCCAAATCCGCATTGGCTTTGTTTCGAGCCAAAGAAGAAGAGATTGAGAGGAAGAAGATGGAGGTGAGAGACAAGGTTCAGACTTATATGGGACGCGTAGAAGAAGCTACTCGCCGCTTGTCTGACATTCGAGAAGTAAGTTATTACCAACAAATTTGCATAGTATGATAGTTCAGAAATTAAATAGCTAGCATCATGTAATAGATAAGAATCTAACAGATATAAATTAATGTTGCAGGAGCTTGATGCCCTGATAGATCCAATGAGAAAGGACATTGCATTTCTGCGTAAGAAGATAGACACCGTTAACCGGGAGATGAAACCGTTGGGACAGAGCTGCCAGAAGAAGGTGCAAACATTATTTTCATTACTAATCATTAAAATGATTGTCAAGTTGGCAATAGAGGGTATAATTAGTAATAAATATATATATATATATATATATATATATATGGTTCATAATTAGTTATTTAGATGATGATATATAATCACATCTCATTAATACAACTAGATGAGGTAAAAGTACCATGAAGGCGGTTGTATTAAGAGTAAGATTGCATTTTATTTCTCTATTCAAAAAATAAGTAAACTAGTTGTTGTACATTAGATTAAAGAACAAATTGGTTCTTTTGTTAAAAATTTCATCCACTTTTACTATTAAAAATTGGTCTCTGTACGTCAACATGAAATATATGTAGCATGTCTCGTGTCATTGTTTGGTTATTCTGTCGACCACACTAATTTTCAACAATACGAATGAATAAAATTTTTAACAAAAAGTTCCAATTTGCTCATTTTTTAAATTGAAGGAGTACAATATAATCCGATTTCTAATATAGTGATTTCCATAATACTTTTACCCTAAATAAGTATGTAAATGCTTTTAAAACTTCAACATCATAATCGTAAATCACAGGAAAGAGAGTACAAAGAAGCTCTTGAAGCCTTCAATGACAAGAACAAGGAGAAAACACAACTAGTCAGCAAATTAATGGAGGTGAATATTTTCTTCTTTTTTACTTTGGTTAAGCCTTGTTCATGACAAAATTTTCCAAGTAACATATTGCTTGTTTTTTTTTTTTCCTTTTTTTTTTTTGCTGTGAAATGGGGCTAGCTGGTGAGTGAAAGCGAGAGATTGAGGATGAAGAAGCTGGAGGAGCTGAGCAAAAGTATTGAAACACTTAGCTAAAAATGGTGCTGACTAAAACAACATACATGATGTGCTTTGCGTGTTGTAATTTGACTGATTGTTTCATGTATTTTATTGTTTTACTGTCCATGTTTTTCAACTGGCTCTTCAATTAGGAAAGTAGCCACTGAGCAGGTGTCACCAAACATGTCAACTTTTATTTGCTCCTCGTGTTTCTATCTAACTCAACCATAATAATTTGTCCAATAAATTTAAATATATATATTATCACTTGTGTAAAACTTGCTGAATGGAAAAGAAAAAGAATAATTGGATAAGGTGGGTTAGCATACAAACCTCCTTACCCAACTCCTGCCACGAGGTGGCAAGGTCATTAATCAGCCATGAACGAAAGTGAGATCTTGCCTATTTGCCCTTTTTTACTTTCTTGAGAAGGCACATTTCAAATGCATATTTTGCCATTTCTGAAAATATTTTTTAGTGGCATCAACGAATTATGGAATTCAAACTTTTTTATTTTCTCAAAATATTTATGTTGGATATATATAAATTTAAATATGAATATAAAATACATATTTTAAAAAAAAACCCTCAAAATATATGATTTCCTAAAACATTTTTCTAGCCTTACCCTATATATATAGGTAAAAAATTAACTATAATTTTTATATGAGAAAATATTACACATTTAAATACGTTGGAATTCATATTTATTAAATGGTTGCTACAACCATGATTGTAACTAGAAAGAGGAGACTGACATTCCTAAACCCGGACTGGTATAATGGCATGAGGAGGAGCGCATTCAAAAACTCTAAATATAATAATATAAATACAACTTGGAATTGTAAATAAACACTTGCACGCAAAAAGTAGGTTTAGGTAATTAGCAACCTACAACCCTCTTCTAATTTGAGAATGTTTTTAAAAAGTGCAGGAAAAAATACTTAATGTTTAGTTTAAAATTTGAATATTTAGTATTCCTGTCAAAATGTATTTTGTAGAAATAAAATGTTCATTTTAAACATGTTATTATCAAGTAACAAATATGTATTTAAATAATAATTAAATTAGTTAATATTATTATTTTTTAGTAAAAATATAAAATTATTATAACTTGTTGTTAATATTTTAATATATGAAATATAAATTTTAAATATTTTTAAGCAATAAATATTAGTTATTTATAAAATTTAACTAGAATATATAAATTATATTTTAAATATTTAAATATAACTATTGAATATTTGTAATTAGTATTTTAAAAAAAATATTTTTTAAATTTTTAATTAATAATTTTAACACATTTGAAATTAAGCACAAAGAAAAAGGAAAAGTACTATGTCATTGGAGAGGTGAAAAAGTAATTGAACACTAAAAGTATTTTTGGAAGAGGAAAAGCTAAAAATTTTAGCTTCTCCTTTTCAAAAGTGCTTTTAAAAAACGCTTCTGAAAAATTAAAAATTTTAGTCAAAAGCAACTTGTTTAGCACAGCTTTTCTTCCAAAAGTGCTTTTGGAGCCAGAAGTACTTTTTTTAATTTGATGTTGAAACTTTTTTTTACCCAAATTGGTACATGAACTTGGCAATGTTTTTCTAATTTGGTACCTAAGCTTTTCTTTAGATTCAATTTGGAACCTAAATTTATTAAATATTATACAAATTACACAAAACACTAATGGTGTTAAAATTTATTTTGTTATGCTACAAAAATATTGTTAGTATTAGAGGAAATTCATGTTAAAAAAATAGGTATTGATCTATACTTAACGAATTAATATTAAATAAGAAAAAAAATTAAAATCCCAAATTAAAAGAAATTCATTATTTTTTGATTAATAAAATATTTAATTAAATAAATAAAACTAAAAGTAATTGAACATATAAAATAAAAAAATATCATATCATCTATCACATGTTGGTCATACATTGGTTATTTTTGCTATCTCATAAAAAAACATTTTTAGTATATTTGAGTAATTTGTGAAACGTTTGACAAGTACCAAATCAAACAAAAACAAAATATGTACCATATTAGGAAAAATAGTCAAACTAAAAAAACAAATTGGACCCCCAAAAAGATCAAGTACCAACTTAAGAAAAAATGTCAAGTTTATGTATCAAATTAGGAAAAAGTGTTAAGTTGGGAGTATCAAATTGGACCAAAAAAAAGTTTAGGTACCAAATTAGAAAAAAATGTTAAAGTCAAGTACCAAATGTTATATTAAGCCATAAAAATAAAATCCCAACAGGTTGGGTGTAATAGTAATATATAATGCACTCTTAAAAGGAGAATGAATGTTCAATCTTTGGAGACAACATTATTAAAAGGGACAGATACGGATTCCGAACATAAATCATAAACCAACATACAAAATACCCAAAAAAAAAATATCATTATCGTTTGTCCCCCAACTTAAAATTTTCATGCTAAAAAGATTAAATTGTATTACAAAATAATATAAGGGTCTAAAATTGTAATAAACTCACTTTATCTGAGAGAGACAGAAGCCATTGCCTATCCCTTTTGTAAAAAAAATATAGGTTAAATTGTTTAAGTTTAAAAAAAATATAGTAAAAGAAAAATATATAATAAGAATAAAAGAGATATATAAATACTAAATATTAAATTAAAAATAGGTAAACAATATCGCAAATCACCTTAAATTAATGTTATAATTATTTTGGTCACTCTAAAATAATTTTTTATCAATTTAGTCATTCTAATTAAGACAATTACTTGAATTGGTGAATACCATTAAAAACTAATTTCATCTGAATTGGTATTTTTTAACTTTTTAACTAAAACTAAAAGCCTCCTTATTATCGTTCTTCAATACCTCCACTTTCACCCTTCCAAAATGACTTGTTATTTCCTTTCCCCTCGCTCAGCTTCACTGTCCCACCTTTCTTCCCCAAAATTTCCACCACGTCCTCAACTTCCTTGACCCACTCCATCTCTTTGCCCACTCAACTTGCTCAATTCGTCTAAGGGCTAGTTTGACAATGCTTTTGAAAAGTACTTTTGAAAAGTGCCATGGAAAAGTGTTTTTCAGAAGTACTTTTGAAAAGTTTACTTTAAAATTTGAGTATTTAAAATTTGAGTGTTTAGCATTACTGTCAAAAAGTGCTTTTGAGAAATAAAATATCCATTTTAGACATGTTATTATCAAGTAACAAATATATATTTAAATAAAATTTAAATTAGTTAATATTATTATATTTTAGTAAGAATATAAAAAATTACTATAACTTGTTAATATTTTAATATATGAAATATAAATTTTAAATTTTTAAGTAATAAATATTAATTACTTATAAAATTAATTAGAATATATAAACTACATTTTAAATATTTAAATATAACTATTAAATATTTGTAATTAATATTTTAAATTTATTTTTTTATTTTTAATTAATGATTTTAACACATTTGTATTAAGCACCACAAAAAAAAGGGAAAGTATTATGTTATTAGAGGGGTGAAAAAGTAATTAAGCACTAAAAGTGTTTTTGGGAGAGGAAAAGCTAAAAATTTTAGTTCTCCTTTTCAGAAGTGCTTTTAAAAAGCACTTCTACAAAGCTAAAAATTCCAGCCAAAAGCAATTTGTTTTGCACTACTTTTCTTCCAAAATTATTTTTAGAGCAAAAATATTTTTAAAAAGCAATGAAGAACTGACCCTAAGTCTTTACCACCTCAGATTCTGACTTCAAGTGAAACCTCTATTTTAAACCTATAAATACCTATAATCCATCCATAGAAGATGGGGTGTTGGGTCCATTAACTTTTGGAACTGAGGGTCATTAAGTGCCGGAAACCTTATCTAGACGCGTACAATGATAAATTATAATATGGTTCCGGGGGTGTTGCACTAACCCATCCTGCTCCAATCAATTTACTTATGTGTACTCCCAATCCATGTACTCGTGTGTTACTTATTAAAATAAGCAAGGAAAAAGTCAATGCTAACATCGTCACAAAAATATCTAAGCAAAAGTATTGGCCAGTCGCCAAGTGTCCATTCTCCCTCACCGCAGATTACCTCTCAGCCACAAATCTTAACACTACCACACTAAATTAATTATTTTTGCACCCCGTCAATTTATGTAGTATTCAAATATTATCCATTTTTTTATTATATATAGTCATCTTAATTAAAAATTCAAATGCAGCCTCCAAATATTTAACACAATGTACCATATGCGAAACCCATAATATCCGACTCGGTTTAATTAAAATTTCCAAAATCAAATTAAAATGTTTCAGTTTTTCAAATTTTAAATAATTAATTATAACTCAAATTACATGATGAAGTCAATAGTCGGAAAATCAATTATGATTTAATCCAAATAAAACACCTATCTGCACTCATTAATTTAGAAGCTCAAACCCAAAGGGAAGTTCAGCTTCAACATTTTTAGTGTTTTGTAAAAATTCTAAATTTATTATGCTTAAATAAAATTAAAATATTATTTTAAATGTTGGAATTAGTTCAATTAAGAAAATAAAAGCAAATAATAGTAATTCTATTATTGTTTTTTGTTATTCTTCAAGATTCATATTCCAATACATCAAGTATTCACCTTCAAATTCAAATATAATAATTTGGGCATATAATAGATAATCTGATACAGCAAGTAAAAAAAAATCTTAACGCTAAAACCAAATTAAAATACTCAAAAATTCCCAACTATTAAGAAAATAATAAAAAAATATAAATGATGGTGAAATACAAAAAGAGAAAGCAACCGAACAATTTTAATAATCTTGACCGAGACGTTAAACATTAGTATTAATTATTTGCTGGCTTACAAGGAAAGATAGGTAGCCCATTTCAATACCTATTATTTTTTTGTCTTTATTTTATCAAATGCGCATCGCCCCTTTCTATTTCTATAACTTCCATTTCTTTGCTTTCAACTATCTTCATTATTAGTGTAAAAATATGTAAATTTAAGGGTGTGTTTAGATAGGATTAAAATATATAATAAAATTATTAAACAAACTATATTCCTCCATCATCTAACTGTTAAAACCAATGACAACCAATAAAATTAAAATATTTTACTTGATTTAGTTTAAGACTCAATATCATTATTAAACACTAAAAATATGAGAAAAGATTAAATGAAACCGCCATCATCTGTATCCCTTTCCAATAAATTTATACCACAATTTTCATCCTAAATTTTAGTATTTTTATCCTGAAAAAAATTAAATCCAAATTAAAATCCTGAAATTCAGGATAAAATGCTGAAATTTAGAATGAAAATACTGATGTCATAAATCTATTAAAAATGAATACAGATGATGTAGCGTAACTGTTTCATACAATTCTTTCTCTCAAAAATATATATATTATATATGTAAATATATGAAGTGCTGGTTTTACGTCATATAATGGTGGCGCACTCGTATTAGACTTTTGTACATCTTTTATTCTTCCTCCCACCCCTATACTTTTTTCCTTTATAAAAATACTCTCTCTGCCTAATTCCTCTTCTCAAACCAAGCTCCCAAGTTTCGCTCTTTTTCCTTTTCTCATCTCTCACTTCGATCATCTTGAGTTGAGTTTTAGTGTTGCAATCTTATTTCCAAGTTAGTGTTTAAAGGCTGGCAATGACGAAGGTTTATCCCAATGCTAGTAGTTTTTCCGGCAGCGGTACCATTCCCGAGAGGCCGCCTAAGGTGTTAGCAGCACCAGAATCCGAGGCAATTCTAACCGTATGGAAAAAATCCTTGCTCTTCAACTGCAATGGCTTCACAGTGTTTGGTAGTAAAGGTGATTTGGTGTTCAGGGTAGATAATTACATGGACGGTAACAAGGGTGAGATCCTTCTCATGGATGCCACTGGCAACCCTCTCCTTACCATCCGCCGCAAGGTACAGCGACGCATTCACTTTTTTTTTTTTTTTTTTGCATTTTTGGCTAATGTTTTCGATGAAACGATGATGATGATGTTTCAACGTTATTTGTTTTTGTTCAGAAAATGAGCCTGGGAGATAGCTGGTTGGTTTACAAAGGCGAAAGTACCTCAACGAATCCCCTACTTTGTGTGAGGAAATCGATGAACATCTTAAACAACAAGTGCTTGGCTTACGTTATCCCCGGCGACAACACTAGCAACCGAAGCAACAACGTCGTATACGAGATCGAAGGGTCGTATTCGCAAAGATCGTGTTCCGTATATGATGACAGGAGGAGATTAGCCGCAGAGATCAAGAAAAAAGAGGCTGTTAATGGAGGAGTTGCCTACGGAAACGACATCTTTCGCCTTGTTGTTCAGCCTGGTCATATCAGGCCGGATTTTGCCATGGCTCTCGTCATCCTTCTTGATCAAATGTTCGGATCTTCAAGACGATAACCATCTTTAATTTCTTGCTTTTTCTTTACCTAAACATTGTCTGTCTGTTTGTCTATCTATATATCTATATGAAAATCATAGCAACAATTTCCAAACTTGCAGCATCTGGTTATATATATATATATATATATATATATGTCTGGTTTTGATCATCTTCAAGCTGGTTTTTTTCGTTTTTGATAAAAAAACCAAGCCACCCAATGGGGAATTTCTGTTTGTATATGATGGTAGGTCGAAAATGAAAATGCTGCAGCTGTGGTGTGAGGTTTTTCTTTGTAAAGGAACATTAAAAAATTCTTAAAAGAATATCGAATAAGAGCTATAATTTCTGTATATTATTTTTGCTTAAAATTTTTGGTACAATCAAAAAGGAATTTAGGAACATGGAAAAAGCATACTGACAAAGCTCATTTGGACCACTCAAACTTATATTAGTACGATGATACGGTCACATTTCAAATTAAGGATATCTACCGTAAGGAATCCAAAATTCTCGAGAAACAAACAAACAAGTTCAGTGGGAAAAAGAAAGCGAAATCGTTAAACAGATTGCTCACGGATGTCCATCATTTGGAGTTGTTAAAATTATTTTCTGGGTGAAGTCAAATGATTAGTTTTTGAATTACTTTATTAAATTTGTTCAGTTGATTAACTTTTTATGTCTCGTCAAAAAGGTTGATGTATATAACTTCTTTTGCGGTGGATTGCATTTCAAGACTTTTCTTAGGATTGGATTTGCAGGTTCAGTATCATTGATAGCAACCTTACTTGTATTTCAAGATATTTTGCTATACTTAATTTAACAAAAGGTGTAGGCAAAGTAAAGAAGTAAGAGAACTTAAGCCTAATACTAAAATTGAAAGTATTAAGGAATATTTATATTTGGTTTTTGGGTTGCTCCTACGTGTTTTTAAAGATTATTCATTAGCAGATCGTCCAGCCATGTTGGCAATTTGATTTGTTTAGTGGCCAGTTTGTTAGCTCTGTAAGTTTACACAATTACTTATCATCTCAATTTGCTAGGTCTCTACTTGACACTTGAACAACAACTATGACCAACTTTAAGATGTTGATATAGTGATACAATAATGAAAAGGTATGGAGAAGAGTGCCGCGGTTATCATGGAGGCCGGTTCACTCAATTGGGGTGGAGCGTCGGAAGTTATGAAAAGTAAAGGAAAGAATAATGTTAAGGCTAAGGGTTGAAGGTAAGTTGGCAGGGTGTAGGATTAATATTTTTGAAAAGTCCATCTTTTCTTCATCGTTTCTGGAAATATTTACAAGCGAGAGTCTCATGTAAGATGGTGTTAACGTGTTGAACTTGTCATTTAATCATTATTACAGAATGCGTGAGGTGCATATCTTGCATAGGACTGGGATGTCTATGATAAGACAAATCTTGTCATTCATTTTGACGTGATGGTATAAAACAATTGAACTTACGTGATATTTGGTGATTAACGACATCACATTTCTTATGAAAGCTTAAGGATTTTGGTGACGAACGATTTGTGTTTATCCGAATGGTTATGTCGGGATGTGAATTTGTGAATGATCTCTTAACTCGAAGTGACATTTCGACTTGCTATATAATAAGTATTAATTTAATGATAAATAGAATTAATCCACCCCAAGATGTGAGTCTTGGTTAGCTCGGTGCATCAAATTATAAAGTTAAATGATAGATAAAATGTGTGATTGGAGAAAAGTTAGAAAAGGTTATCAAGTTGGGTGGGAGATCCCTGGTGGTGGTGGTGTAGTGAAAGAGGGTGAACATCTATGAAATAAATTGGAGAGGTACTCAACTTTAATCAGTGGGGTACTATCTAGAGTTGGCAAGTTTGGTGGCCCCTAAAATGAAATTTTGTTTATTTAGGTTTTTAGAAGTTTTAAAATTTTAAATTAATAAAAATAAAATTGAACTTTAATCTTCCTAAAATTAATAAAAAATAATTTAATCTTTTAAAATTTATAAATATATAAGCTATTAAAAATTAAAATTTAATTTCCACCTCTAAAATAATTTTTTGGCTTCCCCCTTACCTTAATATTCTTTCTTATGGTTTATGCTATGTTATTCAATTAATATTATTTTCAAAAAACATTTTAAAAGATATTAAATATATAGTATAAAACAAGAAAAAATATAATTATTTTTATTTATATTTTAGAAAGAAATTCTAAATTTAAAATTCATTTTTTACAAAAGGAAATTACATTTATAATTGAAATTTCCTTTAAAATTTTTATTAAAACAAAAACTATTTGTTACACATTATTTTTTAATAAATTGAATAAATATATTATTTGTAAACCTTTTAATATTTTTTGAACAATTTTATTATAGATTCTGATTATATATGTTTTTTTAACTTTTAACACAATACCTAAAATTACTCATAATTCATTTCTCAACCTATAAATGAGAAGATAATATATCTTAGTACACTCGAATTCAAGAAATTATCCATAAATTGCACATAGATTCTAGCCATCTGATTACCTTAAACTATCAAGGATTAGGTTTATATCATATAAGTCCATCCATTCAATTATTATATAAAATAAATAATTGATTAAATCAATTAAATTAAAAATTAACTGAATTAATTAAACTAATTGAATTAATCATTTGCTAAAAAAATAATGATGGAGAAAAATACATAAAAAAAATCCTGAATTTATGGAGTTAATTAATCCCGCACAAATACTTAAAATTAGGTATTATATAAAAAAATAAATGGAAAAAGAGCAATAGTTATACGTATGACTTCCAATAAAGATACCATCGCCCATACGATATCAATTACCTTCGAATTTATCCAACAAATATGAGGGGCTCCAGTCCAACTTATGGCGGCATAAATAGGATAGGATTTGTGTTGGGCTCTGCTTGTGAGGATGCCACAAACTTCAAGCCCACCAAAAAGCTACATTCTTTTCTGACCTTTTGCAAATTGCCTGCCAAGAGAGGGAGAGAGCAGAGACTTTGGAGAGAGATGGACAACAGCAGCGAGTCGCCTGCTACAACCCTAAACTCAAACAATGGAGGAGAACCCATAATGGAAGAACATAAACCTAAGCTGGTAGTAATAATGGGTCCAACTGGCTCTGGAAAATCACGTTTAGCCATCGATTTAGCCACGCATTTTCCTATCGAAATCATCAACGCTGATTCCATGCAAGTCTATCAAGGTCTTGATGTCCTCACCAATAAAGTCCCCCTCCATGAACAAAATGGTATTGCCTTCATATATCTCTCTGTCCGTATATATATTTTGTATTTTCTTTTGGAGAAAACTTTTGTTGATAACTTACCTAATTTTTGTAGGAGTGCCACATCATCTTTTGGGTACTGTTAGCTCGGATGTGGAATTCACGGCTAAAAAGTTCAGGGATTCTGCTATTCCTGTGAGTTCTGCTTCCTTTTGATTGTTTCCTTGTGTCTTTTCTTTTACATGTATGGATGTATGTGTTTTTCCCCCAAGCTTTTAATTATGCCATGTTCCTTTTGGTACTTGCTTATTTTGTTTGCTCAAAACTCAAAACTTTGCAATGAAGTAAATGGTTGAAACGAAATTCATAATTGATTAAGAATGGATAATCAACTACTATAACTCATTTTCTAACTTAATTGCTATAAGAGGGATCTCATCCATTTTTTTTATTTGAACAAATTTAAGGTTTTAAAAAAAAAAAAATCTTCAGAATTATGTTTCCTTTTGTATCTGGTGGAAAGTCCTAGAGCACTTTTGCTCGCTTGTCTATAACTTAGAAAGTGATACAATTCCTTGAGACTTAAGGTTGACAAAGCTCACATAACTGGTTTTATTTGTATGGCAATTATTCATGTTAAATACTTTTCTATGTTATTGTTTGCTGTCATTAATTCTCTACTTAATTTGTGCTATTTTACTTTCAGATTATTAGTGACATATTATCTCGCAACCGTTTGCCAGTCATTGTTGGAGGCACCAATTACTATATTCAGGTAAGCTTTTTTTTTTTCCCCAATATGATTAGTCCTCTTTAGCAAACTCTGGTGGAGTTTCTACCACTGGTATAGTAAGCCTTCTTGTGTATGAAGGCAGTTTTAGTACCTTTGACTAATAATATGCTAGAATCAAGTGTTTCTTTAATAAACATATATTTTTCTCAGTACTTTTTGTTTATTCTGTGCTGAGGCTTCTTGTATTTCATCTAACAAATTTAATGCTCAACAATGTTCTTCCTGGAAGGGCAAACATTTTCTATCATAATATCTTTTTCATTGTTTTCTAGCACTCAAATTAATCATTTATGTCTGGTTCCAAGAATGCTCTCATCTCTCTATGTCTGCCTGTCTGACTGTCTTCGATCATTTCTTTCTTTGTAGTTGTCTCTTCCTATTTATTTAGAGTCCAAGCAAATTAACTTTTAGTCTCCTGCACTCAATTAAGAAATTTATATTTAAACCCTTGTTTGCAGGCAGTTGTGAGTTCATTCCTTCTTGATGAATCAGTAGAAGATATGTCTGAAACCTACTCAAGGGACCATCCTGGTATGTAGGAATCCATGTGCTTTGGATCATTCCAAGTTACAAGTCTAGTGACATTGTTTGAATTGTCACAGGAACTGAGCAGACCAATCATATGCCTGACATCCTTGGAGACAGTTGCAATTATAGCTATGATCTTCTTAAAGAACTTGATCCAGTTGCAGCAAACAGAATTCATCCAAATAATCATAGAAAAGTAAGAATCAAATTTTGATGTATATGGTATGCTTACCTACCTATAATTGTTGTATATCTTATACCTACCTATAAAAGCACAAGTTGATAATGAATTATATTTTTGGCTGCTTGGGTTTGGCAGTATATTTTGCCACAGCAGTTATTGGTTGAAAGCTTGATCTCTTACTTGTTTCAGTTTAACTCAGCTAGTTAGATGTAACTCAATGCTCGAGAGTCCTACTGTGAACCTTGTTAGACAAACCTGAAGTTGAGACCAGCTTAGGGCTTGCTTGTAACTCTGTAGCTTTAGCTATACAAAGCACAAGTCGATAAAACATTGCTTTGTTACTTGAAGGTTTCGAAATTTTTAACTAAGATATAACCATGCAAACATTCATGACATTCGTTCAACTTGCAGATTAATCTATACCTTAGTCTTTATGCTCGTTCTGGTGTTCTTCCCAGCAAACTTTATCAGGGAAAGGCTGCAGAGGTTGGTGGTCCTTGATTCATGTTTATGCTTATTGTTTACTTGTACCTACTATAAAGTTTATCTTCTTTGTCTTTTGAATTCTTTTACGACACATCTATTGCTGTTTTGATTTAGCAAGACCAAACAGAAACCATTGAGATCAAACTAATATTTCTTGAGAGGGAGATGGCACTTAGTTGACCTACTTGCTTTTGAATTTAAATTTTGCATGTGGCAGGGCAGAACTGGGGCCGAGTTGATAATTCTAGTTATCGTTGCTGTTTTATATGCATCGATGCTGCCTTACCTGTGCTGGACCAGTATGTGGAACAAAGGGTAGACTGCATGATAGATGCAGGTTTGCTCGATGAAGTGTATGACATTTACAATCCAAATGCAAATTATACTCTAGGTTTGCGACAGGCCATAGGTGTTCGAGAATTTGAGAATTTTCTTCAAGCTTACTTTTCTGACAGCATGGATGATGAGATGAGTGATTCTTCTGATGAAACTCTTCTAAAGCTGTCAACAAGGATTGATGATAAATTGTTCAAAGAAAATGTTAGGGGAATACTAATTTCCTCTTGTGATAACCCCCAAAAAGTTCTGTTAGAAGAAGCCATTGACAAAGTAAAAGCAAACACCCGGAGACTTGTTCGTCGTCAAGTAAGTCTATCTTGTCGCATTATTCATGCTTTTGGTTGACCTGAATCACTGTTGGAACCTTTTGGAGACTTGAGTCTTTTGAATATGCATAGTTCCACTAATTTGTAATATTTGACCAGTTTTTAAAATGGAAGTAAGTTGTTTCTGGAACTCAAATAAGTCCATTCCCTGAATCAATTAAGATGGAGGCATTGTAGCAGTTTGTGGTGGCTCTATGTAAAATGTGTGTTAAGTTATTAACATGTAAAATGGTTGTTTTGCAGAAAAGGAGGGTCAATCAACTTCAGACATTGTTTGGATGGAATATTAGTTATGTTGATGCAACAGAATCTATATCAAGTACACTCTTGCAGCAGATCCCTTTTCATATATTTACTTTTTCAGCGAGAATATTATCTTCTCTGTTATTGGGTGAATCATCATTATGAATAATCGTGTCTCTATATTTCAGAGAAATCAGATGAGTGTTGGGCAGTGCAAGTGGTTGGACCTGCTGTGAAAATGATTAGATCATTCCTCAATAAAGATGATAGTAACGGGCGAACTCCGGATGGTGAAAGTAAAACTTCAACGGATACAGTCCAGAGGGACTTGTGGACTCAATACGTATGCAAGGTCGACTACAACTGAAACAAATCTGTCTGTATAATTTTCATTCGCCTTTGCATGTTAGAATCTGCTGGCTGCAAAGATTAAGGTTCCAGTTTTTGATAAAATTGAGCTTATTATTCTATTAACAGGCCTGCGGAGATAGGATATTAAGAGGAGCCCATGAGTGGGAACAGCATAAACAGGGTCGTGGGCATCGAAAACGAATGTTGAGCCTTCGAAAGTCTCAAAGTTCCTCACCGGCGTAGATCAGCAAGAGGAACATCTGAGTTTGTAACATTTACTCTTTTCCAACAGGATACCATTGTAGCATATTAATCTGTGATTCCAACCAAAATTGTACACTCTCATGTTTTACATGAATCTGATTTATGTGGGTAGTTAGTCATTTTAGTGTTACAGCTTAAGCTTCAGTACCTTTCTGGTCTTTTTCAGGACATACATCCAGGTTCCAGAGCTCTGTTCAAATTATCTGATTGTTTGCTTCGCATTGCTCATGTTTTTCATGCATGGGTCCTTTGAACAAATAGGTAGGTTGAGAAATGGATTAACCAACAATCATTCAAACCGAGTTATTTAGACGATTTATGAACTGTGATACTCAAAATTGAATTGAAATTTTTTTATTTAATATTTATGTTCTGAAAAATAAAATTATAGTAACGTAGCCTTTCACATCAAATATATATGCTGCAGAAAATCCTAGAAGATGTTAAACCTACTTTTGACTTTGTTTTTTTCACATTAACCGATGAGACGTATTTAGGTTAAATTAGGCTGCCTTAATCAAAGATGGTCCCATCCAAATAATCCTGTCTGCCATTCAACTATAGCAGCAAAAACAGCTGGTTCAAAACATCCAACAATTGTCATCAACATACTCTTTACATGCAGATTTCATCTTTGGGTTCTAATTTTGTGAATTTTAATCTTTGTACTTTTTTAGATTCATTCTTTAACTAGCTATAATACTGCAAAAAGGGTGTTTAAAGGAAAAGCACTGGACAAAAGATGACTGAAAAATGAAAATGGAGGTCCATGTGAAAAGAAATTAAAAATAAAAGGTGAAAGAAAAAGGGCCATTTCTTCCCATTGTAATCACAAGCATGCCATAATTAACCAAAAGGAGACTTAAGCAGGCTCTTTGTTTTTATACCTTCTTATCTCCTCTGATCATCAAAGGCACCATCTCCCATTAATTTCATTCACATCATCTGAAAGGGACAAACAAAGCAAAAGCAACAATGGAAGAGATCCTGCAAATATTCAAGAAACTCAAGCTTCAATATTTGCTCCTTTCCCACATGCTCCTTTTTACCACCTCCACAGCCCTAAAAACAGCTCCCACACTCCACTGTGGTAACCTTCAGCTTCAAACACCTTTCTTGGCTCAAAATTCCACCAACTTCTCCCCATTAAATCTCATGACCAGATGCAAATCTCAGAAGCTATATTTCAGGACCTCTCTGGGTCTTTTCCCCATCTCTTCCATTGATTACACAAGTAAAACACTAACAGTGTCTCACACTAGTTGTTCTTCTTCAGAGCATTTTGTATCCCCAGCACTCCTTTCAGCTGGTTTCCCTTCTCCTCCTCAGCCTAATTCACTCCTTCTCTTCAACTGCTCACACAAAACCCACCCCACCGCAGCGTCTTTTATCCACAACTGCACTCGCTTCCACATGTGTGGAGAGGCTGCTTCTGAAGTTCAACTGCCCTTTTCATGTCTAGTTGTTAAAGATATTGAAAAGCTTGACCCTGGATTTCATCCTAAAGATTTGAGTTGCTCAGGTTACAGGAGGGTTTATAGAAGGTCTTTAAGTGAGGAAGACTATGAAGGAGTTGATTTGGGGACAAGGATTTCATTCGACATTCCTGACCATGTACCTGATATGTGTAATGAATGTAAGAAGCCTAATGGCAATTGTGGTGTTGGGTTGAAGTGCATTTGTCATGCTAAAGATTGCAGTAAGTACCCCCCTCCCCCTCAATGTTTCTATTTGATCTATATTGCATTATTTTTTTTGTCTTAAAATGTTTTGATTAATTTAATGGTGTTTTCGCAGAAGACAAGGTCCTTTCAGCTGCCACATCACTCGGCACCGGTATAAGTTTCCTATTTCCCTTATTTTCTATCATTGTTCAGATGAATTTCCGAATGATTTAAGCAGTTCCAGAACATGAAATGCGGAGAACAAACACGTATCTTTTTGCTCTTCTTCCTCATGTATTCTTATTTTTCTACAGAACGGGTCTTATGTTTCTTGTCATCTCTCAATGCACATATACATAAAGCTAGTTTGGGCCCCCTTTATGAAATGATCTTGATGAAAGCAAAGCTTATACCTTTATAAGTACATGGTTATGTAGTGAGAACCACATGCTTCATCAATTGGCCAAAGTAGTTAGCATTTAATCTCTCGTGGTTTTATGTAACATAAGCTATGTAGCTCAAAAAATGCAGGACAAGGTTTTGCATTCATTGCTCTACATCCAAAAAGTTCAGTAAAAAGATGTGAAGATGATATGATGTTTATCAATCATGGAGAAATCATCCATTGTTGTTTTACTTGGTTGACATGAAAAGGATAGCTTTCATCCAAATTTTGTATACAAATTAAATCTTCTTTTGAATGAAGATGATTGATTGTCATCATAATTCAAAATGCACACTTTACGACTTAGTTCTGGTCCTTCTGGACATTTCCTGTTAGCTGGAAGTAAATGTATCTGTCCTGAAACCAAGTTTGTGATTGCCCTTGTGAGTAGTGATTTTAAGGTTTAAACTTTAAGGTGATTATGAACAATTAAATAGCTAGCTTGTACAACAACACATTTGGTTCATGTTTATTGAACTTTTCATATTTTTTAAAGTGTTGTTTGTGTTCGACACATGTTACAAACACATGAAAAATCTTAAAAGAATATAATTATACTCGTGTCAGATGCATATTCATATCTAAGACTCACACTCGAATTTGATTAACATAACACTTGATTGCATTTGATATTTTCTGCGGTGCTCCCTCAAAGGATAGTAAAACAAAATTAATATCCATACAGCTAATGATCAAGATTATAAAAAACTACATTGATGGAAAATAATTGAACAAAACAAAAGTAGAGATGATGGCTATTTTGTGAGGGATATTTGACGACCTTAAAGCAACTCGGAAACAAAAGGAGAAATGGAGTGGGTGCATCCATTTCCTTTTGAAATAAAGCTTCAAGTTTTGAATGATGAAAGGGTCAGTTTCATTAGGTGAAATGAGAGTATTGATATAATATTAAATGTAACAAATATGATGGTTAAAAAAACTGAGATGTTATCAGCTTTAAGTATATGTTAATAAATTTATGTTTACATGCTAAGCAGAGAGCACTTTCCAACTAGCAAAGATAAAGCCCATGAAATCTATTTCCATTCCAGGCCATGGGTGACTCAATGGATCCTTCAACCTGTAAAACTCAATGAAAAAGCTGACATGGCCATAAAGCAGAACCAGGAATGGGTTATAATTTTGAAGATTAAAGAACATGGTTTTGGTGAGAATAAGGCTGCCCCTGCTTTTATCACCAAGGCATCTTTCCAAGGGCCTGACCAGGCCCCCTTACATCCTCAATGCTCCATTCTTTTGAAGTTTAAACTCTGCATCACCTTAGTTGTCACCAATCTTCATTTTTTTTCTAACTAAGTTTTAAGGAAAGAAACCATAGAGAAAGTAGAGAGGAAAGCACTGTGTTGTCAAATTCTTAATTATACTTTTTCAGTTAAAGCTGCGATTCAAAGAGACAGAAAGAAAAGAATATGGGAAGATGGGTTTTTAAGGTTTGAAGGATACTTCCCGTTGGTGTTTCATTCATCATGTTGCAAATGCTTAGTTTCCGACAACTTTTTTGCTTTAGCAGTTAATGTTTTGCCAAGCCAAGACATTAAATTACATAAATTTAATTACTTTCATCTCCATCCCTCACTCTTAAAAATGTACTTATCAGAATTTTTTTGTTCTTTTTCGTTTTAACACAGCTTCATTGTCTTGGACCCTATGAGCAGTTTTTGGACTTCTAGAGTCCAGCTGGATAACATATTTCAAATGCTCATGTGATGATTAACATCAACTATAAATAGTCCATCAGATTTTTAGTTTCCATTGTTGCCTTAAAATGAAGAATGTAATCCTAAAGGGTTCGCATGGCTTCTTCTGCATAGATAGAGGGTTGACAAGATTTTATATGTCGCCTTATTGGTAAGGAATCGACTCATAAGTTAATGTGCTAGTTGACCAATGTTCTGGATAGAACCTTTGATAAAGACAAATACCAGCTTCTTACATGTTTCTACAAACTCATGGATAAAATCTATATTTGAGTCACAGTGGCACCTAAAATTTCCATGTAATTATTGTATTGCAGGAATGATTGGTTGGATATCTAGTTCCATTGCAAGATTCTTTTGGCAATTTCAAAATTTGGGGACATGCCGAGAGTTGCGAGGAAGAGGGGATTGAGAAGACTATTGGGAAAGCGTAACAATATGGTCATTTGTGTCTTGCCTCTCAAGGTTGATGGATGGTACTTGTAAAACTCTTCATATGGATGACATGAAGCCACTTGTCTCACTAAGTGAGACTTACAAAGTCATTGGTGAGCCTTTGACACATGTATTTAGAAGTTATTGAGCATCTTATTATCGTAAATTATCTTAGAAAAATTTTGATGTAATTGGACGAGGTCCACGTATAAAATATACAAAAGACAAATTTTAATAACTATGTAAGATGGGGTGTAGCTTTCTTGATGAATTTTTTTTTATAATAAATCTTTTTAATCAAAGTGATTAATACGATAAAATTTTTGAGGTGAGGTGAAGATATACAAAAACAATATTTAAGTTACAATAGAGTAACTAGGCTTCTAGTTTGTGAATAATTACAAGTAAAAAAAAAAATGAAGAAGTTGAAAAGATCAACCTTTCAACAAATTTGAATTTTAGTGATTATCATTTTCAAATGGATATTAAGTTAGTCCAAAATTGATCTTCTTTTGATGAAAGCCATGAAGGACACAAAAGCCAATGATGTTGATTTTAATGGCTTTTTATTATTTATCAAATTTATGGCGTGTTTCCTGGAAAAAAAAAAACAATTATGAGGTGTTTTTTATTTGAAATTATCATTAAATCTTAACCACTACAACTAAAAATAAAAAAATTATACCTATAAATTATAGGAATGTTAGCTTCAAAGTGATGCCCCTGTTTGGTAAAGATGTAAAAAAATAATAATTTGTACTTAAATTAATAAAATACTAATTTAATGATAAAGAAAGAAATTTTGAAAATGTTTAAGTTCGATGTTTGAACCCACCATATTCATTTTAGTTTATTCTCATTCAAGTAAAAATATTATTTGTTTCGCTGATTGGTCTTAACTCGATTAATATGAATATTATTGTTATTACAGGAAGACGTGAGTTTGAGTATGCTGAAACGTATCATCCTCCTATTTATAGATTAAAGAGTTAAAAGAAAACAGATATAATTAAAACCTATAATAAAATTATTAAAAAAATTAGAAAGCCTAAAAATAAATGAAAGTTGAAATAATGGAACCAATATTTAATGCATGATCTAAGGTAAGGTAGTTTCATGCAAAAATGAGAAATGATTCTAAGTACAGAAACCAATCATGGTAATTTAATACCTAACCTTATTCACTTGTAGTGTGTGCTTAATGGACTAAGAGAAAAATTAAAAAAAAAAATATAGAAAAGGGAAATGAAAAATAGGGGGGAATATTTTTTAAGTGTATTTTAGTAAAAATAAAAGTGGGAGAAAAAAAATAGAAATGATGATAATTCTTAATATAGTTTGATTTTTTTTATTGTGGTATTTGTGTTGTTTTTGGTTTAATATGATATTTGTATTTGATAAAAATTATAAATTTTGGTATCCAAAAGCAATTGCATTAACTCTTTGGTATTTAATTAATAATTTAGGGTTAATTTAATGAAATTTAATTGTTAATATTATTAGCTAATTATGAATTTCGAACTTTAAAACTCAAATTAACTACTAAAAAAAATTAACATTGTTATCTTTAGATACCAAAATATATAAATTTTGATATATATGTATCAGATTGGAGTAAAAAATAATAAAAGTACCGCATTAAAAAAAGTGTTAAACTCAAATACCAAATTATGTATTAAGTCTATTATATTGATACATAAAAATAAATCATTTTAGATTAAAACGAGAAAAGGAGAAAAATAAAAAAGATGTATTTTTTTACATTTTCATTTTTTTTTTCAAAAATTTCAAAATTTTCAAACAAATTTTAGAGTTGACTTTCTCATAGTTGGAATTTTGAAAGAGGAATTAACGGAACTAAACTCTGGAAATAATTTACTAACTTTACAATAATTCCCAACAACTACAATAATAAGATTGATATAAAGCAATAGTGAAGCAGTCTGCACAGTGCACACCCCCAATAATTGACATATCTTTTGGCTGTTTGGAAACCTCCCTCCAACATTCTCTTTCGTGTGCCATAAAGCAAGTTTGTCTTGACTTTGCAACCCCAATTTATGTTTCTTTGCTTTTCACACCATTCATCTTTTGAGATTTAAGGTTATATATATAATGAATGTTCATAAAAAACATATAAAGTTACCATGTTTTTTTGTTTTATCTTGTCTAATTCTGAGTTAATACACAACATTAATGCTGGTCCTTGTGTAGATATCATCTGAACCCATACTTGTATCTTTGGCATGAATAATGTCAGAATTATGAACCGTCTTGAATTCGAAATCTTTGTTTCAAATGGTCCACTAACATGGCTCTCTCAAACTAGGGGAGCTTTGCCACCCGTTTAGGAGTTTGACGCTGTCCGGTGTAACTATCGAATATAGGAGAGTCGCGTATTAAAAAAAAAAAAAAAGTTACATGTTTGGAAAATAAATGGAATGGACATGCATCAAATGGACAACTACTTTTAGCATCACACATTGTGCAAGGCCATTCAAATTAATCCAGAAATCTTAGTTGTCTTCATTTAAATTTCACATGTAGAAAGGGAAGGGGTGGAGCCAGAGAATTAATGCTACTCTTTTAGCAAGGAAACATATACCTTTGCAATCCTTGGTTACTGAGGGTCCAATGAAGAGCCTTAATATGGGTACTTAATGGCATCTCCCTCGAGAAAGTTTTGGTTCTTGCTTGTGGACCAAATATTAATTCCCAAGGACCAAGGGGACCATGGACTGCTATTCTTTTATGATAGAAGGTGCGAAGCATGGGCAAGTTCAAGCAAGCCATGCGCATGTTCAGGGTTGTTTTCATAGCCATCCAAAGCAAGCTAGAGTTATGATCCACTGTATGCCTAATAAACCAGAAAATTTTGTATAATTAACTACCTTATAAAGCAAATTCAAATGGAAATATTCTATGGTCAAATTGTTAGTAAACAGTAGCAGGAGATTCCCCACTTTATTTTGTCCTTTTAAAGGCAAAAGCTAGCAATCTTCCTTGATATCTTTCAATATATCCAAATGCTTTTACCAAATCTTCATTGATACCCTTCCAAAGAAAAAAAAGAAAAGCTTGTTTTGAGATGTCTTTTCTTTTACGGTTTCAATTATTTGAACTCATTACGAGCATTATGTTCACTGTAATTAATTATCCAAATCTTTATTACCAGAGAAACAAAACCAACTTTTAATTAAAGCTACACTCCACATTCTGCAACACAGAAACTAAAATATTCTGCAGCTCAAGTTATTTTCTTTTCTCTTATGATCAAAGAATTCAAGTATCTATTCCTTTCAAGGAAAGGGGGGGAAAATTGAGATGAAAAAGGAACAACTTTGGACAAAAAAACTGAAAATCTAAAACAAAATAAACAAACATGAACAAAGTGATCCGTTTCTTTATGTGTTCTTACAGGCATGAATCAACAAGGAGAATTCAACTCTGTCTTGGTCTTTCTGCACCAACTTCTCCTCCAACCAAAGCCGGCTATCCAAACCACTTCTTGTCCTAAATAAGAACACAGCTGAACCAGTAACAGGATTGAAGAACCAGTCATAGGCATCCCACATCAGATCAACTAACAATCCATCAACAAATATCGTCTGGTTTCCTCTAAAATTCCATTGCAGCCTCTTTACTCGAATCACCGTCTTCTTATCGATACAAACCGATAAAACCGGGTACTTTAGGCCTTCATGTTCACCACTGCATCTGATTAGAATATCATGTACAATGCCTGTATCACAGAATTGAGCCTTGGTGGAATACAGCGTAGTGCCAGAACAATGTTCTTGCCTGGAAATGAGGGAGACTTTAGCAACTGGGGTTGCATTTTTGAACTTCTTGGTGACCGTTTCTTCAGCCATATCGCCTAAAACAAGGCCTATCTCGGAATCAACCATGACTAAAACATAGAACCCATCAACAGGTTCGGGTCCCGTATCATACTTAGCAGTGGAAAGATCCCAAAAGACTTCGATCTTGGAATGATCGGATTCGATCACTTTGTTGCCTTTCTTCTTCCTGAAGAACCTCAAGTTGGTGTTGAGCTTGAAAGATGTTGAAGGGTCATCACCGATGTTAATGCTTAGGCCTTGACCGCTGTGGTTCTTGCACCAAGTGACTCGGATCAAAAGCTGCTTCTGGGTTGAAAGAATGAGCCTGTAAACACCCGTGACAGCATTTTGGACTGATGGGGCTAGGCTTGGAGCGATGCAAGCATTGCTCGAATAGCTGGAACATGAAGAATGTGAAACATTTACTGCGTTCTCACTGAAACAAGAAACAATGTCTCTCATTGTATATATCGAAAACTGCAAAAGAAAAAAATGGGTTCCGGATTTCGAGAGGAAAGATCTAAAGCTTTGGAGAGATTTATGTTATGGAAATAAGAGGAAGACAGGCAGCAGCAGCAAGGAAATTTAGATCCATATGCATGTGTATTAAATAAATATGAATCTCTCTATTTGACCCTTTTATATAACCCACAATAATATAATCAAAGTAAAGAAGCAGGAGAGTGATGCAAGAGAAAATTCAAGCTTGCTTTGCCAGTTCATCACATATATTAAAAATTGCTAAAGAAGAAATGAAAAAGGCAGAAAGTGAAGTTGGACCTGGTCTGAAATACCACCAATCTTCTTGTGCTTTTAATTCCTTACCCTTGGCTTCTGTGATTATCAATACTTAATAAAATTTCAGTTATATGTATTTAAAAGTTCAAAATAAAAATTTGCAATTTAGGTACTATGTTACTTAGTTCGATCATTTTACTCACTCTTATTAAAATTACAATCGATAAACTGAGATAGATTTTTTTCGCAATATCGTCTATTTCTTAAAAAAAAAAAACAAAATTAATATACCATTTTCCCAAAAATGGTGATTCCCCCTAAATCAATCAAACTCATTAGCTTATAACTATTTTAGAATTGGCACTGGAAACTAATCTCAATTTTGGTTCGGCAACTAAACAATCTTCTTTTATGAAAATAGAATTTAATGAATAACAATGACATGTATTTTACCTGGAAAATAAAAATTTAAAAGAAAAATTCATGTCAGCTTGACATTTATAATTTTTACGGGAGTGATTAAAATAATCAAATATATAACATGAGTAATTAAATTATAAATTTTTTTTATGGGTGCTTAAAATAAAATTTTTTTATAATTGAGTACTATCTATTTAATTTATTGAAATAAAAAATATATTTTTAACACACAACATTTGGTATTTAACTATAACTATATCACTATTCTACTTAAAATTAATCATGATAAAATAAAATAAAAAACACAAATTTACATAAAATAAAAATGAGATTTAAAAGTTTAAGAAGATAAATATGGGAGGTGGTAAGGGTGAAAATAAAGTTTAGGGGAGAGTGAAAGGCAAGGAGGATGCTGGTAATATGGAAAAGGAAATTGTGTGCATTTAATAGGGAAAAAAATAATTAAGAAAATTAAATTTGTATGGGTTTTTAAATTGAAAGTAGATTTTGTACTAAAAATAATATTAGACCCACAAAATGAGTGGTAAATTTAGGGGTGAATGCATGATGAAAAAACTCTATCCCTTTAGTTATTGTATTTTTATATAATTTCCCTCTAGATTATAAATTAAAATACTTAACTAACCGTGTGACTATTTTTAATTAAAGCTGTAGCTGTAACATCCTTTAATATCAGAGAAATACAAAAATAAATAAAAAGCATGTGGTTACAGTTAAGAAGCAACATTGAAATCAATGCACAAGCACCCATGAAGTTAGGGCTTTGGCTTTTAGGTGAAGACTCAACACTCTTTCTCCTCTAATTCCCCACTCATACCCTAAAACATCTTTTTACCTTGTTATATATCACCCCATCTATTGAATCTTAATAACTCTAGAACTTAAAAGGCTAAAATTAAAGCTTTGTTGAAATATGGATTAAAGTAGATGCAAATAGGCAAAAGGAAATAACCTAGAATTTGAGTGCTTTAAAAAGTAAAAGAAATGAAAAGGGAGGTTTAGAACATGCATTTGGGCTTTATGTTATCATTAGGTTTTTAAACAAACATATTTATATGATGTAATGAAAGACAAAAGTGTTTTTCTTAAAAAAGAATGGGTTTATAGAGACATCTTGCATTGCATAAGAAATAAGAAATTGTCATGAAAATATACAACAATTCAACAAAAGCTTTATTTATTTATTTGTTAAGTAGTTAGGATTAATTAAGGGGGGGCATGCCATACTTTGTGGTTATGGACCCCAAGAAACGGAGCTGCCTTAGGGCATCTTCCCCATTTTGCGCAAATAAATGAATATTGAATCTGCTCAAGAAATAGAAACAAAGGTTAATGGTTTTTTCTTTAGGATGGAATTCATATTTGATACGCTATTCTTACTCTATAAAACAACATTTTAAACTTAAATCATTATCATATTTTGGAAAATTAAAAATAAAAAGGAATTTGAGTGTAATTGTTTATATTTTTACTTTTCTTAAAAATTGAAGAGTGTAATTGAGTTGCTCTAATTATACTTAATTTCGTGAAACTCACTAATTACAGTAACCATCTGAACATACCATACATGTATAATTATAAATAATTACACCTAAATTCAATTACTAATTAATTTTCCATATCCACCCTATATTTCAATCAAAACTAAAACTTTAAAATATAGAAGAATACATTCTATTACTTAAGCAATCTTACATTGGCAGAGCCTCAATAGAGATAGAGAGGTCAATTGACCCCAATTTTGTAAAAGAATAATTTTTTGTAACACCTCTAACCTTTATTCGTCGCCGGAACATGATTATAGAGCATTGCCAGACTTTTCAGATAAAAAACAGACATTACATATTATTTAACGTAAATGTCATAAATCAATCATATTGTCCCTTATATGAGCCCTCGAGGCCCAAAATACATGTTAGAAACAAATCGGGACTAAACCGGGTACTCAAATTTTTTCGAAAACATGAAAAATTTTCGAACAAATAGGGGACACACGCCCGTGTGACTTGCAATATTAAGGTGCAGGGGTCACACGGTCAAGTCATACGCCCGTGTGCTAGGTCGTGTGTCACATTCGGCTGAGACACATACCGTGTCTCTGCCCGTGTGAAAATACCTGAGCATTTTGTTTTGAAATTTTAAAGTTGCAGGGGACACATGGCCAAACCACACGCCCATGTGTTAGCCATGTGTCTCACACTATCCAGTCACACGCCCGTGTGTCTGGCCGTGTGGACTCAAAATGAACCTTAAACATCAAGTTTACCATTCCCTGCAATCTTGAATACTAAACAACTCAAAATCAATTGTTCAACCAATTTGAAACAAAATCAGATATCTTCAAAACATGTCAAAATAATCAACCTAGATGTTTAACCAATGTACCCTCATAGGTACCACAATCATATTATCAAAACATATTAATTTAAACATCATTCAAATCAAATTTGTAAAGATGCCAAATTCAACCTAATTTTGCCTATATCATGTTCATTTATGCAATAATTTAAAACATGCCATATTATAGCCTTAATATAACACATACTCATATATATAACCAACCAAAATTAACTTAAAATCTTGTTTACAGTCAATCCACAAAATAGTTAACAATTAGATGCCCTAGGTACATGCCGACACAAAAAGGAATAACATCACCATGTTTGATGATGCGATCTAGCCTTGGTTTAGTGAGTTGAGTCGCTTTCGTTGCCCGATCATCTAACAATGAAGTTTCGTTCGTTTTGGTGAAAGAAGAAGTTATTTGGCTATGAATAGGAAGCGATATGCAAGTGGGTTCAAAAAGGGTTGGTTTAATGATTTTAGGTTCGGCTAACAAGAAGAATTAGTTTAGGCTGATAATGATTCGGATTAAGATGGGGAATGGAATAAAGGGACTTAAGAAACAAGAGTGAACCAACACTATAAGAAAGTGCTGACCCGAAAGTTATATGTTCTTAAGGTGGTTGGTGAATGAAAATAGGGACCTCGACCCACTATCTATGGAAGATAGGAACCTCGATATAATGGTTCGAATGCCACACTACGAAAGTGATGAGTTCAGTTTCAAAGAACTAGGTTGACGCCACTAGCTGAATAGATAAGTCAATAGAGTCTTTGGGCAAAATTTGAGAGAAGTTAATCTCACCAAATACTTAAATTTAATCATAAAAATGTCAAAAGTCCTTAACAAAGTGATAGGAGCCGAAATTTATAGAAAATACAAGGGGTAGCCGAATAGGCCCTAAAAGTAGCTGAATAGTTAGCTGAAAATTCCAGAATTTTGTGGGAAGGTTCCTTGAAGCTTCTTGAGCATGGAGAACGTCAATGGCAGCATCTAGGTGCCTTAATCTAGCTGAAAAATTAAAGAGAATGGTTGGGAATTGAAATGCAATAAGTTATTTCAGCCACGTGCTTGAATCTTCTTTAATGGGGCTGCTTGGTTTAGTCGAATGTACATGGGAGTTAATGGGCTGCTTTGGGCACTCCATAGGTCATGGTGTGTGAACAAGCTGATTTGAATGGCCATATAAGTGTGAACAACCAAAACCGAACAGCCCTTGGTGTGAAAGGAATATTCGGTTGGTGTGAAAGGCATTAGATTGCCTTGGGCAGCCAATCGGACATCTTGGAAAGTTGAAAAGCTTGGCTGAATAGTCACTTGGGAAACACCAATGACTAGCACACCAAAATTAATTCATCCATGCACCTAGGACGTCCAAAGGAAGTGTACCTACACAAAATTAAATCATAAAATTAAATCCTCTTTTGGGCACATTAAATTCCACAAAAAAAAAAACAAATAAAATCTGCACATTAATTTCAGCTAGCATATTTAATCTATGTAATAGTTTATGTAACACCCCCTACCTGTATTCGTTGTCAGAATAAGGTACGAGGCATTACCAGAGTTTACAATTTTTTTTTTTTAAAAAACGAGACCAGTCTAATTCAACATATTTTCAAGATAATTCATGCATATTTATAAGATAACTTAAACACATAAGCCATACCAATGGCTGACCTTACATTCATTTCATATTAACATCTATTTTATTAGCTTATACATGCCATTCATTTCCAAACTAAAGTTTCTTTAAATACCGAAATACTGGGGTTGATAGTGTGATGAGTCTCCCACCGATCCGACCTCCGAGCTCTTAACACTACAAAACAGGGAAAAAGGAAATAGGGTAAGCACTTTGTGCTTAGTAAGCCCATGTAACAAGAATTATACTTACCTAGTATTTTCAATACAAACAATAAACATTCATATACTCACTCAATGCATTATTACCCTAACATTCACAAACTCAACATTCAAGTTAGTCGATTAATTTCCATATATCAATAATATATATTATGATTGATGAGCTCATCAATACCATAATTTCCATATTTTTTTTATATTTATCCCATTGAATTACTCGGAATTTCGATGGATTTTCAGAGGTACACTTTAGTGTACAAATTCGGGTCCGTCAATTCATATTCATGTGCGCACATTTCCATTTCAGAGAGCACACTCCCGCGAACCTCATCCTTACAGCGGGATTACCAGTCCAGGCTAAATCCCCTGTAATATAAACTCATAGAGTATTGTCGGGATTACCAGTCCAGGCTAAATCCCCTGCAACGACAATTACTCTAATGAGCTTGGATCTGAATTACCAGTCCAGGCTAAATTCAGACCCTAATTCAGATTACCCGTCCGGGCTAAATCCATTTTCCACATATTCTTCGGGAGGGCTATATCAGGATAGGATCACCCGTCCGGGCTAGATCCTTTTTACCGTCAATTCCTTTTTCAGAGATCCATCGAATTTTTCCTTTCATTCAACCGGGATTTCTTTCTTTTTTTATCAAAAATATCAATGTTGCATAAATTTTCATACAATGAACATTCAAATTATATTCACATCAATAACATACATTTTAACATTTAAGAATATAATTCAAGTTACATGAACTTACCTCGATATTAGTTCGTTTATAAAATCTACTAATCCGGGACTTTTTCCTTTCCTCGATCTAGCTTCGTATTTGAGTTTTCCGGATCTAAATAAATAAATTCAATCATCAATTCAATACATTTCATGTTCACATGTAGCATTTTCTATAATTCTATTATTATTTTTAGTTTATTCAAAGCTGTCTACTTGAGTCACAGTCACTAAATTATTTATTTCTCGAGCTACAGAGCTCCAAATGAGGAACCGTTAATTTTCTCTGAAACTAGATTCACATTGCTTTATACCATAAAATTTCCAGAATTTTTATCCCAGCCAATTAGTACAGTTTATTCATCAAATTTGCCCCTGTTCTGCTGTCTGGCAGTTCTGACTCTTCTTCACTAAAAATTAATTATCTCTTCATACAGAAATTCGATGGTGTTCCCGTTTATTTCTATAGAAAATAGACTCATTCAGGATTCTAAACATATAAATTTAAGCCCATAATTATTTTTCTTCAATTTTTGATGATTTTCTAAAGTCAAAACAGGGGAACCCGAATTCATTCTGAACCAGTCTTACAAAAATCTAAATATCTCAAAATACAGAACTTATTTTCTTTCCTTGTTTCTTCATATGAAAATAGACTCAATAATCTTTAATTTCATATCTCACTCAACTTCTAATTCCACTTCTACGATTTTTGGTGAATTTCCAAACTTACTCTACTGCTGCTGTCCCAAAACTGTTTTCTTATAGCTTGTTTTACAATTAAGTCCTTTATCCAATTCTAACTTCAAATTCTTTCAATTCAACCATTAATTCATCATTTTATTCATCATATGCTATATTCAAAAACTCTGAAACTTCAAAAATTTCAACTTAAATTCATCAAAACTTTATTCTAAAACTTATAAAGCATCAAAATTAAAAGAAAAGGACTAAATTAACTTACCAAATTAAACTTCAAGCTTTAAAAACTATATTATCCCTTTTTTTCTTTCTTTTCTCTTCTTCTTTCTCCCTTCACGTTTGCTCTCTGTTTCTTCCTTTGTTTTATCCTTTTGTTTCTTTTCTCTTTTCTTTATATATATATAATAATAGAATAATATAATAATATAATAATATAATATTTAACTAAAAATCTCAGATTTTTCTTCAATTAACCGCCTCAATCTAGACAAAATGGCTTAATTGCCATTTTGGTCCTTTATACTTTCTTTTAATCTATAATTAAACTTTTACTTTCATTTCAATTTAGTCCTTTTCATTTAATTACCTACCCAAACGTTAAAATTTTCTAACGAAAGTTTAATACCACATTACTAACATTTTATAAATATTTATAAAAATATTTCCTATCATATAAAGACTCATGCAAACATATTGAAATAAATTTCTATTTAAATCGGATTTATGGTTACGAAACCATTGTTCCGATAACCTTGAATTTAGGCCATTACAGTTTAAGACATATTAAACATACACAGTTAATTAAAAACATAATTAAACACTTAATTATATTTTCCAGATTATGACAAATTAATTATTTAAACTAAATAACTAATTTAACTAAAGACAAATTAATTTCTTATTCCAGCATATTAAACACAAGCTAAAATAAACTAAAAACGAGCTCATTGAGCTAAGAACGAGCTCATTGAGCTAAGGTTGAGCTGGTCCAAGGGCGTTCCCGGGGCGTGGTTGTATCATTTGAGTTCCGGACCATTGTTGGATGCTGAATCGGCAGTCAACCTTAAATACCTAACCTGTGCACGGAAAGCAAAACCGTGGTATTTCTATAATCCGAATATTTAAAAGTAAGATAATATAAAATGCACATTTAATCATACAATAACAATAACCATTCAATTAATCAATTCATAAACAAATTAATCATAACATACTCAATTCTCATCATTTGTTATCTCAAATAGCTTTTCACAATATGATACACAATTTATATGTCTCATTTCCATTTCACATTCGGTATTATCCAATACCATTCATAATATCACTTCATTTAATTATCCCTATTAACACGACTCGGACTCGAACGGATACACGGATCCAACCAAAACACACCAGTTTCGTACCCAATACTTCGTCGGATAGTTCGAAGCAATAAGTTGACACCCAGTATCTCATCGGCTAAACCGAAGTAAATTGGCACCCAGTGCCTCATTGAATTAATCTGAAGTAATAAATTGGCACCCAGTGTCTCATCGACTCAAAGTTGAAGTAATCCCTGAACTCTTCCAATCATATGTCATGCCATATATATCCGACTCAGCCCGATACAATTAATAGGGTTTCAATTCACAATTCAAATGCAACAATATCCAATATTCAAATTTCACATTATTCACATATTCATATAATTTCAATTAAATATCAAAATGCTAAATACTCACCTCAATCACTTACCATAAACATTTAATAAAAATACAACAATTAATAATTAAATTCGGATTATAGAAATACAAACCAAAATTTCCGAGCTATTCCTTGTTGACTTTATCTTTTCCCTTTTTAGTTGAGGGTTCCGGTACAACGTTAGCTACAGAATTAAAACAATTACAATTCATCAATACATTACAATTCAATTTCACATTGAATATTTCAATTTTTATTCAACATTTGCCTAAATTCTAATTTAGTCCCTAAATCGAGACTAACTTTATTTCTTCATAATTAATTCTATATTTTCATTCAATTTCCACTTTAAACTAGATTTAACTCTCTAATTTCACTTAAATCCTTAAATTTTAAAATTTTCACATTTAGTCCCTAATACTCAAATTATTCTATATAAACAACATTTAGAAATTCAACAATTTCTAAAATTTCAACATAGGCTGGGTAGTATTTAATACCGGGATTTCAAAAACATAAAAATTAAAAGAAGATAGACTAAATTGACTAACCAATTGAGCTTTAAATCCTTGAAACCCTAACTTTTCTTCTTCTTTCTTTCTCTTTCTCTTTTCTTTCTTTCCTTCTCTATTTTGTTTCTTTCTCTCCTTCTTTTTCTCTTTTTTTTTCCTTTTACTTAATTATTATAATATAATATAATATAATATAATATAATATATATAATATATAATATATAATATATATACTTAACATTTAAGTTTATTATAATATTATATATATTTTAGCTTTAAGTTTTATAATAAATACACTTATGCCGCCTCATTCAATGTAATTGGAATAATTGCTTATTTAGTCCCTTCAATTATTCTTTATTCTATAATTCAACTTTCACTTTTTATGCAATTTAGTTCTTATATCTAATTACTCTTATTTCATGCAAACTCACCTAACTAAAACCTAATTAACTACATAACTAGCTTCGTAAATATTATTAAAGTTCGCTTTTCGAAAACGGAGTCTCGAAAATACACTTTTCGATACCCATGACTATCGGGTCGTTATAATTCCCCCTTAATAAATTTCGTCCTCTAAATTTACCTGAAAAGAGGTGGGGGTACTGAGATCTCATTGTTTCTTCCGATTCCCAAGTTGCTTCCTCAATACTATGACTATGCCACAACACTTTCACTAAAGGAACTCGTTTATTACGCAAATCTTTTACTTCTCGTGCTAAAATCTCAACTGACTTTTCTTCATATAACAAATCAAGTTGAAGTTCAATATCCTCTGTCGAAATAACATGAGATGGGTCTGATCGATATCTTCTAAGCATTGAAACGTGAAAAACATCATGTATTTTCTGTAATTCTGCAGACAAGGCCAAACAATATGCAACTGGTCCTACTCTTTCAGTGATCTCATACGGTCCAATAAATCGAGGACTCAGTTTTCTTTTTCGGCCAAATCTCAAAATTTTCTTCCAATGCGAAGCTTTAAGAAATACCTTATCACCAATAGAGTATTCAATATCTCGACGTTTCAAATCTGAATATGGTTTCTTTTTGTCAAAAGCCGTCTTTAGTCTGTCTTGAATTTTCTTAACAATGTCTTCCGTTTCTTGAATTAATTCCGGCCCAATCATTTTTCTTTCATTCAATTCCAACCAACAAACATGTGATCGACATCTACGACCATATAAAGCTTTATACGGAGCCATTTGAATAACACAAGCACGAAGCATATCTTCCAAAATCTGAATAACACGCTCAGATTGTCCGTCAGTCTGCGGATGAAAAGCTGTGCTAAAATTAAGTCGCGTACCGAAAGATTCATGCAACTGTTTCCAAAATCTCGAAGTAAACCGCGGATCCCGATAAGAAATTATCAACATAGGAACACCGTGTAATCTCACAATTTCTTGAATATAAACTTCAGCAAGCTTTTGAAGTGACCAATCAGTCCTGACTGTAATAAAATGAGCTGATTTTGTAAGTCAATCAACAATCACCTAAACAACATTTTTCTTACTTGCCAATAATGGTAACCCCGTTAGAAAATCCATCGTGATACAATCCCATTTCCATTCAGGAAAAGTAATAGGCTAGAGTAATCTAGTAGGAACCTGATGTTCTGCCTTAAATCACTGACAAGTTAAACATTTAGCCACATACTCGACCACATCTCTTTTCATTCTTGGCCACCAATAAGATTCTTACAGATTACGATACATTTTTGTTCCTCCAGAATGTAAAGCAAAAGGATTGTCATGAGCTTCATGAAGTATTAATTCTTTCAATTCAGAAACATCTGGAACACAGATTCAGTTACAAAATCTCAAGCAATCATAATCATCAATGCTGAAATTTTCTAACATACCATTCTGAAAACCATTTCTCTTTTCTTCACTAACTTGTCATCTTCTAACTATGCTGACTTGATCCGATCAAACATCACTAGTTTAATTTTCAATTCAGCTAATAGACTTCCATCATCACTGATACTGAGTTGAGCAAACATTGCTCGCAATTCAATTGCTGCTTTTCTACTTAATGCATCAGCTACAACATTAGCTTTACTAGAGTGATAATCAATAACACAATCAAAACCTTTCAGGAGTTCTATACAACGACGCTGTCTCAAATTTAACTCCTTTTGAGATAGAAGATACTTGAGACTCTTATGATTGGTATAAATATAACATTTTTCACCATACAAGTAGTGTCTCCATATCTTTAGAGCAAAAAGCATCGCAGCTAGCTCTAAATCATGCATCGGATAATTGCGTTCATGTGTTTTTCAGTTGACGAGACGCATAAGCAATCACTTTCCCATCTTGCATCAAAACACAACCAAGACCGCTCAAGGAAGCATCACTATACACAACAAAATCTTTTCTCCATTCTGGTAAAGTCAAAATCAGCGCTTCAGTCAACATTTGCTTCAGTTTCTTAAAACTTTCTTGGCACTAATCGTCCCAAACGAATTGAACATTTTTATGCAGCAACTTTGTCATCAATAAGACTATTTTCAAAATCTATTTACAAATCTTCGATAATAACCAACCAGTCCAAGGAAACTACAGAGCTTTGATACATTCCTCGGTGTTTTCCACTGAACAATTGCCTCAATCTTTTTCGGATCAACTCTAATTCCATCTACCGAAACAACATGACCCAACTATGCATTGGGGTGGGAATTATGTTTAAGGAGGAAGTGTGGGCAGTTTAATTTATTTTCCGTTTCTGGTGCCTCAGCCACATACATATCTGTTTTTGGCAGATTATTGCCTAATGATCTGGCAACTATGCTTTAATTATTTTGAAATGTGACATACAGTCACATAGAGGTGTGTAAGGTTGGATGGGCATTTAATACCCTATATGGTGTGTATGGATGGTCAGAGATGGTGTGTAGCGGTTGGGGGTAGGACTTTAAATCTGTATTTGATATGTTTTTATTCTGATTCTGATAATGAGATATGTTTTTATTTTAATTTTGTTATATGTTACACACTGAGCTTATAAGCTCATTTTCTGTTTGTTTGATTCTCAGGTAATCCTCAAACTTAGGCGGGTCGGTGCGATGGGAGCTCGGTTAAACAATTCTCCGTTAAATATGCTATTTTAACTGGACTTATTCTATGTCAGACTGTTTTCGGACTTTTTGGGTTGTCCTTTTAAAGTTTGAATTTTATTTTTTGTTTTTAATTGTTTAAACGTTTTTGGATGGTTTTAAGTTTATCTGTATGACGTTGAACTTTTCAATAATAAACCGTGTTTTTCAAAACTAAACTTAACTAAGAATTCCGTTGCAACTTAAATGTTTTATAAGTAAATAATCAAAAAATTTACAAAGATAGTTAGGAAAAGTATTTTCCCTAAATAAACTCAGATTTTATTTAGCAAAAGGTAGAGTTTTCTATACAAGTGCCAAATGATTTCTAGATTTTCAAAATAGATCGTTGTAATTTCTCTAGATCTGACCATAATGTCTAAGCTGAGTTTAGGGTGTTACATAGTCAAACTAGCCACTGCAATCAATAATAAACTATCAGTCAATTGCCAAATAGGGCAATAAGTTATTTCCAAAGTAATTAAATTAAAAATTTCTTTATCCAAGTATCAATTAGAAGTTTTAATTCGAATGAGTTGCTATTGATTTAATACTAATATGATACTTGGTTTTATGAAAACTTTTATACTCTTAAAATTTATATTTTTTAGTTACTATTTTAATAGTTTTATAATAGTTTATACTTAACCATATTATATATTGTTTCATTATGGGTTAATGTTATAAATGAATTTTTAGATATTTTAATTTTTTATAAATTGATTCCACAATTAAAATTTTATGGGTTCGCATCTTACATTAGTGTTTATTTTTTACAGTCTCATTATAAGTTTTGATTATATATATATATATATATATATATATATATATATATAATACACAATGTTTAAAACTACTCATAGCCCCTCCCCATAGGGGTGTAGCTAGGGGGCTGGTAGGACATCGACTCCCCTAAAATGAAAATTTTCCATTTAGGCTCTTTAAATTTTTTAAAATTTTAAATTAGTAAAGGTAAAATTGCACTTTGATCTCCCTAAAAATGATAAAAATTTGAATTAATCCTTTAAAAATTATAAAAATATAGACTATTAAAATGATGAAATTACATTTTTACTATCATAAAAATTATTATTCAATTTTGTCCCCTAACAAAATTTTCTAGCTTCGCTCTTGCCTTCCAACCCATAAATAAGAAGATAATGTACTTCATCGCACTTGAACTCACGTTCTTCCATATTCATTTTACTCTTAATTTTTAATCACAAATTTACTCCAACCCGTTCGAATATTACCTTAGTTAGGGATGTGAGATTTTTGACAAATTGACTCCAATTTATAATCACTTTAATTCATTTTACTTTAACAAAAATAAAATAATAATAATTACCCTGCCGAAATATTCTTTTAAGCTTTTGTCATCTTTTTTCATTTCGATTAAACATCGAGTAGTACCGCAAAGCATAAGCTTTTATTTATTCTGCAAGCACAAAGCTCTTACATATAATCATCCTTCTTGCAACAGATGTAAACCCTAATTGTTTTTGTTTCCAGGCCAATGTTTGCATAGTTGGGTGTTGTGAAGGTTATATAGATCCAGCACATGCCTACCCTCATTCTAAATTTTACTAGTTTGACTTGGTTTTATTACTCTGCTAGACAAAGGAAAAATCCCAGAAGAAACAAAGCACAGGCCAGCTCATGGATTAATAAAAATCTTTTGAGGGAATGAATCTATACTTTGTTTACTAACTGTATATTGTGTCAGGCATGTTGCAACTTGGATACTTTAATTCAAAGTTAGACTTTGGAAATAATCAGATTTTAATTTTAACAATACCAAGCGTTCCTTTCTTGTCAAATTCCCGGTGACATCATTGGATGTTGCATATACCAAATTTAATAATTTTGGTAACTTGTCATATAAATACTTTTTAAAAATATTCCAATATTCCTTTCATACACACCAAATGATTATAAGAAAAAAAGGGTTTTCAGATCTCTAAATTGGCACATAGTTCATAATTAGAGAGCAAATAAGAGCATTTCTAACTAATAATTTAAGCAATGGTCATTTGCTGCACTACAGGACAAGTTATTTGGTCTCACTTCAAATTTATGACAAGTTAATCACAAAATAATATTATTTACAGTATTTAATATTTGTTTTAAATTATAATAATTCACCATTTTTTCATCATTTATAGTGCACTAAGTGAAATTCTTACATGCATTAATCTTAAATAAATTGTTGTTTGATACTTGCAAGTTACCAAAAATCTTATTGTATTAAAAATTTCGGGTCAGCCATTGAAAGTTTTTCATGTTTCAAATCTTTATACTTTTTTATATATTTAGAATTTACACCTTCATTTTTATTTCTAATAATTACTCTTTATATTTTTCAGATTTAAAAATACATGTCTAATTATCAACATTATTTTATTTGATTCAAGTCTATTACAATACTATTTGTGTTACATAGCTATTAAATGAATATTTTTTTTATTTTAAAATATCACACCAGTAAATTTAATAGAAAATTTTTAACAATATTAATAATTTAGGTTAAATTTTAAATAAAAAAATTAAATTCCAAATATACTTCAACCTTATTCTATCTACTTTTTAAAATCCGGTCATAATCTCTTCCATGTCATTCTTCTTCCAGCACGTAATTCTTCATTTAAAATAAAAAATAAAAAAAATAACATTAAGGAGGGTTTATTAATTAAGAGGCATGTGCAGGTTTCAGTTTTTCCAAGCTTAGCTTTGGGGAAATTGTTGACATTTCCATACACATTCGGATATCTATTTTTATAAAAATGGTTACCAAGTCTCCTTGACTGAGTATTACATACATTATTTCGACATATCTCAATATAGTTGCCTTCTTTACAATTACATATATATTGGACTATACATTGAGTAAATTCTCTGAAAAATTAAGACTCAATTATGATTCACGTAAACCTTCTACATTAATACTCTGCTTTCACCTGTAAAATCACAGTGCTTACTTGTAGAGATGAACTCCGTAAAGGATGAAATTCTCCGGCCTATAATCCTAGTTTCCCAAGATTGCGTTTTGAGTGACGCTACAACAAATGTTACCCAAATTTACTCAATCTTTTTTTTTTATATATATTTATGAGATAATGATGAATTTAGTTTTTAATATTTATTTATTTTTATCATTTTGATCTCAATTTTTTTGGATTATTAAGTTTCAACTTTCAAAATGCATTTAAATTGCTTTTTTCTTTTTGGATAAAAAAATGATTGAACTCTTCAAATTTTAACAACATTGATTAAACAATCCATATGGTTGTCCACATATACTCAATTGCTAATGTGGATATTTTTTTAAAATTTTATGAACTTTTTAAAATTTTTTATAAATTACATGTGTCACTTTGGATGGTATGTTAGTGTCGTTAAAATCTTAACAATTTAATCATTTATTTCCATAAAAAATAATTTTATTAAAATTTGAAAGGGCCAAAGTGATAATTTAGATAAATGACATCATTATTCCTACATTCATATATATATATATATATATATTGAAGTTACAAGCAAGTACAAATAATACAACATCTGAATAACTATCACCAAAATTAAATATTATAAAGCATAACCAGACTGATAATTGTAATATATTTAGACAAGACCTACACATGATAAAACTTCTAAAATAAAATTTGAACAAGAACCCATAAACTTGTCTGATTAGAATCAATAAAATTAAAGTTATTGGAAATTAAATATTTCAATAATTTAATTTTTACGCATTTGATAGTAATATTAAAATTTATTTAATTCGATTGAATTTTAGCTCGATTGGCATCGGTATTGTTGCCAATGTAAGAGGATGTGGGTTCGAGTGCACTGAAGTGCATTATCCTCCTATTTAAGGGTTAGGGAGGGGCTATGAGTAGTTCTAGGTATTGTATTAAAAAAAGAGCAAATATGATAATAACCTATAATGAAATTAATGTAAAAAATCATTTAATTAATTTAAAAAGTATTGAAAAATTGGTATGTTAGGATTGAAATTTTTTTAGTTAATCATTAATTTATTTTTATCTTAACATTACATTATCTATTAAATAAAAAATCAAATCATAATAATTTTACTTTTATTATTAGTTTGAATATGGTTGAAGATATATATTTTTTATTTTTATGATTTTTCATTCAATATTTAATTTAAAAATACTTTATTTTTAAAAATTTTAATTTATCAAATAATATAATTATATTATCATTTAGGTCTTGTTTAGCATTGCTTTTTAAACTAATTTTTTAATCTATAACCACATTCAAATATTGGAGACAAACTTGTTAGTAGGGATAATCATAAATCCCGAACACAATAATAAAATGAACATGAAAAAGGAAAGTCAAACCAAAAAATTAAAAATTCTGGATTTTAGCTTTTTACAAGCCAAGTTGGGTGGCAAATAGCTTTGACTTTAAAGCTCTAAATATGATATATGTATTAAAATTAAAATTTATAAATAATTTATCTTAATTGTATTTAAAAATTTATATTACATATATCATAATATTAACCTTCAATTACTATATTTTTATAGTTTTATTATAATTAAGTTGATTATTTGTCATCATGATAACATTATAATGTATAGAGGAAGAATGGTAATTTACATTTAAGTCAATTACTCCGTCACGTATGAAATTTTTATTTATTTATATAAGTTATGTATATATGTGATTTAATTATAATTTATATATTAAAATTAAATTTATAAATAATTTATATTAATTATTTAAATCAATTTAAAAATAATATTTCATATTTCTTAATATTAATGAATTTGACTATCATTTAAATTAACTTATTTACAACATCATTTCTAAAATACATGTTACTCTTTTATAGGAAAAATCACACATTTCAAGGAAGCACTTCCTCGAAATATGTTAAACAGAAGTTTTATAGGTTACCTTCACCCTTGTTTCTCGATATTTATTAAAAAAGAGATAGTAGTGGATAGATATTTAAAGAAAAGAAAAACAAAGAATCTAAAGAATTTACATTGAAAGATCCTATAATCATAATCCATTTGGGTTCATTTTCAATCAGGCCAGTATGATACACGAGGTTGCAAAATACAAGAATGAGACAAGCAAGCTTTTCAGTCCATTATTCTGAAAGTGAAGACGCTGACGGCTTTGCATCAATTGCAGATTCGAAAGATGAACAATCTTACAATTCCCAACCATAAGTAAAAATAAAAAATCAAAGGAAAAACTGTCGATATTAATGTTTAAGGTAAATAAAAATGGGGGTGTGACTGTTCTTTTTATTTTTTCCTTTACTGAGCTCCGCTTGTCGCAACTTGTATGGGGTTTTGCAAGGGCGGCATTGATGCTGTTAGGTAGGACTGGAGTGGACAGGTATAATTCAATATTGGCATGGAGTAGAAGAAGCCCTTGCTTTTGCAACTGTTTCTATTATGAGTAGCCCTTTCTTTATATCCCTTTCGTGGAGCCCCAATGCTTTGCCAGGTATGTCATCGCTGTCCACCACTTCCCACAATCTTAATCATAATCATATAACTGCCTCTCTTTTAAACCTCTACCACTACAATCATTTATCTTTCAAGTTCAAACTTCATCATTATAGAATCAAGATTCAAGCCCAAACTCCAATAGTTTAAGTTATTAAACGGGTCGAATTATAGTATTTAATGTTTTATTTGAATAAACTAATTTAATCGATTCAAATAATAGAGTTTTAAGTTGAACATGAAAATTAATTTTGGTTTTTATTGGAAAAATACGCCTATTTGTTATGAAAAAAATATGGAGAAGGAAAGAAGGCATGATCTAAACTGAAAAGGTCAGTAACAAAACAATCAGAATTTTTCAATCAATATGGAAAGGTCATGGATGTCTACATTTCATGCAACGGGAAGAGAAAATATTTTTGAACAACCTTTACTTTCATCAGATACGAATTGGAGTCGAAGATATGTAGACAACTGTCAAAAAAGGTGACAAGGGGAAAGTGGAGGGCTACACTATCAGTAAAAGGATTTGTGTGTCGAATGATGAGGATTTTGAGGCATGAGATACTTTGGAAGGCTCATAGTGATAAAATGTATCATGATTTGCAAGAAATGTATTCGTGGCTTGGGATAAAGAAAGATTGTCGTAACTATTTTTTGGAATAAACGGGAATCGACTTTGGTTTTGAAAATAAAGAAAATGGGAGTCGCCACCGATCTTTATTAGGCGTGATCGGGTCACCTTTGTTTTAATAAAACATTTTGGTTTATTAAAACAACAATTTTGGTCTACGAAATTTGAGAAAACGAGTTCGGGAGTCGGTTACGTACAAGGAAGGGTTAGCACCCTTGTAACGCCCAAAGTTGGTACCAAATCGACTGATATTGTCCTAATGTTGAAAACTTGAAAATATTTAGGGTAAAAATTGAAAGGAATAGAATTCGTCCATTCGAGATTAAATCTTAAGATTATCTCGCTTCAAAGGAATAAAAATATCATACCCAACACGTTAGGATATAACACCCTTATATTTCGACACCGAGATCATATTCGACAAGAAAAGGATATTTGAATATTTAGTCGAACGAAAAGATCGACACCCAACACGTTAGGATGTAATTTTTCGGCCTTCTAAACACACAAATATTACCTCTTTTGTATGAATTAAAAAATGTCGGATTGCGATTTAAAACCGTTGATCCACATGAAACGACAAAAATACGAAATCAACAATACTGGTAACAAAAGATACAATAATATAAAAGTGTAAAAAGGTAAAAGACGGCTTTGAAATAATAAAAAAAAGGGTTAAAGGTATTAGTAAAGATCGAGATAATAAAAAATATATACAATATGATAGTATAAACATAATAATAATAATAGTAATGATAAATATAATAATAATAATAAGATAATAATGATACGGACATAGAATAGGTACAACGTGCAAATAAATATAATAATAATAATGAGATAATAATACTAATGCAAAGTATATACAATATAATAAGAATAAGAATAATAATAATAATAATAATAATAATAATAATAATAATAATAATAATAATAATAAGTATATATACAAGTAATAGTATAATAATGATATAGAAAGAAAAATAACACAATGATAATAGCATAATAATAAAAAAATAATAATGATAATGATACAAAATATGTACAATATAAAATAGTTATAATAATAATAGTAATAATGCAGTGATAATGATAAAATAATGATGATGTACAATGTACAATATAAATATAGTGCTAATAATAATAATGGTAATAATAATAATAATAATACTATTAATAATAATATAGTAATAATAATATAAGGATAAAGTAATAATAATTACAAAATACTAAAAAGGGATCAAATTGGATTAAAAATGTGACTTTGGGGTCGATTTGAAATAAAATAAAGAGGGGAGGGCTGATTTGCAATGCGCGCACAATCTGGAGGGTCGAAACAGCAATAATCCCATTCTTTATGCACTGCGTTTTTGCGCTGGACTTAATTGGAACAGAAGAAAACATATTGGGGCAAATTTGAAAATAACGAAAACTTGATTAGAAAGGTAAAAAATGCGGAAGGACCAAAAGGGCAATTAGCCCAATACATGAAAACACGCGGATCCTGAGGCGAGTCGGGTCAACACGCGGATCCTGGGGCAAAACGACGTCGTTTTGGGCATTGATGGCCAGCCCCAAAACGACGTCGTTTTAAGGGGCTATATAAAGGCCAAATCCAGAAAAAAAATTCATTTCCCATTCCTTTTCTAAAAAAAATTTCTAACCCCTTTTTCTTTCTCTCTGCAGGTCTGCAGATTCCGGGGAGCTTTCGGCGCTTGGACCACCACGCGTCGCCGCGAGCTCCGTCGCCGGCCACCGCAAAAAGGTTCATTTTTCTTCCTTTTTTTATTTTTTATTTTATATATTTTTATATATATGTATATTTGTGAAATAAAAGATTCGAAAAAGAAAAAAAAGGAAATACCTTCGAAAGTATAGATCTGACTTTGCGTTTTGGTTTTTTGTTTTAATCTTGGCTGTTATTTTTTTGTATTTTGTTTTTGCAATCTCCGGGGGGCCTTTACAGAGCACTAATCGGCTCTTTATAGCCGAGTGAACATGAAAATGAAAAAAAAACCAAAAACAAAAATAAAAAAAAAGTCTATTTTCCACTCTTTTCTGTCGCGGATCTGTTGCTTGTTTGCAGGTGCACTAGCGGAGTGGCGATGGTGGGGGGAAGATGGACGTGGTGCTGCGGCGCGAGTGGGGTTGCGGTGCTAGTGGGGTTGCGGCGCTACTAGTTCCAAAACCCTAGTTTCTTCCCAATATTTTAGTTTTTGGGCCTATTGGGCCGCTTGTATATTGGTTGGGTCTTAGTCTGTTTGGGTTTGGTAATTGGGCTTTGTTAGCCCGGGCTAAAATTGGTTATTACAGCTGCCCCTCTTTACTCATTTTCGTGAAACGAGAATAGAGTAAAGACAATAGAAGAATCAATTTTTCCCGGTCTTGGTGGCTTTGACTTATTGGTCCTCGTCTTCAAACAGCTTCAAACTCCACTGTAACTTGTTGCTTCGATCCGCTTCACTGTTTCGTTATATCTTCAGGGAGATAACATTTCCTATTCCATTGTTTCTTCAAGGGTACAGTAACTAGCGCCATCGATCGGCTTCGATGTGATTTCAGGGAGAAGAGATTCGTAGCATTGATCTTCTCCACCGGGACTTCGAGGAAATTGCTTCCTTACTATCTTTAGGAGGCTTCGATTTTTAGTCTACTCCAATGCTACTTTCGAGAGATATGGCCTGTAGCTTCGATCTACTAAACTGCTCCACTGGGGCTTCGAGGAAATAGATCTGAATTTTTCAAACTGCTCCCTTACTATCTTCAAGAGGACTGAAAATACCTCGGCGTGTGACCCGAGGCTCAACTTACTCCTCGTAGTATGAGTTGATTTTTTTTTGACAATCAGAATCAGAGATTAAAAATGCCTCAGCGTGCGACCTGATGAGTTGATTTTTGCAAACAGAAGTTGAAAAATAGAAATTGAAGATACCTCAGCATGCGACCTGAGGAATTGATTCTTGAAAACAGACATTGAAAAATAGAAATTGAAGATACCTCGGCGTGTGACCTGAGGAATTGATTCTTGCAAACAGACATTGAAAAACAGAGATTGGAAATACCTCGGAGTGCGACCCGAGAAGTTGATTTTTGCAAACAGGAATTGAAAAATAGAAAATAAAATACCTCAGCGTGCGACCAGAGGAGTTGATTCTTTTGCAAGCAGAAAATTAAAAATCAGAAATTAAAATGCCTCAGCGTGCGACCTGAGGAGTTGATTCAAACAGAAATTGAAAAACAGAAATTAAAAATACCTCAGCGTGCGACCTGAGGAGTTGATTTTTGCAAGCAGAAATTGAAAAACAGAAATTGAAAATACCTCAGCGTGCGACCTGAGGAGTTGCTTTTTGCGAACAGAAATTAAAAATCAGAAATTAAAATGCCTCAGTGTGCGACCTGAGGAGTTGATTTTTTTGCAAGCAGAAATTGAAAAATAGAAATTAAAAATGCCTCAGCGTGCGACCTGAGGAGTTGAATCAAACAGAAATTGAAAAACAGAAATCAAGAATACCTCGGCGTGCGACCTGAGGCTCAACTCACTTCTCACAATATGAATTGATTTATGCAACCGGAATCTCGAAATATATCATCTGGTGGAACTCGGATGTTTTCTTTTCCTTGGTTTGTTACAACTATCGTCAAGACTTCTTGCTTTACTGCCGTACCTGCATGTGTCATGCGTGATGTTATCATGATATGCACGTGTTTGTCTTAAATGTTTTTATGCCTACATGACTATGCCATGCATCCTGGGTTTGTCCTGTGTCTCTCGTTATGACTCTCATGATGACCCATCTTCATTGCTTCGATTCTTGACTTTTCTCAGGTCTTGTACCCATCCTCAAGTTCTACGAGTAATCCATGTTTCTCGTATATCCCTTTTTTGCCCCCTGTTGAACTTTGTCCTTGCTTTGAGGCTCTCGTACTTACCCAATTCTCATCCAGGTAATGCTCAATATTCTTTTCGTTTAGAGTGTGTAATTTCACTATTTATCTCTAAAATGAAACATAAATAAAATGCATGAAAATGGCAAAGTAGGCATGAAAGGGATTCCTCATATCTATATTTATTTCAAAAGCAACAAGCAAAGAAAATTGACAAGGAATAACTCGATCAAGAAAGCATTATAAAAGGAAAACAAGTTCAGTTTTCGTAAGTGCTCTAGATATCCGACGCATGAACTTCTCCATGTTTCTTCATCCTGAATCTTTTCGAGCAAGGTTTTTCGTGTAGAAGATTCTTGAGCTTCAGAGTCCGTTTCAATACTATAATCTTGCTGTTTGACTCCCTGTTCAAACCATTCTTGCTTTTTCGGCCCAAATTTGCTTCCTTAGGACGCCCTTTCGGGTTTTCATCCTAAACTTTCTTTGTTTATCAGGACGCCCTTTTCGGGTTTTCATCTTGATTTTCTTTTTTTTTAGGCGTAATATTTCTTCACGGCATCTGAGTTTACCGGATTTGGTAACTCTTTCCCATCCATTTCAGTGAGAATCAAAGCCCCACCTCAGAAAGCTCTCTTTACGACGTATGGTCCTTCCCAATTCGGTGCCCATTTTCTTCGGAAGTCTTTTTGTATCGGGAGAATCTTTCTCAGGACGAGTTCTCCTTCGCGAAATTCTCTTGGACGCACCTTCCTGTCATGGGCGGCGGTCATTCTTTTCTGGTACATTTGTCCATGGCAGATTGCTTTTAGGCATTTTTCTTCAATCAGGTTCAATTGGTCATATCGAGCTCGAACCCATTCCGATTCTTCTAGACTTGACTCCATTAAGACTCGCAGGGAGGGGATCTCAACTTCAATGGGTAGTACAGCTTCCATTCCATAGACCAAAGAGAAAGGAGTTGCCCCCGTGGAGGTCCGTACACATGTGCGATACGCATATAGAGCAAATGGTAGCTTCTCGTGCCAGTCTTTATATGTCTCGGTCATTTTCCCAATGATCTTCTTGATATTCTTGTTAGCGGCTTCTACCGCTCCGTTCATCTTTGGACGATAATGTGTTGAGTTATGATGCTTTATTTGAAATTGCTCACACACTTCCTTCATCATCTTATTGTTCAGGTTCAAGGCATTATCTGAGATGATTCTCTCAGGCAAATCGTATCGACATATGATCTCCCTTTTTAAGAACTTGCAAACTGCAGTCTTTGTCACATTGGCAAACGAAGCAGCTTCTACCTATTTTGTGAAGTAATCTATGACCACAAAAATGAATCGATGTCCATTAGAAGCCTTTGGGGAAATTGGCCCTATAACATCCATCCCCCACATAGAAAAAGGCCACGGAGAAGTCATGACGTGAAGGGGCGAAGGTGCTGCATGAATTTTATCGCCATAAACTTGACATTTGTGACACTTTCGCGCGTAACTAATGCAGTCGCTTTCCATTGTCAACCAGTAATAACCGAGCCTCATAATCTGACTGGCCATAGTGAAGCCATTGGCGTGTGTTCCACAAACCCCTTCATAGACCTCTTCGAGTATCTTTCTGGCTTTAACAGTATCCACACATCTCAGGAGCATTTGATCTTTCCCTCTTTTGTATAGGATGTCCCTATCGAGAACAAATCCCGCTGCCAATCTTCTGATCGTTCTTTTGTCGTTCTCGTTTGCTTGCTCGGGATATCTTTGATTCTTGACATATTCTAAGATATCATGGAACCATGGTTGTCCATCTGCCTCGTTTTTAATGCTAAAACAATGCGCAGGGGTCTCATATATGCTCATCCGGAGAGGCATTATTTCTGTTTCTCGGTTTGCTTTGAACAGTGAAGCCAAGGTGGCCAGGGCATCAGCCAATTGATTTTCTTCCCGTAGGAAGTAATTAAAAGTCACTTCTTCGAATTCTTCAACCAATTCCGCAACAAGATCGCGATATTTGACCAACTTCGAGTCTCTTACTTCCCAATCTCCACGGATTTGGTAAATCACCAATGCCGAGTCCCCGGAGACCGCTAAGACCTTGACGTTCTGCTCGATAGCTGCGCGAAGTCCCATGATGCAAGCCTCATATTCCGCCATGTTGTTGGTACAGAAGAAATTTAATCTGGCAGTAAAGGGGTAATGATTCCCTTCTGGTGACACTAAGACTGCTCCAATCCCATGCCCCAATGCATTTGATGCACCATCAAAACTCATCTTCCATGATTTCTTTTTCGACGATTCACGTTCTTTTTCCGTAATGCATATCAAGCCTTCGTCTGGGAAGTCAAATCTCAATGGCTCGTATTCCTCTGTTGTTCGAGTTGCTAAGAAATCAGCTATTGAGCTTCCTTTAATCGATTTTTGGCTCACATATACGATGTCATATTCTGATAGTAGGATCTGCCATCGTGCCATTCTTCCTGAGAGTGCAGGCGATTCCATCATGTATTTTATTGGGTCCAGCTTTGAAATCAACCACGTCGTATGATACAGCATATATTGTCTGAGCCTCCGAGTTGCCTAGACCAGAGCACAACAGAATTTTTCGATTGACGGATACTTTGCTTCATACTCCGTGAATTTCTTGCTGAGATAATAGATCGCCTGTTCCCTTTTTCCGGACTCATCATGTTGCCCCAGGACGCAACCCATTGAGTTTTCGAACACAGTCAGATATAGTATTAGCGGTCTTCCAGGAGTTGGTGGTACTAGCACTAGGGGACTAGACAAATACTGCTTTATCTTGTCAAAAGCCTCTTGACATTCCTCGTTCCATTCTCCAGGATTGTGTTTTCGAAGGAGTCGAAAAATCGGATCACACTGCTTGGTGAGTTGAGCAATGAATCGAGCGATGTAGTTCAGCCTCCCTAAAAATCCCCTGACTTCCTTTTGTGTGCGCGGGGGCGGTAGTTCTTGTATGGCCTTTATTTTATCCGGATCAACCTCGATACCTTTCTCGCTAACGATGAACCCCAGTAATTTTCCAGAGGTAGCCCCGAAGGTACATTTGGCTGGGTTAAGCTTCAGTTGGAATTTTCTCATTCTTTCAAACAACTTCCGGAGGTTCTTAACATGCTCTCTTTCCCCTCGAGATTTGGTGATCATATCGTCGACATAGACTTCTATTTCCTTGTGCATCATGTCATGAAACAATGTTACCATGGCTCTCTGTTATGTTGCCCCGGCATTCTTTAGTCCGAACGGTATCACTTTGTAGCAGAATGTCCCCCACATTGTCGTGAATGTAGTTTTCTCCATATCTTCGGGAGCCATCTTGATTTGATTGTAGCCCGAAAATCCATCCATGAAGGAGAAAAACGAATGCTTTGCCGTGTTATCTACCAATGTATCGATGTGTGGCAACGGGAAATTATCTTTAGGGCTTGCTCGATTCAAATCACGGTAATCCACGTACATTCGCACTTTGCCATCTTTCTTCGGTACTGGGACTATATTAGCCATCCATTCTGGATATCTAGAGATTTGTAGGAAGCCAGCATCAAATTGTTTCTTTACTTCTTCCTTTATCTTTAAGAGCATTTCAGGCCTCATCCACCTTAACTTCTGTTGGATAGGCTTGCATTCTGGTTTCAATGGGAGTCTATGGACCACTACATCTTCGTTAAAACCTGGCATATCTTGATATGAACATGCGAACACGTCTTTGTATTCATGAAGCAAGGCGATCAGATCATGTTTGGTGTCCTCTGACATGGAGGTCCCAACTTTTACCTCTTGCCTCTTTTCTTAGCTTCCCAAATTCACTGTCTCGACAGATTCTCGATAGGGCAGAATCTGTTCATCCTCTTGTTCTACCATTCTTAATAAGTCTGGGGAGGAGACATAATCTTCAGCATTTTCTTCAGCCTTGAATTCTCCTACACAAATGGCTTTCTCGAAGTCGATTTTAGGACTTGTAACAGGATTGTTCACGTCTTTGATATCTGAACACCTGAACGGTAGATGGAAAGGAAACTATAGAGGGGCATCAAGGTACTGGATCATATAAACGTGATACGATAATACGGGATATATAGGGACAGGTTATAAAAAAAAGGAAATAAATATGGAGCCGATGAGAATAAAAAGACCATGACAAAATGTATCTTTATTCATGTTTCATTTAAAAGCTAAATAGACAACATAAACTCTCATAACAGATTCCCCTACAGCTTAAGGGCATACAAAAAGTCAGTATCGAGCATTACTTTGGAGGAGACTTGGAAATTACGAGGAGATCCACGGCAGTCCAATTGTTCGGAGTGAATCCAGGGGGGCAAGGGCGTATCGCTGAAATATCTTCCACTGCATTATTCCCTTTGTTAATGACGTTTATACTGAAGTCCTGTAGGCCCCTTTCAATCCATGACATCATACTTTGTGGATCATCTCTTCCCGGGTATGTAATTCCTACCGATGTAAAAAACAAAGGCGGACACATTATGGGCTCCCATTCCAATTCCCGACCTGAGGCTCTTGCAATCCTCCTTTCTTGCTCTTTCTGTAACCGTTTCCTTCTTTGCCACGCGTCGGGCTTGAATCCTAAACCACATCGAGCCTTATGGTGTACTGGTTTTAGTGCTCTGACTATTCCTTGCTGGTATTTTCCCAAACCTCTCTTTGCTCTGGCTCCTTTCCCCACAGTCAGCTTGATTCCCATCTTGGTATTCCTTGACAGCTTGGGCGTGGGGGCTTTGCTTCCTTCAGCGATAAAAGTAGCATTGATGAATTCGAAGGAACGGAAGGAATATTCTACTGCATCTTTGTTCACTTCGATGTAGGGTGCATCAGTGGAGATGGACGCGACGATGTCTTCCTCACCAGCGACCGTGATCAAGCGATTACCTATGACAAACTTTACTTTTTGGTGGAGAGATGAAGGGATTGCCCCGACAGAATGGATCCAAGGCCTCCCTAAGAGACAATTATATGAAGGCGAGATATCCATGACCTGGAATTCTATGTCATATGTACACGGGCCCACGTCTAGAGGAATCTCGATCTTCCCTATGACCGCTCGTTGTGTTCCATCGAATGCTCTTACTGTGGAATGACAAGGCCTTAGATAAGACATATCAACTGGCCTCCTGGAAAGCGTGGCCAAAGGTATGACATTGAGTGCGGATCTATTGTCGATGAGTACACTCGGTACCATGTAACCCTTACAATAGGTCGTAATATGTAATGTTTTGATAGAGCCTCTACCGTTTGGTGGTATTTCATCATCGCTGAAAGAGATGAAATTGTCCGCGTTTAAGTTGTTTGCCCACCTGTCAAGCTTTTCAAGAGATACATTGCTTTCCACATAAGCTTGATTCAGCACTTTTAGCAAGGCGTTCCGATGTGCCTCAGAGTTCAATAGCAGGGATAACACCGAGATTCTTGCCGGCTGCTTGTTCAACTGTTCCACGATGTTATATTCACTATGTTTGATGAACTTCAAGAATTCATGTGCTTCATTCTCATTCACGGGCCTTTTAGCTTCTTGTTCGGATTGTATTTCAACCTCAACCTCGGCTTCATGCATTGGCGCCTTTCCTTTTTGACTCGAGTCAACGACTTTCTTTTTTGGTTCAACCACCTTAGGAGAATAACATCTCCCGCTACGGGTGAAATGCCCCACCTCGCTAACATCACCAGTCGTAGCTTCGGGCATGGTAATGCTGACATCATATTTCCACGGCACCGCCTTGCTGTCCTTGTAAGGGAAGGGAGAAGGTACTTTGATTATCATCTTTGGTTTCACCTCTTCCTTCTTTGCTTCGTAGTAGATTACCAAGGGTCGGTTAGCGCTATAAGGGGGACCTGATGATTGACCCTCGGAAACACATATATCCTTTTCGTCGATCTCTTCCTTCTTATTACAGATCTCAACCTCCTTATTGTTCATCATACCTTGAAGTAATTCTTTGAATTTCTCACAAAATTGGATGTGATGTCCTTCTATGTCGTGAAAAACGCAAAAATTTTGACCTTCTATGCTTTCCTCCTTGAAACTTCTGCCGAGCAAACCCTTTTCAGTCATTATTTCCCACACTTTCCTCAAAGGTGTCCTTATCTCGGAGACACAACTTTTGGCTTGCCACCTATCTTCTTGTGTCACCACACTCACGTTCCCTACGGGATGGTTAGGGAGCGGATTTCCAACCATATTACTAGTGCTGTCAAATCGTAAAATCCCCGCATCGATAAGACCTTGAACCCTCCTTTTAAAGGCTATACAATTGTCCGTAGAATGCCCCTGGTTTCCAGCATGATACATGCAATTAGCGTTAGGATCATACCACTTTGGGTATGGAGGCTTCAACGGTGCCATGTAATGCGGGGATATTAATTGTTTTTCCAATAATTTTGGGCACAGTTCTCCATACGACACAGGAATAGGAGTGAATTGAGGTTTTTCAGGATTGGGTCTTGTTGGTCTCTATTCATTTTTAGGCTGACTTTGAGCGGGCGTGGTATTTGGCGGGGATATGGTGAACGGTCTTTGGTTATCAGCGGCATAGACGGGGTAAGGAGGGGGTGTTTGATAGTAGAGGTTTTGAGGAGGAAAATAGAAATTTGGGGGTGGGCAGAATTGAGGTCGTGGTTGGATTGGGTATGGATTGGAAGCGTAATGGTTCCCAGTCCCCACCATATGGGTTTCAGGCTCTTTCTTCTTTATAGGTGCTGGCCTTTTCGAGCTCTCGGAACCTTCCATCCTTCCACTCTTGATACCATTCTCAATGAGTTCCCCTGATATTACGATATCAGCGAAGTCTTTTGTGGCATTCCCCACTAACTTGTCATAAAACGGTGCCTTCAAAGTGTTAATAAAAAGGACCGTTATCTCAGTTTTAGTCAGTTGGGGTTCTACTTGAACCGAGACGTCCCTCCACCTTTGAGCATATTGTCTAAAAGTCTCTGATGGCTTCTTTTCCATCATCTGTAGCGTTAGTCGATCGGGCGCCATATCGGAGACATGCTTGTATTGCTCACAGAACGCTGAAGCTAAGTCATTCCATGATTGGATCCTCTCTCTGCCGAGCTGATTATACCACCGGAAGGCTGACCCGATCAAGCTATCTTGAAAGCAGTGTATTAACAATTTGTCTTCATTCACATAACCGGCCATTTTTCGACAAAACATGATAAGATGCGCCTTTGGACACCTTGTTCCATCATATTTTTCGAAGTCTGGCGCTTTAAATTTCGGAGGCAAGACCAGATCGGGAACCAAACTGAGCTCTTTGGCGCTTATTGCAGAGGAGACTCTAGTTCCCTCTATCGCCCTGAGTCTTTCTTCCAGACTCTTATACTTGTCCTGAGCATCATGATCCCTCATTCTTAGCTTGGCTATTTCCATAGGATCATCTAAATCTGGGACAATAGGGTCAGCAGGGTTAGCTCCGGGGTTTGATACGAATATTCCTGGTCCTAGATGAGCAGGTGGTGGTACAGATGGTTGTTCCAGGCCTGTAGATTCCCTTTGAGGCCAATCTCCTGGTACTGTATGGGGGTGAGGTAGAGTAAATCCTGGGGGATGGAGTGGACTCTGATTGACTCTCGAATGGGGTTCTGTAATACTAGGACTCTGCACAGGTCCTTTTCCTTTGACCAAGGTCGTTATCATCTCCATTAGCTTGGCCATTTGGTCTTTTTGCTCAAGTGATTCTTCCCTGGATTTCACCATCAGGTCCCTTGTTTCTTGCTGCGACTGGGCCAACTGCTGTTGCAACTGTCCTTAAATTCTTTCCATTCTTTCGATCCTTTTGTTGAGTTCAGCATCCATGGCTCTAGTTCTTAATCGGGTCCTATAAGGGTGACGCGATTCCAGATTCGTATTGTCGAACTTTAAGTTATACGATTTTTAGTCTTAGTGGATGATTGGGGTGATATGATGCTGTTGTATGGAATGCAATGCAAATGCATGGTATGAATGCAAAAAGGTGTCAATTCTGATTCAATACCTTATAGGAAACTTCCTTAGAAAACAAAGCTCTTTACATAAAATAGATTACAGATATGGTTTGGCCTTAGCGCCTAGATCCCTAATCTTTTGGAGTAACGAAACCAACTCCTGTCCTTGGCTTGTCCGTGACTCAAGCCGCACGCTTAATACTTCTGCTTCTGCTGCCAAAATTTGTAAGTGCTCGGCCACCTCTCGAATCTGATTTATGGCTTCTCTCATGAGATAGTCTCTATTTTCGATTTGCTTCTGAGCCTTATGTAACTCCTCCTCCTGTTGCTCCCTACTTTCTTTCAAGTACCCAATATAATCCTGACAATCTTGCAGTGCCACTTCTAACTCTTCGGTCTTCTTTTCCATTTCTTCGATTCTGCTCAAGCTTGCCTTTAATTCTATCACCGAGTTGCGATTCCGATAATGATTTAAAGACCTTTCCACCTCCGCCACTCTAGTCTTCAACTCATTTATTCTGTTTTGGCCTTCCGACACTTGCTTTTCTAAAATCTCTTTTTGGGGCTTCATTTCTTGGAATTTCCTTTCCCATTGCTCAGTCCTAGCTCTTTCCTCTTGTAACTCTTGTCACCATTGACTCGAAGTCTTTCTTAGTCCCGCAGTTCTCATTGAGAGACACATCTTTTTGTAGTCCCTCTTTAGGCTATCCAACTCTTCTTCAGATTTGTTCTTCCCTTTCTTTGTCTTTTCTGCTTCTGATTTCTGTATCTCTACGTCCAATTTCAAGAGCATCCTCTCCTCCTCTAACTGTTCAATTTTCTTCTCGAGCTCTGAACTCTGCCGTACAAAATCTTGCTTTATAATTTCTAGCTCCGTTAGTATCATTTGCAACCATTCCTCCATAGATTGAACATTATCTGAACTCGATCTCGAGATATTGTTGTTGATTCTTTTGTTTAGCCACACTGTATACTCAGGAGTCGCCATTTCGCCCACAGTAAACCTCTTCATCCGGTAGGTTTGCTTCCAAGCATTTGCAATTTCCTTAATCTTCTTCTTATAACCTTCTCTCCTGTATAAGAGAATTCGCTTCGATCCAACCCATGTGTTGTTGGCATGAACTGTCTAGACTGGTATTGTCTTGCTACTAGCAAAGGGGCATACCCGATGACTCCCCAAATTCCGGGTAGAGGGACCCAACTAAAGTCTCCGCATCTGTAAAGGATCTCTCCAGGCACCGTCCATGGAGCTCTCCACTCAATCTCTCCTTCCTGAAGATTCTGAAGAATTGTCCTCCATCATTCTTCCGTTATATCTTCTCGTCTTGACACGGCTACTTCCTCTTTTATCGGTGAATAATCCTTATAAAAGGGTCGACAAGAGACTTTATCCATTTTCTAAAGATGCCTATGAAACCATACTATCAATAGCTGTGCGCATCCGATAAATCTTCCTTCTCCCACTCTTCTGCATACATTTAATGATCTGAAAGTCTCCACAAGAATTGCCAGGACAGGTGTGACTTGTTTATCCAATCGGTCGAATAGATCCACTACTGCTTCATCTATGTGTCTCAAGGCTTTTGGGAAGACGACTAATCCGTAGAGGCTTAAGGCGAAGATATCAACTTTCCTTCTCACATCAGGATGCGTTAAAATCAGATCCCTTAAATTTACCCAAGGAATACATCTCCCTTCACCTTTCTGTTGAATCTTGGTCGAGATCCACTGTTCACTCATTCCCGTAATTTTCATCAACTTTTTCGCCAAAGGAGGGACATAGGCAGGCTTAATATAAACCTTATCAACTTGCATTCTGGGAATACAAAGTAAAGTGGTATATTCTTCTATTGTTGGCACCAAATCCACTTTCCCAAAAGTGAAGCAACTGTATGCAGAATTCCAAAACTGGACCATAGCTCGAAACAGGTGTTTATCTATCTTAACATCCAATAAGTGAGAGATGTCGCCGTAATGATGGCGGAACATCTGTTTAGCTTCATCTTCGCAATGGGTCCAGATATCTCGCAACTCTTGAAGCTCATTTTGTGTCACACTGACACGGGTGAAGTCCCTCAGCTCCGACGTATGACCTTCAACTAAGCTATCTCCTTTTTCTAACTGCAACTTTTCTGACCACGCGCGCACAGCCGCATTGTCCTCTACTTTATCAAGAAAGTCGTTTTCCATGGCAAACTTCCTATCTCAGCAACCGAACAGAAATTGACACCTCTACTATATGGAATGTCATGCACATCAAACAAATCAACACAAGTCAGTATGACATGATCAAAACAAACAAAATATCATTAAACACTTATCTGGATAACTATTTCGACATTCTACCTAGGGTAGGTTCTAGGACTTCTATATGGGGTTTGGTTCTAGGGAGGGATACCTGAACCAGCAGATTCCTCAATCCTCACCCATTATAGGCTCATACGGATCAAGTTCAGTTTAGGGGAACACATTTCCCTATGGCCATGAGAAGGTGAAAACCTCACGAAGCACATAGGTACGGATGTATCCCAGAAGCAATCCACTAGCCCATGCGGAGGTGAAAACCTCACGAAGGCTTAGTTTCTTACTCCACTTAAGGGTGTGACCACAACGGTCATGCAATGTAAATGCAAGTATTATGAGACTCAACAGTATTGCAGGCACAGCATAAGCAGATGCATCAAGAAGAACATGATTTTTTTGTTTTGTAAAAAAAAACAATTTTCCAAGTTTCCAATCACAAGGACAAAAATCAATCAATTTATGGCCTGACTCTCGAAGGGTCCCCAGTGGAGTCGCCAAGCTGTCGTAACCATTTTTTGAAAGAGACGGGAATCGACTTTGGTTTTGAAAATAAAGAAAACGGGAGTCGCCACCGATCTTTATTAGGCGTGATCGGGTCACCTTTGTTTTAATAAAACATTTTGGTTTATTAAAACAACAATTTTGGTCTACGAAATTTGAGAAAACGAGTTCGGGAGTCGGTTACGTACAAGGAAGGGTTAGCACCCTTGTAACGCCCAAAGTTGGTACCAAATCGACTGATGTTGTCCTAATGTTGAAAACTTGAAAATATTTAGGGTAAAAATTGAAAGGAATAGAATTCATCCATTCGGGATTAAATCTTAAGATTATCTCGCTTCAAAGGAATAAAAATATCATACCCAACACGTTAGGATATAACACCCTTATATTTCGACACCTAGATCATCTTCGACAAGAAAAGGATATTTGAATATTTAGTCGAACGAAAAGATCGACACCCAACACGTTAGGATGTAATTTTTCGGCCTTCTAAACACACAAATATTACCTCTTTTGTATGAATTAAAAAATGTCGGATTGCGATTTAAAACCGTTGATCCACATGAAATGACAAAAATACGAAATCAACAATACTGGTAACAAAAGATACAATAATATAAAAGTGTAAAAAGGTAAAAGAAGGCTTTGAAATAAAAAAAAAAGGGTTAAAGGTATTAGTAAAGATCGAGATAATAAAAAATATATACAATATGATAGTATAAAATAATAATAATAATAATATAAATATATAATAATAATAAGATAATAATGATACGGACATAGAATAGGTACAACGTGCAAATAAATATAATAATGATAATGAGATAATAATACTAATGCAAAGTATATACAGTATAATAATAATAATAATAATAATAATAATAATAATAAGTATATATATAGTAATAGTATAATAATGATATAGAAAGAAAAATAACACAATGATAATAGCATAATAATAAAAAAATAATAATGATAATGATACAAAATATGTACAATATAAAATAGTTATAATAATAAAAATAGTAATAATGCAGTGATAATGATAAAATAATGATGATGTACAATGTACAATATAAATATAGTGCTAATAATAATAATGGTAATAATAATAATAATACTATTAATAATAATATAGTAATAATATAAGGATAAAGTAAATAATAATAATTACAAAATACTAAAAAGGGATCAAATTGGATTAAAAAATGTGACTTTGGGGTCGATTTGAAATAAAATAAAGAGGGGAGGGCTGATTTGCAATGCGCGCACAATCTGGAGGGTCGAAACAGCAATAATCCCATTCTTTATGCACTGCGTTTTTGCGCTGGACTTAATTGGAACAGAAGAAAACATATTGGGGCAAATTTGAAAATAACGAAAACTTGATTAGAAAGGTAAAAAATGCGGAAGGACCAAAAGGGCAATTAGCCCAATACATGAAAACACGCGGATCCTGAGGCGAGTCGGGTCAACACGCGGATCCTGGGGCAAAACGACGTCGTTTTGGGCATTGATGGCCAGCCCCAAAACGACGTCGTTTTAAGGGGCTATAAAGGCCAAATCCAGAAAAAAAATTCATTTCCCATTCCTTTTCTAAAAAAAATTTATAACCCCTTTTTCTTTCTCTCTGCAGGTCTGCAGATTCCGGGGAGCTTTCGGCGCTTGGACCACCACGCGTCGCCGCGAGCTCCGTCGCCGGCCACCGCAAAAAGGTTCATTTTTCTTCCTTTTTTTATTTTTTATTTTATATATTTTATATATATGTATATTTGTGAAATAAAAGATTCGAAAAAGAAAAAAAAGGAAATACCTTCGAAAGTATAGATCTGACTTTGCGTTTTGGTTTTTTGTTTTAATCTTGGCTGTTATTTTTTTGTATTTTGTTTTTGCAATCTCCGGGGGGCCTTTACAGAGCACTAATCGGCTCTTTATAGCCGAGTGAACATGAAAATGAAAAAAAAACCAAAAACAAATATAAAAAAAAGTCTGTTTTCCACTCTTTTCTGCCGCGGATCTGTTGCTTGTTTGCAGGTGCACTAGCGGAGTGGCGATGGTGGGGGGAAGATGGACGTGGTGCTGCGGCGCGAGTGGGGTTGCGGCGCTAGTGGGGTTGCGGCGCTACTAGGCTAGGGTTTCCAAAACCCTAGTTTCTTCCCAATATTTTAGTTTTTGGGCCTATTGGGCCGCTTGTATATTGGTTGGGTCTTAGTCTGTTTGGGTTTGGTAATTGGGCTTTGTTAGCCCGGGCTAAAATTGGTTATTAGAGCTGCCCCTCTTTAGTTGATTGTAATTCCTAAATGGAAGTGAGAGTGAATTACCATGAATTTTGTAATTGAATTGACATTTATCCCAAGGAAAAAGAATTCTGTTTGAGTGATTATGGATTGGTTGACAGAGTATGCTAATTTCTTATCAATTCATATGAATTCATTTCTTGAAAAGCTTGTTGAGTTGTACATCACTGAGATTGAGAGATTGCATAATATGCCTATGTCGGTTGTCTCAAATAATGATCCTCATTTTATTTTTAGATTTTGGAAAATGTTGCATGAATCTTTGGGAGCGAAGCTAAATTCTAGAACATGTCATCCACTGACAGATAGTTAGTTGGAGCGAGTTAGTTAGATATTAAAAGATATGTTACAGGCTTGAATTATTGACTTGGGGATAGTTGGGAGCGATATTTTCCTTTGGCCGAGTATTCAGATTGCTCTAGATGAGGTATTGTATTGTCGAAGGTGTCGCACCCCTTTGTGTTAAATAAAACTTGGTGAAAAGAAGTTGGTTGGTCTGAAGTTGATTCAAGAGACAGAGGATAAGGTTTTGTTAATTTGAGATAGACTTAAAGTAACTTCAGATAGGCAAATTCATACACATATTTAAAAAGGAAAAAGATTGAGAATATATGGTGTGGAAGACAATGTGTTTTTAGAGGTTACACTTGGAAAAAGGTGTTCAAGTTTGGTAAGAAAGGAAAATTGAATTTGTGTTTCATTGGGCCCTACAAAATTTTGGAGAAGATTAGTTATGTTGCTTACCATTTGGCTTTATCATCGGAATTGAGTCGCATTCATAACATGTTTCATGTATTGATGCTTCAAAGGTATAAATAATTTGTCGCATGTTATATTAGTTGAGTCAATTGAGGTATTGCCAGACTTATCGTATGAAGAAAAACCAATGGCGATCTTAACTTGAGAGGTGAAAATGCTGAGGAATAAGCGAATTTCATTGATGAAAGTGCTGTGAAAAAGCCATAGTGTTGAAGAAGCTACTTGAGAACTAAAGGAAAGTATGTGCCAGCAGTGTTCATATCTCTTTTCATGTAAGCTTACGCGGGTGAATTTTCTTAAAAAGGGAAGAGTTGTAATGCCCCAAAATTTTCTAGTATCAGGAAGGCCGAATTTGAATTGATTTTGTGAATGAGCTATTTTGGGAAGCCAAACCAAGAGGTTTCCAACAATGAGGTTTGGGTTGATTTGTGAGTTTTAAGTAGTGAATATTTGGTGTAATTATTATGTTTTAATTTGTGTTAATTAGTGGTAGTGTGTGAAGGACTTAATCACAAGGGTGGTAAAATTCTTGGGGTCAATGTGCAAATAAATAAAAGTTAAAATTTGAGTCATAGGAGGCCTTAAAGGGTAGTTTTACCAAGGTCTCAAAATTTTCTCCATTCTCTCTTCCATTTTTAAAATATTGATTATTGATTTGAATTATTGAATCTTGGAAGGTAAACCTATTTTTCCAGCAAATCTTTTAATATTTTAAGCATTAAAATTTGATTTCTCATTTTTCTTCTCTTTTGCTCTACTTTTGAAAGAATAATGAAGTGATAAGAAATTTATTTCTTGATTTTTCTTGACATTGATTCCTTGAAATACAGCAAGGTAAAGATGATTAATAAATTATTTCCTAATTTTCTATTCATGAAAGTTGATTCCAATGATTTTTCTCATTTTCAAAACATTATTCATATTAATTAGAATGAGAAAGTGGTGATTCTTAAATTTGTTGTTGCTTCCAAGTTAGATTACTGATGTTAATAACTTTATAATGTTAGATTTAATTAAAGTTTGAGTTTAGTTCTTGGAAGTTGTCATTGTTCAATACTTAAAAGACTGTAAGGTGGGTTTGTGCTTTCAGTAAAAAAAAATTGATGTTCTAAGGCGAGTTTTAAATTCTTAAGTATGAATTTAAGGCTAGTTTTGAGTTTCAATAAGTTTTGAATAGAGTTTTTTAGAGTGGGCTTAGAAGTGAGAAAGGATTTTGCTTGATCGCATTGCATGATTTTGTTAAGTTTTATGGGTTCTGATTGATGTTATTTGTTGTTCTAACTTAAATTTCTTCTTTTTATATCAATAATGATTTTTGAAAAAATAATTAGTTTGCTTTTTGTTCAAACTGATGTCCAGATACAAGTTTGAACAAGACAGTGGATAAATATAATAAACAGTGAAGGTAAAGAGAGATATAAGCACATGATATTTGGTAGCGCAGTTCAGAAATAATTTTACTCTGCAGAGTCTCGTTCAGTTAATGGTTTATTCAATGATGATCTAGTAACTTATTGACAAAAGCCCAATCTACCTTACACAAGAGGTAATTGTAGCACCAGTAGATAACCCCGACTTAGTACAACTACTCACCCAAATACCTCACTCAAAACAGTTTTGAGTATCTCCAATAATACCTAAGAAACTAGTGCAAAATAAAAGAGTAAATCAATAGCAAAGATGCAAGCAATACCAAGACAAGCACTCTCCAAAAGATGCATAGGCACAATATCGCAACTTCCTTTAGCAAATTTTGTGTAGAGAAATTCATCCTTTTAATTGCATAATAATCTAGACCTCCAATATTTATACAAAGATAAAGCCTTATGAGCCAAGTAAATCCATCAATTTAGTTCATAAGATAAAGGCTTAAAGGATAAGGATAAACTTTAATAGATAAGGCATGTCAATTTTCAAGTTTCTTAAATCAACAAGTTTAGCATGAGATAAAATAAGTTCTAAGAATCATTTGCTTATGGTGAACATAAACATGAAGATAAAAGTAAAAAAAATACTAACATTCAACTCCACTTGAACTATTCTGAGATCATGTCTAAGCTATTGTTTGTTTAAACATGGGAGTGAACAGACAGTAACAATTCAAAGAATTGTTTGAACAAGGGTTAAAACATCAGCAACCGACAACTATGGTTCCAACAATTTTGAAGTGAAAGAGATTGGTGAGAGTTCAAAAGCAATGGAAAAGATCATGGAATTGTGAAATTCAATTTCTAATTTATCTTGTGTTAATATCTAAATTGAGTTGTTTAGATTTAAATATGCTGAAAGCGTAATGATATGATTTCTTAATAACTTGCATGAAAACTTAAAAAGTGAATAATGAGCATGATTAATAGTTGTCAGAACTTGTTGGATGCCTATAGTCGAATGCAAATTATGAAAGTTATGTTGATGCTGAATTGTTTCTTTAAAGACATTAAATGAATGAGAAATTAGGTTTAGTAGGTTAAACAACCCATTTAAATGATTTTAGATTTTAGATAATTTCGGAGTTATATTTAGCACGTCATTAGATATATATTTTAAACAGGATTTGGTTAGTAATTTGTGTTCTAAACGCACCAAAGATTTGTTATGATCTTTTTATATTTACTTGCACATTATCTTTTGAAAGAATTGGTTGAATATATCCATTTATGCATTAAAATATGATAATGAGATTCGATTTTTTTTTTTTGGAAAATCTTATGATAATGTTTCAGACATGTTTATGTTGGAAATTTTTTATTTATACATTGATGCTTTAATGAGACTTGTAATATGCAATGAAGCTACTTAGTGTTTGTGTTTGAAGCATGATTAATTGGATTTGATAATATAATATGATGTGATTTAACCTTTAACCTTAATCATTAATTGGGTAAAAAAAACATGTTGAAATCTGATATGACGGAATGAATAGATTAAATTTTTGAGAGATTTTAATACAATAAAATATTTTTTGGATTTTAATATTTTAATATTTTTTGAAATAATTTAAATTGATTTTTTTATAAAAAATATATATATTGAATTTTAAAGAGTTTTGAATTTTTATATTTTTTGGAAAATTTTAAAATATTTTATTATTTTAAATTTTTTTAGGATTTTTTATTGAAAATTATGATTAAAGAATAAGAATTAAATTAACAAAAAATTATTCTTATCTTTTTTATAATTGTCAGAAAAAAATGGAAAACAAGTGCAAAAAATCAATGAATTAAAAGTAAAGTTTAGGACTAAAATTTAAAGTTTATTAAAGTACATGGACATTTGGTATATTTAAACTTTACAATTATATTTAATTTTAATGCTTTTTAAATTTTTGCATTAATTTATCGATGAGTTAGTGCATCAAATTTTAATTTTAATTTATTTGAAGTAGGTGCTTTTAATTGGACTTTAATTGAAACAGAGTCAATGTCGTGATGAGGAAGAGTCAATGCACGACAACGATGTCCTGACGATAAGAATCATCAAGTCCCGACGTGGCAACATATTCCCTACTAAATGGAGTTTCTTCTCCTAGTTTAGTTGAACTCTGTTAATTTTTTCAGTCTAACTCTGATTATTCCAAGCATGTTTTAGTTATATTTTCACAAGAATTTCAGCCTATAAATAAGGTTTTTAGTAACCCTAGATTGATAGATTCAACAATATAATTAAGAGAGAGTTTTGTGGCAATTTCGAGAGAACTTTATATTTTTTTTTGGTTCGGGTTTATTTGTTTTTCCATCTTGTACTCTTTTTCGATTTTTCTGTTTTAGTGAAATTTTCTTCTTCTTTTTTTGTGATTTTTTTATCATCTTCGAATGAGTTTTTTTTTACGTAAATATTTATGTTCAATTTTTCTATTTTTGGTTATTATTGGTTGCATAGAATAAACTTTTTAAATTAGAAATAGAGAAATTAAAATTCAAAAAGAATGAGACTTAATTTGAACTTTAAAAATTGGAGCTGAGTTGAAACTTACTCTTGCGTGAGCTAGGCACAGTTAACCCATAAAAAAAATAAAAAAAATCCTTACATGTCAAGCCTAGTGACACCCTTGAAGGGTGCCAAACATTAAACTAGCTGTCCCTCACCTTCAAAAAGCACTCAATTATATCACAATTTCCCTAAATTCGCAAATTCAACCATCTTGAACATTATAAAATGATACCAGAACATCCATGCCAAGTAAATAAATGGATAGGTTCCCTTAGCAAAATAAGTATAAAACAACCAAACATCACCCACACCAGGCAGATAAATCAAGGAACATTAGCTACTGTAAAAAGCTGCCACAAATACCGATATAATTAATTATAAAAGTATCATTTTAAAGAAAAAATATAAACCATCTTCAAAGTGTAATTTTTGCACAAATAAAACTACGTACAAATCGTCCTCACATAAAAAAGGATTTGTGTCTCTCTAACAAGTCATAAAGATTCATTCTCCGTTGGATGAGTTAAACTATCAATCCTAAATTCACACATGTAAGATTGCCTCTTTATATTGCCCTTTATTCCATAGAAATTTTGAAATTTTATCATTTGAATAGTTACAAGACTATTGTGTTGGTTAAGGTTCTACAACATAGATCATATATATATATATATATATGCATTAGACATAATTCAATTCTCAGCTTCCACCCCTTTTTGAAGTCATAGTCTCCATTTCATTTCAAGCATGAAGTCAGTCATCATCTTGTCTCTTATGGAATTACAATGTAAACCTGATTCCGAAACTACTTACAACATTTAAGCAAATATTAGATTAGACATCTTTAAACATCACATTAAATGCAAATAAGCTTCAAGCAGTCTAACTGATTGTGATTGTTAATTTGTTCTTTTAAGTGGTGTGTTATACACAGAGTTCTTTTGCGTTTTTTTTTCCAGATTAATTAGTCCAGTGGTTGTTGCACCTGCCATTGCTGCTGTTGAAACATTCGAAGGAAGTTTATTTTGTTGTTATAAAGATTTGTTTAGATTCCTCTAAGGATTTCAATCACCTTGATTCAATTTATGTGACACTTATGCACGCTATTACCATACTACCACCAAATTCTATGATCAGTCAAACTTTGGGAAGCTTGTGGATGATTAAATTATCTAAGCTATGCAGCCTTTTATGTATCCAGTTCATGAAGTGCCCTAGGATGGAACTGGTGCTTGGATTATTACGCAATCTCACATCTAGGGAACATCGAACCATAAAAGAATTCATGCCAAACTATTTTCTTTTTCCTAGATTTTATGGATACACATATACTTTATGTGATCTCAACCTTCATATTAGTTTCCCCATTTTGTTTCCATGAAGTTGCTTATAAGACTAAATTTAGTCACTTTACCATTGTCTGTTGAATCTCTTAGGTCGGTTCATAGCATGCAACGTCATTGCCGGTGGCATCCAAACCTCCAACTGCTGGCCTTGTTAGCAGAGGAATTGGTCTTAAAGGTCTCTGGGGTACAGGAACAGGATCTACAACTCTTACTGAAAATGTGCATATGATTTCAGCGACTAAGATGGGAAGCCGCAGAGCTGTTGCATTGGTGCATGTGTTTTGATACTCTTATCCCTTATAGGTATGTTTTAATCAAGCTTACATTTTAGATTCTGAAGATGGATCCATGATGCTAAAACTTGTAAGATTTTTTTAATCTGTCAAAAATGATATGATATGCGCGCACATAGGGGTGTTCAAAGGGTCGGTTCGGTTGATACTCAAATCGAACTACTATTAATTAAATTAATCGAAATTTTAAAATCCTTAATCATTAACCGAACCGAATTTTTTTTTAAAATCTATTAGCCAACCATAATAGTTTTGGTTAATTCGGGTGGTTAACCCAATTAACCAAATTTTTTTACATGTTTTTTCTTTTCTTCAAATAAGTTGAAACATGAAAAAAAAAAACCGTTACAATGTTTTCTTTAATTAAAAAAAAAAAGAAGAAGATAAATAACAAATAGCATAATAACAACACTAAAGAAAGTTTGATGATCTACTGACTTAGAGTGATGAAATGTAAGAAAGAAAATTTGAAGGGAGAAGATTCGAAGATAATGGTCAAGACTCAAGCCCCGCCCTAGCTTATCCATTATAATAATTTATATAAATCCATTAAATTTTAAGTTTATCCTTTAATTTTTTATATTTGGGCTCACATAATATATTGGACTTATATGGGACCTATAATATTTTATTATTAATAATTTCAATTCAATTAATTCGGTTAATTACTTAATTTCGTATCGAATTTAATGTTAATCAAAATTTCAAAAATTTTTAACCAATTCCCAACCGAACTAGATTTGGTGGTTGAGTGATTAACTGAACTAATTCGATTTGATCAATTAATTCGATTAAAACCGAATTATGCTCACCCCTACATGCACATACATAATTTGAACAGAGTTATCTATCTGATGGTTTATATACAGGTAAAGTAGGAGGGTTTATTGCTTCAATTCCTCAAGTCATGGTTGCTGCCCTACCGAGCTTCATGTGGGCAATGCTTGCTTGCAACTCTGAATTATCAGCTTACTTTCAGCAATGTGACATTTCTCTCTACTCCAACATAAAAGTCGTTAAATTTGTTTTGAACTACTAACTCGAGATTTGTGTTTCCTATTTACTTTTATGCGTGTTTAATTATTTCTGAAAATTTTTAAAAAAAAGAAAAGAAAAAAAATAGGATATACATTGTCGAAACCATTTTTTTTTTTTAAAACGGGGTCAAATTTATATTTTGAAAATGAAAATGAAAAACGGAGTCGCCACTAATCCTTTTTTTGTGAGGTGTGATCGGGTCACCTCGTGATTCAATCAATTTAATAAAATTTGAATTTACTAAAACGATGATTTTTGGTCTACGAAATTTAGAAAACGGGTTCGAGAGTCGGTTACGCACGAGGAAGGGTTAGCACCCTCGATACGCCCAAAATTGGTACCTAGTTGATTAATTGATGTCTTTAATATCGAAAATTTGAAAAGATTTTAAAATAGGATCCTCTTTGCTTAAAATAAATTAAATTGGATACTGGGACCCGCTTATTTCGAAGAAGTAAAATGTCACGTCCAGTGAGTTAGGATACGACGTTTCAAATCCTCAAAACTGAACTTGTCTTTTAACCCTTAAAACTTATGCATTTAAAATTAAGAAGGATATTCGATTATTTGGGTCAAATGAAAAACCGGAACCCAGTAAGTTAGGGCACGATTTCTCGAAGTTCCAAATACAGAATACTACCTTTGTTTTTTTAAAAATCCTTACTTCGAAATAACAAAATGTCACATCCAGTGAGTTAGGACACAACATTTTCGAATCCCCGAGAATAAGTTTTTATTTAACTTGTTTTGATTTTAAAAATAATTGGTTCTTTAGACTCGGTGAGAAAAATCGAAACCCAGTAAGTTAGGGTACGATTCCTTCCGAATCTTTGAACGTGGAGTATTCTCTTATTTTGAAACAAAGATTGATGTATCGGGTAAAATGTAGCATGATTTAGTTGTAATATGTAAAATAAATTACGGTGTTTATATGCATACGGAATAATACGAGCTCTAAAAAGATGAAAGTAATAGTAAAGAAAAAAGCTAAAAATTTGGAACCAAAGAATTAACACTAAACAAATAAACCAACAAGGTATCACAAATTAAAGAAAATCATAATGCTAATAATAATAATGAAAAAAATAAAGTTTGAAGCATCAAAACTATAAAAAGATATAAGTAAGTGAATAACAAAATGATAAAATAGATAAATAAATGTATAAGAAAAATTGAGCAAATAATAATAATAATAATAATAATAATAATAATAATAATAATAATAATAATAATAATAATAATAATAATAATAATAATATAATAATGATGATGATGATAACAATGATAATAATAAAAATAAAATAATGAAATGAAATAAAATAAAATACACAAGATAAAAATATGAACGAAAAAGGAAGTAAGTAAAAAATATATATATAATAATGAAAATGAAAATAAAGAATATATGTATTCTAAAATAATAATAAATAATAATAAGAATGATAATAATAAATAATATTTAAAATAATATACAAAGTAAAATAAAAAATATGAACTATCAAAGAAGTAAAAATATACATAATGATAAAAATAAAAAGGATACATGTTTGTGCAAACAAATAAATAAATAGATTGAAAATAATACATATAAATAAAAGAAACTGATATTAAATGAATACAATATTAAATTGGAATAAAATTAAGATTAAGAACCCAAATCATAAATAAAAAAACATTAAAAAGGGACTAAATTAAGAGAAAAGTAAAGCTAAAGGTCTAAATTTAAAAGAAAAAAATGAATCGGGGCCCCAATGTAATACGCGAAAATGAAGAGGGACCAGAAGGGAAAATATCCCCGTCCGACGAAACGCAGTGTTTTGACACGGGCTAAAATGTATCAAAAACAAAATTATGCGGTAAGATTTAAAAGAAAGAAAACTAAATTAAAACAGCCCGAGAAAGCAGGGGGACCGAAAGGGTAAATAACCATATTTCACAAAACACGCGGATCCTTCCTTGGGTCGGGTCGTGCGCACGGGTCAGAGGCCTTATACTGCGTTGTTTTGGGGCTTGAGGGGATCAGATGAAACTACGTCATTTCATGCCCCCTATTTAAGCCCCACTTTTTTTTTGAAATCATTCATTTCACCCTCCCCATTCCAAAAAAACAAAAAAAAAAAAAGCTCTCACACACTCTCAAAGCCCCCATGGCCTCCGGTCGAATTTCGGCCAAGATCCAGCGTCGACCACCGCCGACCGCCGTAGTTTTTCCCTTTTTTATATACTATATTAATATATATATATATATATATATATATATATATATATATTGTAGAAGCCCAAATTCATCCGGGCTTAAGCAATAAACAATAAAGTAAAAAAAATGACAGGCCCAGTTCGTAGGTGGCCCGAAAGGCCCAAAACATTAAAACTTGAAACAGAAAAGCTAGGGCTGGAAACCCTAGCGCCGCAAGCCCTTGGTGCGCCGCAACCTCTCCCCATGTGCGCACCACGCCACCAGCCACCAGCCTCGCGAGTGCTCCATCCACTATCGCGCCCATACCTGCAAAGAAGAAGACAAAGAACAACAACGCAGAACAAATTGTACTATTTTATCTATTTTTACATACCGTTTTAGGCTATAAAACGAGAAAAAAAACAATGTAACAGGACCCTTTTTTTTGCAATCAATCGAAAAGAAAACACCAAGATCCGACTCTTTTTCTCAATCAAAAAAATAAACAGATTCAAGGCAGAAAATAACAATAGAAACTAAAAAAGAAGAATCCGAAACGCGTTAGATCGGTAACATCGAAGGTGATTTTGCATTTTCCTTTTTATTCGTCATTTCGATTTTTCCTTTTATTTATTACTCAATCTAGCATATATATACATATACATATACATATTTTAAAAAAAAAAAGGAGGGGAGAACGTACCTTTCGTGATTTCCGGCCACCGCGTGCGGTGGCCGGCAGCGGCACCGGCGGCGAAGCCAGCAACCAAGAAACCCCCCTTTGGAACCCTAGCAGAGAAAAGGTTGAGGGTTCTCTGGAATTTTGAAGAAATGAGATGGAAAGTAAAAAAAAAAACCCAAATTCGGCTTTAAATAACCAAGCAAAACGGCACCGTTTCGTGCCTAGGGGTCAGACGCCAAAACGGCGTCGTTTTGGCTCTGACCCGATCCAACCGACCCGACCCGCTTTAGGTCCGCGTGTTTTCTCCTATGGATGGGCTATTTGCGCGCGCAGTCCTTCCCTTTTATGGTCCTTTACAATTTAACCCTTTTTTCCTTTTATGTTATTATGAATTGACCCTAAATAGTCGTTTTAAATGCAAATCGACCCCTCCCTTTTGTTTATTTTGAAATCTTTTAGTTGTTTTATTATTATTATCGTTATATTACTATTATTATATTATTATTGCATTGTACACACTTTCTATTATGACCATTATTATTATTACTATGTTATTATCTTTATTATCATACTATTATTATTATAGTTTATACTATATTTATGTTAGTATATTGTGTATATTTGTACTATGTATTATTATTATTGTTATTATTAATATTATACATATATCAATATATTGTATATATCATATACTATTATTATCATTATTATTATTACTATAGTTACATTACATTCTTGTATATGTTATGTATTATTATTATTATTACTATTACTATATATTATATTGTACATATTTTTACTATTACTATTATTATTATGACCACTACTACCTTTATATTAATATACTGTATATATCTTCCCTTGCTATTATTATTATTACCATTATCATTATTGTATTGTTATTTGTATATACTAGCTTTATCATTATTATCGTTATTATATCTATAATGGTATCTTGTACATAATTTATGACTGCAGCATCACTATTCACTGCATGACCCTATTCCCATTTTCAAATCACGTTTCTTTAAAACATTTTAAAAAAAACGAGGCAACATTCCGTGTTTGGAAATTCGAGGGACCGTGCCCTATGTGTTGGGTCTCGGTTCTCTTGCTTGACCAAATAATCGAATAAACTTTTGTTATTTTAATAAATGAGTCTTAGAGATTAAGAGACGACCTTGGATTTGAGGATTGAAATTATTGTGTCCTATGTACTGGATGTGATGTTTGATCCCTTCAAAACAAGGAAATCTTAATATTCACTTTTTTGAGACTCAATCATCTCCGAAAGGACCCAAAATTTCTAAATTCATCGCTAATTTTGTTAAAACTTTCGACATTGGGACATCAATTAAACAATTTGGTACCGATTTTCGGGCGTTGCGAGGGTGCTAATCCTTCCTCGCACGTAACCGACTCCCGAACCTATTTTCTCAAATATTCGTAGACCATAAACCCGTTTTAGTAAACCAAAATGTTTTATTAAAACAAAGGTGATCCGATCACACCTAATAAAAGGTCGGTGGCGACTCCCGTTTTTTTTTAAAACCCAAGTTCGATTCCCGCCTTTCAAAATGGGACGGTTTCGACAGCTTGGCGACTCCACTGGGGACCTAAGAGAGTCAGGCCGTAAATTGATTGATTTTTGTCCCTTTGATTGAAAGTTTAGAAAATTGTTTTGAAAAATCGTGTTTCTCTTTGACACATTTGTTTGTGCTATAGTGTGGAGTCTCGTGAAATACTTTGGCATTGCATTACATGACCATCGCGGTGACACCCTTAAGTGGGAGTGAGAAGCTACTCTTTCGTGAGGTTTTTACCTCCGTGCAAGATAGTGGATCGCTTCCGGGATACATCCGTACCTATGTCTTCGTGAGATTTTTATCTCCGTGCAGCCATAGGGAAATGTATTCCCCTGAACTGAACTCGGTCCATATGAGCCTATAATGGGTGAAGATCGAGGAATCTGCTGGTTCAGGTACCCATACTTTAGAACCAAACCACATGTAGAAGAACCTAAGAGCCCGTTGTAGATAGAACCGTGCAAACCCTAGTTGTTACCTTAAATACGAGTTTGATTATCTCCTGTTTATTTTAAGTTCCTTTTGTACCTGAGATTAACTTGTGGTGTTTCATTTTCATTGCATGGCATTTCATTATAGAAAGGGTGTTGATCCGCGTTCAATTACTAGATAGAAAAGCTTGACATGGAAAGGGGGTTTCTCGATAGAGTGGAGGATAATGCAGCTGTCCAAGTGTGGTCCGAAAGAGCACAGCAAGAAAAGGGAGATAGCCTGACAGTGGGGCATGAATCAGAGTCATGGGATTTCACCCGCGTCAACGTAGCTCAAAATGACTTGCGGGAGTTAAAGGAAATATGGGATTCCTGGTGCAATGAGGACAAACAACTGTTCTACCATAATTACGGTGATCTGCACTATCTGCTGTATATCAAGGTAGACGAGTACCTACTTCGAGCCATTACTCAGTTTTGGAACCCCGCCTATAGTTGCTTCACTTTTGGAAATGTAGATTTGGTTCCAACTATAGAAGAGTACACAGCCTTGTTTCGATGCCCGAGAATTCAAACTGACAAGGCATATTCGAGATTTGCTAATGTGTCGGCATTCTCAAAAAGGCTAATGAACATCACAGGAATGAGCGAGCAATGGATTACGGCCCGGATCAAACAAAAAGGAGATTGTAAGTGCATTCCATGGAAACATTTGAGGGACTTGATCTTGGCACATCCTGATAAGAAAAAGAGGGTCGACGTTTTCGCTCTAAGCATCTACGGTTTGGTCATCTTCCCCAAAGCATTAGGGCACATAGAGGATGCGGTTTCGGACCTATTTGATAAACTTGACAAGGGAGTCACACCTGTCCCCGCAATCTTGGCCGAGACCTTCAGATCGTTGAACGCTTGCCGAAGAGTGGGCGAAGGAAGATTCATGGGATGTGCACAACTGTTGCTCTCATGGTTCCATTGCCGTTTCTGGAAGATGGAAAAGGTCTCATGCAAAATCTTTTTTGAAAACTACTCCCCTCTAAAGGAGTTAGCGGATACGCCAAGGCGAGACGATTTATCAGGAGAGAAATGGATAGCGATCCTCCAAAATTTGCAAGCGGAAGACGTAGAATGGAAGACTCCATGGACGATCCCTGACGAAATCTTGTATCGATGCGGAGAGTTCGACTGGGTCCCTTTACTCGGGATATGGGGAGCTGTTGGGTACGCTCCATTGCTAGTAATGAGGCAGTATCAATCGAGGCAATTTATACCGGCGACACACGGATTAACCCAGTGTGAATTTTCGTACAAGGACGATAATTATAAGAAGAAAGTCCGTGAGATATCAGATGCATGGACTCAAACTCGGAAAATGAAGAGACTTGCCATAAGGCCGATGACTACGCCTGAATACGATCAATGGTGGGTCAAAAGAGTCAATGACAAACATCCCAAGGCCAACCCAAGGGAATGCTCGACCAATAGAAGAGCAGCTGCAAGTAATCCCGTCTGAATTAGAGATTATCAAACAAGATTTCGAGAGAAGAAGCCAGGAACTAGGTAAAAGAATTGAGCAGCTAGAAGAGGAAAAGATGCAGTTGGGGTTAGATGTTGATCTCCACAAGTTCGAGGCCGAAAAGTTAAAGAAAGGCAAGAATAAGGCCGAAGGGGATTTGGACAGCTTAAAGACGGACTATAAAAAATTACGCTTGTCCATTAGAACTGCCGGTTTGGGGAAGACGTCGGAACAATGGCGACAGGAAATTAAAGAAGAAAAGTCTAAAGCCGATCAGTGGGAGAAAAAATTTCAAAATGCTCGAGTACGAGAGGATGCTTTGAAAAAGAGCCTATCAGAAAACCAAAGTGAAAAGGAGAAATTACGCGCCCGAGTAGCAGAATTGGAAAGGTCACTACTTTTGCGCCGTAGCTGCAACTCGGTAGTCGAATTAAGAGCTAGTCAAATCAAAATCGAGGAAATGAGAGGAAAGATAGAGGAGCTCGAAACTGCATTACAAGACAGCAAAATTCGGTTTGAGCTCCTTGAAGTGAACAATGAACACTGGAAGGAGCAGCTCCACCGTTCCCAGGAACAGATCAGAAACAGAGACTACGTAATGGGCGAAGCCGTGGCTCAAATCCGAGAGGCGGCCGGTCATTTGCAAACCTTGGCTGTTCGGACTGACACGTTAAGTCTGATATACGAGTCAGGATCGGAGCGAGGCCAAAGTTTAGCTTGGCTTCTTAGGAAAATTAAGGATTTAGGCATTAGGGCAAAGTCGTATATGTAATCGTCCGTTCTATGAAAGGAAATTCGTTTTCTAGTAAAGTTTATCTAATGGGATTGAATCAAATCAACACCTTTCTGTCTTTTTGCATTTCATAAATTTTACAAATTTTGCATTTCATAAATCTTGCATTTCATACATTCGCATCACAATGCATCACATCACATCACAAGCATCGAGAGAATCTGACTACTCAGAATTATACAGAAGAAAGAGAGAGAAAAAGGGGGAAACCTGGAAGCTGAACATCCATACGGCACCCGCACTAAGATAAAGAAAATGGATCAGAAACTAGAACAATTCCAAAAAGAGATGAGTGACCAAATGGAAACACAGATGCAAGAGCACTTAACCAAGATCCAGCAAGAAATGGAGGAATCCCAGAGGGACATGAAGGCTCAGATAGCTCAAATGTCTGAACTATTGAACAGGTTCTTGGGGAAAAGGAAAAGCCCCATGGCCATCACTGGAGGGGAGAACGAAGATATTCCTTCAGAATCTACCCTGCCGCAAATGCCTTTGCAGCACGAGGAACATCCCCGAAGGCCACCTGTCACAATTAGGCCTCAGCAATGCCAAGCTAACATTAGATCTGCCATGAATCTCCAAATAGGCTCAGGATCCAACCCAGGAGATGACCTTATCAATCCTATGGTACCAGACTTTGATGAAATGGAGAAAGAGAGAATGAAAGTTGAACCCTCAATGCTAATGGAAGACCGCTACAAGTGGTTAAAGGAGAGAGTCGAAGCAATTGAGAAGTCTAAAACTCGTTACGGGGTCGATATCAAAGAGCTAAGCCTGGTCCCAAACTTAGTGCTTCCACCAAAGTTTAAAACTCCGGATTTTGAAAAATACAACGGGACCAGCTGCCCGGGAGCACACTTGAAGATGTTCAGTCGACGAATGGCGGGATATGCTGATAATGAGAAATTATTAATACACTGCTTTCAGGATAGCCTGGTTGGGTCTGCGGCCAAATGGTACGATCAACTCAGTAGTACCCAAATCAAAACATGGAGGGACTTAGTTCAGGCTTTCATGAAACATTATGGCCACATAGCAGACATAGCTCCTGACAGAGTCACTCTCCAAACTATGGAGAAGAGACCAAGCGAAAACTTCAGGCAGTACGCGCAACAGTGGAGAGAGGTATCCACACAGGTCCAACCACCTCTTTTAGAAGAAGAAGCGGCCACACTCTTCATTCATACCTTGAAGGCCCCTTTCATCAACCACATGTTGGGAAGTTCTATGACCGATTTTTCAGAAATTGTGAGATGTGGGGAAAGGATAGAATACGCGGTCAGATGCGGCAAGATAGAAACAGGGGAAGGCTCCAGAAAAATGACTCTAAAGAAAAGAGAGGGTGACATAAATAACTTGAATGCCCATGACAAAGCAGTCACCCTGACTCAACCTAAAACTGTAATCACTGATCTTCCAAGACTGCATAGACAAGAACCTAGTGCAAAGCCGAACGTAGAGAAGCTCCAATTCACTCTGATCTACATGACGTATGGGCAGTTATACCAAAAACTATATGACACGCATGTTGTTGCCCCCCATTACCTACAACCCATACAACCCCTATACCCTAAATGGTACGACGCGAATGCGCAATGTGAATACCACGCAGGGGTTGTCGGACATTCGATAGAGAATTGTCTCGCCTTCAAGAAACTAGTTGAAAAACTTATCCAAATGGGCGTGGTGAAAGTCAACGACACAGAGCACCCATTACCCAACCACGCTACTAACGGGGTGAACATGTTGGGGGAGAAGGTATGGAAGAAAGTAAAAACAAACGTCGATGAGATAAAGACCCCGCTGAGTTTGGTTTGGAGGCAAATGATAAGCCGAGGCTTAATCACCCAACAGCCGGGAGGAGAGATTGAAGGAGCAGAGAATTATTACAAGTTTCACGCTAAAATGGGCCACGATATTCAAGAATGCACCATGTTCAGGACTCTCATTCAAGGTCTCATGGATAACAAAGAGATAGAATTCTACGAAGAGATCGGAGATCTAGAAGAAGGAGAAGTTCAGGCGTCAGAAGAAGGATCGGCTAGAAGGATCTACCGGGGGAATTATCCTGCAGTGGTTATATCGCGACCTAGAGCGGTCGAAATCACGCTAGAGAGAGAGGCCGACACATCGAAAGAAGGGACGTCTAGGAGAGTCCATGGGGGCAACTACCCTGCAGTAGTTATATCACGACCTAGAGCGGTCGAAATCACGCCAAAGAGAGAGGCCGACATATCGAAAGAAGGGACGTCTAGGAGAGTCTATGGGGGCGACTACCCTGCGGTAGTTATATCACGACCAAGGACGGGGGAGACTGAAATATCGATCACACCGAAGGTCATAATTCAAAAACCCACGACTACCCCCTACAAAGACAATAAAAAAGTACCTTGGAGCTACGATTGTAGGGTAGAAATCCCTGGAAGAGAAAATCCGGTCAATGCTACAGAAGAAGATAGAGATGGAGGCTTTTTTACACGTAGTGGGAGATGTTACACCCCGAACACAAGTGCGGTAGCAAACAAAGGGAAAGCGGTGGCAACTGAGCGAAGAGAAGAGGAAACCATCGAGCCCGAAGCATTCGTCAACGTACTCGTGACAGAGAGCGACGCCAGGGAGTTTTTAAAATTCCTTAAACACAGCGAATATAGTATTGTGGAGCAGCTGCACAAACAGCCTGCTCGCATATCGGTACTGGCCTTACTCATGAGCTCAGAAGCTCATCGAAATGCGTTGATGAAAGCACTAAATGAAACATATGTCACGGGGGATATATCTGTTAATAAGTTGGACCGTTTCGTCAGTAATATAAGTGCGGACAACTTCATTTTCTTCAATGATGACGAGATACCTTTAGGAGGCATGGGATCTACAAAAGCCCTACACATAACCGCGCGCTGCAAAGGGTACATGTTGCCGGGAGTGCTAATTGATAACGGATCAGCCCTAAATGTATTGCCTCTATCCACACTGAATAGGTTACCTGTGGATAGCTCCCACATGAAGGCATGCCATAATATTGTAAGAGCATTTGATGGAACGGAGAGAAAGGTCATGGGGAGAATTGATATACCGCTTCAAGTTGGCCCAAATACATACGAGGTAGACTTCTTGGTGATGGATATTAAACCTTCCTACAATTGCCTGCTGGGGAGACCTTGGATCCATTCGGCAGGGGCGGTACCGTCGTCACTGCACCAGAAGTTGAAATTAGTGACGGAAGGTAGATTGGTCACGATCAACGCGGAAGAAGAGATTATAGCATCCGTTACTAGTGACGCTCCGTACATTGAGGTAGATGAAAAGGCAATGGAATGTTCTTTCCGGTCATTGGAATTCATTAACGCCACCTTCGTGGCCGAGGGCAGCAAGATCCCTATGCCTAAAATATCCAAGTCAACGATGATGAGTCTTCAAATGACAATTGGGAAAAGAGCTTTGCCCGGGAGAGGACTTGGGAGAAACCTGCAAGGAAAGACTAAAGTGCCAACCCAAAGAGAAAAACGAGACCGCTTCGACTTAGGGTTCAAGCCAGATGCGAAACAACAGAAGAGAGAAGAAGAGAAAAGAAGAGAGAGAAGAAGGGCGCGCCTAAGTGAGGAGAAGATCAAATGGGAGCCAATGACTTTCCCTCCTCTGTCCAAAACATTTGTCTCGGGGGGAATCTTGTACCCTGATCGAGGCATGGCAGCAAGAGAAGCAATGGAAGAAATGTTGGGGAGCTTAACCATCAACGCCGTATCGAAAGAAAGGGCAGAGGAAAGAGCCTTGTCTGGGATTCGTCCTTATGCTCCTGGAAGTGTTTTGGACAATTGGACAATAGAAGAAATTCCTGTAGCTTTTAGGAGTAATTCAGAGTAATGTTCGAAACACGCTTGTTGCTCTAAGCCTAGGGGCAATGAGAGACTCTTTGTTGAATAGGCATATGCCCAAGCGTCTTTATTTCAATAAAATGCATACTTCGAGCAAATTTTCTTTTACTCTCCATTCATAGTCACTCACATAAATATTCATTCTTAGATTGTTGCTTCTGCGTCTTTCTTTGCCCTCTTAACAGGTCCCCAGATATCAATGACGTGAGCGACACTGCTATTAACTCAGGATCCCCTTTTGAACAAGATACGGACATGGAGGATTCTCAAGACTTCGAAGATGACCAAGATCGTAACATGTCTCCTGGTTTGTTAAAGATGGTAGAGCAAGGCGAAGAACAAATCCTACCCCACGAAGAGACAATAGAAATGGTGAACTTAGGAGAAGGAAAAGAGTTGAAAATCGGGGCTAGCATTGCCGCAAATACGAAGCAAGACCTCATCGAATTACTCAAAGAATTCAGGGACGTCTTTGCTTGGTCATATCAAGATATGCCCGGGTTAAACACAGACATAGTGGTGCATCGACTCCCCATCAAGGAAGAATGTAAACCTGTCCAGCAAAAACTTCGAAGAATGAGGCCAGATGTTTTGTTAAAAATAAAAGAAGAGGTCAGAAAACAGTTTGATGCCGGTTTCTTGCAAATGGTTAAATACTCAGAATGGGTAACAAACATAGTGCCTGTCCCTAAGAAAGATGGAAAAGTGCGAATGTGCGTGGACTACAGGGATTTGAACAAGGCCAGTCCTAAAGATAACTTTCCACTACCCCACATTGATACATTAGTGGATAACACAGCCGGATACTCTCTTTTCTCTTTCATGGATGGCTTCTCTGGGTATAACCAGATTAAAATGCACCCCGAAGATATGGAGAAAACCACGTTCGTTACCATGTGGGGGACATTCTGTTATAAAGTGATGCCTTTCGGACTAAAGAATGCAGGGGCAACATATCAAAGGGCCATGGTGACTCTCTTCCACGACATGATGCACAAAGAGATCGAAGTTTATGTAGATGACATGATTGCAAAGTCCAGAACTGAGAGAGAACACGTACAAGTCTTGAGGAAGTTATTCCTAAGATTGAGAAGATTCCAGCTGAAACTCAATCCAACAAAATGTACCTTCGGGGCTAGATCCGGAAAATTGTTGGGATTTGTAGTCAGTAAAAAGGGAATTGAGGTTCATCCTGATAAGGTGAAAGCTATCCAAGAGTTGCCTCCACCACGTACCCAAAAGGAGGTTCAAAGTTTCTTAGGAAGATTAAACTACATCGCCCGGTTTATTGCACAACTAACGGAAAAGTGCGACCCCATATTTCGCCTCCTTAGGAAGCACAACTCAGGTGTATGGAATGAGGAGTGCCAGAAAGCATTCGATAAAGTCAAGCATTACTTGTCTAAAGCCCCAGTACTGGTATCGCCATGCCCAAATAAGCCGCTGATATTGTATTTGTCAGTATTCGAGAACTCTATGGGATGTGTGCTAGGCCAACATGATGAGTCAGGAAGAAAGGAAAGAGCGATATACTATCTCAGTAAAAAGTTTACAGAATGCGAGACAAGATATTCGCCGATCGAGAAGTTATGTTGCGCTCTGGTTTGGACAACCCGGAGATTGAGACAATACATGCTATATCACACCACTTGGCTTATCTCCAAACTGGATCCCCTCAAGTTCATGATGGAGTCAACTGCACTGAATGGAAGAATGGCCCGATGGCAAATTCTGCTTTCAGAGTTCGACATAATCTACGTAAATCAGAAGGCCATAAAAGGGAGTGCAATAGCGGATTTTCTAGCCAGCAGAGCGTTAGAAGATTACGAGCCATTGGACTTCGATTTCCCAAATGAAGAATTAATGTATGTGGCAGCCACTGAAGAAGAGGTCCAAAAGAAAGGGCACCCGTGGAAGCTAAACTTCGACGGAGCTTCAAATGCGGTGGGGAATGGAATTGGGGCAGTCCTGGTGTCCCCCAACGGAGATCACTATCCTCTTACTAGCAAGTTGGATTTTGATTGCACGAACAACATGGCCGAATACGAAGCGTGCATCCTGGGAATCCGTGCAGCCATTGAACGGAAAATTGGAACATTGGAGGTATACGGCAATTCCGCGCTAGTAATCTATCAACTGAAATGTGAATGGGAGACAAGAGACCCCAAGTTAATCAGCTATCGAAGGCTGGTTTTGGAATTAATTAAAGAGTTTGACAACGTCACTTTCTGTTACCTCCCACGAGAAGAGAACCAGATGGCCGACGCTTTAGCTACCTTGGCTTCTATGATCAAAGTAAACAAAGCAGAAGAAGTGAAGCCTATCCAAATGAGCATTTACGAGGCTCCGGCACATTGCTGCAACATCGACGAAGAAGAAGAAAGAGATAGTCACCCATGGTACCACGATGTATTACGATACGTGAAGGATCGTGAATACCCAGACCAAGCAACCGAGAATGATAAGAGGACGTTGAGAAGATTGGCCAATGATTATGTCCTGGATGGAGAAATCCTATACAAGAGAAGGAAGGATCAAGTACTGCTAAGATGCGTGGATGCGATCGAAGCTAAGAAGATTCTCGAAGAAGTTCATGAAGGTGTCTGTGGGACTCATGCTAATGGATTTACGATGGCGAGACAAATCATGAGGTTCGGGTATTACTGGTCCACTATGGAAGGAGATTGTATCAGCTATGCCAAGAGATGTCACAAATGCCAAATCTACGGAGATAAAATTCACGTGCCTCCTTCACCCCTACACGTCATGACGTCCCCTTGGCCTTTCTCTATATGGGGGATGGACGTCATTGGGCCGATCTCACCAAAAGCTTCGAATGGGCACCGATTTATCTTTGTGGTAATTGACTACTTCACCAAATGGGTAGAGGCCACTTCGTACGCAAATGTCACGAAATCAGCAGTCAGCAAGTTCTTAAAGAAAGAGATCATATGTCGGTATGGGATGCCTGAAAGGATCATATCTGACAATGCACTAAACTTGAATAATAGCACGATAGCGGAGGTCTGCAGCCAATTCAAGATCAAACATCACAACTCATCACCGTATCGCCCGAAGATGAATGGTGCAGTCGAAGCAGCCAACAAGAATATCAAGAAGATCGTAGGAAAGATGACTGAGACTTACAAAGATTGGCACGAGAAGCTACCGTTTGCCCTTTATGCTTACCGGACGTCAGTTAGAACTTCTACCGGGGCAACCCCTTTCTCTTTAGTTTATGGAATGGAAGCAGTACTGCCGATTGAAGTTGAGATCCCCTCCCTTCGGGTTTTATCTGAGATAAAGTTAGACGAAGCAGAATGGACTCAATCTCGGTACGATCAGCTGAACCTAATTGAGGAAAAGAGGCTAAAAGCCCTTCGTCACGAACAAATGTATCAAAGGCGAATGATACGGGCTTACAACAAAAAGGTTCGCCCTAGGGAGTTCTATGAAGGAGATCTCGTCCTGAAAAAGATTCTTCCCATACAGAAAGACTTTAGAGGAAAATGGATGCCAAATTGGGAGGGACCTTACGTAGTAAAGAAGGCCTTCTCCGGCGGAGCTCTAATCTTGACAGAAATGGATGGCAAAAGTTTGCCGAATCCTGTGAACTCAGATTCAGTCAAGAGATACTTCCCCTAAAAAAAAAAAATGGAGAGGTCAAAGTGAAAACCCGTAAAGGGCACTTCGTGACTCAAGGGGTTTTGGATCAAAAACCCAAAAATGGGCGATCCAAATCATTGATGGGAGAAGATATGTGGTAGCCTCGCTATAACCAAAATTAACAGGAAGAAGAAACGTCACCACTTGGGGGCATCAATGAAATCTTCTTATTCCGCCAGACACCTATCGAGTTCAAAAGGAGTCCTCAAGAAGTTATGTGCAGGGAAACTCATGATATGATATCTGGACACTTGTTCGTGTCTTCTTTGTAACATGTTTAGTTAAACTTACCTTGTCAAAATCTGATCTTTTGGTCAATCTATTCATTTTGAGCCTTACCCTCAATATCTCTTATGATTATACCTTTAAGCACTTTTCATTGGAATAATGATTAACGGACCACCAGTATTCAAACTAAGAGAGTTTCGCATACTACTCTGAAAACTTCTAATTGTTACAAGAACCTAAAGAGAACGGTGTTCAAAACTAACCAGGTTCATGAGGTAATCGAAACCTAAATTGGTGATCCCCCAAAGAGATCAATCAAACCAGGAGGCAAGGTGATCCGTCACAAAGAGATCATTCTCATGCATTCATTCGCATCCAATTAGGGGCATTCGATTCATCCCGATCATTGCATCCTAATCATAATAAAAAGACCATTCGCATGTCATCCATAGCACATGTAGATGGGGACATTTGAATCATTTCAAGCATTGCATCATCATCATTTTCTAACAGGACTGGTTCCTCAAACAATGGTGTAACAAATTCAAAGGTGGAACAATTTGAAGATTGATAATCTCCTGAAGGAGGCAATATGAAATTATCCTACGGTCATTGACCAGCGGTGGAATAGATTGAAGATTATTCTATTACCGCTGACCAGTAGTGGAATAGATCGGAGATTATCCTATTACCACTGACCAGTAGTGGAATAGATTGAAGATTGAAGATGGTTCTATTACCACTGACCAGTAGTGGAATAGATCGGAAGCTGAAGATTTTTCTATTACCACTGACCAGTAGTGGAATAGATTGAAGATGGTTCTATTACCACTGACCAGTAGTGGAATAGATTGAAGATCGAAGATGGTTCTATTACCACTGACCAGTAGCGGAATAGATTGAAGATTGAAGATGGTTCTATTACCACTGACCAGTAGTGGAATAGATCGGAAGCTGAAGATTCTTCTATTACCACTGACCAGTAGTGGAATAGATTGAAGGTTGAAGGTTGAAGGTTGAAGATTGTTCTATTACCACTAACCAGTAGTGGAATAGATTGAGGAGTGTTCTATTACCACTGACCAGTAGTGGAATAGATCGAAGATTAACATATTACCGTCGACCAGCGATGGAATAGATTAGCCTATTACCACTGACCAGTAGTGGAATAGATCGAAGGTTAACATATTACCATCGACCAGCGATGGAATAGATTAGCCTATTACCACTGACCAGTGGTGGAATAGGTCGAAGATTGCAAATATTATCCCCCTAAAGACTCCACAAAACAATAGTGGATCAAAGCAACAAGTTGCGATGGAGTTCAAAGCTACCGGGCAAAGAAAGGCACCAAAAGAGACAAGACTCAGTGAATTCCGACGAATTTGGGCATTCTTTATACCTTTGCTCTGTTCCCGTTACACGACAACAAGCAAAGGGGGGCAGCTGTAGAAGCCCAAATTCATCCGGGCTTAAGCAATAAACAATAAAGTAAAAAAATGACAGGCCCAGTTCGTAGGTGGCCCGAAAGGCCCAAAACATTAAAACTTGAAACAGAAAAGCTAGGGCTGGAAACCCTAGCGCCGCAAGCCCTTGGTGCGCCGCAACCTCTCCCCATGTGCGCACCACGCCACCAGCCACCAGCCTCGCGAGTGCTCCATCCACTATCGCGCCCATACCTGCAAAGAAGAAGACAAAGAACAACAACGCAGAACAAATTGTACTATTTTATCTATTTTTACATACCGTTTTAGGCTATAAAACGAGAAAAAAAACAATGTAACAGGACCCTTTTTTTTGCAATCAATCGAAAAGAAAACACCAAGATCCGACTCTTTTTCTCAATCAAAAAAATAAACAGATTCAAGGCAGAAAATAACAATAGAAACTAAAAAAGAAGAATCCGAAACGCGTTAGATCGGTAACATCGAAGGTGATTTTGCATTTTCCTTTTTATTCGTCATTTCGATTTTTCCTTTTATTTATTACTCAATCTAGCATATATATACATATACATATACATATTTTTAAAAAAAAAGGAGGGGAGAACGTACCTTTCGTGATTTCCGGCCACCGCGTGCGGTGGCCGGCGGCGACACCGGCGGCGAAGCCAGCAACCAAGAAACCCCCCTTTGGAACCCTAGCAGAGAAAAGGTTGAGGGTTCTCTGGAATTTTTGAAGAAATGAGATGGAAAGTAAGAAAAAAAGGCGACACCGGCGGCGAAGCCAGCAACCAAGAAACCCCCCTTTGGAACCCTAGCAGAGAAAAGGTTGAGGGTTCTCTGGAATTTTTGAAGAAATGAGATGGAAAGTAAAAAAAAAAACCCAAATTCGGCTTTAAATAACCAAGCAAAACGGCACCGTTTCGTGCCTAGGGGTCAGACGCCAAAACGGCGTCGTTTTGGCTCTGACCCGATCCAACCGACCCGACCCGCTTTAGGTCCGCGTGTTTTCTCCTATGGATGGGCTATTTGCGCGCGCAGTCCTTCCCTTTTATGGTCCTTTACAATTTAACCCTTTTTCCTTTTATGTTATTATGAATTGACCCTAAATAGTCGTTTTAAATGCAAATCGACCCCTCCCTTTTGTTTATTTTGAAATCTTTTAGTTTTATTATTATTATCGTTATATTACTATTATTATATTATTATTGCATTGTACACACTTTCTATTATGACCATTATTATTATTACTATGTTATTATCTTTATTATCATACTATTATTATTATAGTTTATTACTACTATATTTATGTTAGTATATTGTGTATATTTGTACTATGTATTATTATTATTGTTATTATTAATATTATACATATATCAATATATTGTATATATCATATACTATTATTATCATTATTATTACTATAGTTACATTACATTCTTGTATATGTTATGTATTATTATTATTATTATTACTATTACTATATATTATATTGTACATATTTTTACTATTACTATTATTATTATGACCACTACTACCTTTATATTAATATACTGTATATATCTTCCCTTGCTATTATTATTATTACCATTATCATTATTGTATTGTTATTTGTATATACTAGCTTTATCATTATTATCGTTATTATATCTATAATGGTATCTTGTACATAATTTATGACTGCAGCATCACTATTCACTGCATGACCCTATTCCCATTTTCAAATCACGTTTCTTTAAAACATTTTAAAAAAAACGAGGCAACATTCCGTGTTTGGAAATTCGAGGGACCGTGCCCTATGTGTTGGGTCTCGGTTCTCTTGCTTGACCAAATAATCGAATAAACTTTTGTTATTTTAATAAATGAGTCTTAGAGATTAAGAGACGACCTTGGATTTGAGGATTGAAATTATTGTGTCCTATGTACTGGATGTGATGTTTGATCCCTTCAAAACAAGGAAATCTTAATATTCACTTTTTTGAGACTCAATCATCTCCGAAAGGACCCAAAATTTCTAAATTCATCGCTAATTTTGTTAAAACTTTCGACATTGGGACATCAATTAAACAATTGGTACCGATTTTCGGGCGTTGCGAGGGTGCTAATCCTTCCTCGCACGTAACCGACTCCCGAACCTATTTTCTCAAATATTCGTAGACCATAAACCCGTTTTAGTAAACCAAAATGTTTTATTAAAACAAAGGTGATCCGATCACACCTAATAAAAGGTCGGTGGCGACTCCCGTTTTTTTTTAAAACCCAAGTTCGATTCCCGCCTTTCAAAATGGGACGGTTTCGACATATATATATATATATATATAGTTTAAGAGATAAAAAAACGAAAATCTTAGTATGTATATGAACAGTTTCAAGAAAAAGAAAAGGAAAAAAAGATAAAATAAATGAACAACATTTTTGCTAAAAAACCTTGCTCTATTTCGTATTGATTTTGTATGTGTATTCAATAATCGTGTTTTTCTTTCAAAAAATCCCCCCTTACATTTGTTTGTTTTCGGGCTTATATAGCTGAATGAAAAAAGAAATACAATATATTCTGTTTCAATTTTCTGCTTCTTTTTCTCTGTTTGCAGGTCTATGTGCGGTGGCAGGGGGCAGGTGCGCCGAAGGCTGTCCTAGCAGTGGTCAAACGCACCACTTGCGCTGATGATAGGACGAACGTCAGAGGGCTGCGGCGCTAGGGTTTTCAAAAACCCTAGCTTTCTTAAAAATTTTTAATCTTTTGGGCCTTTTGGCTGTTGTTTTAGTTGGGCTAGGTTTAGTTTGTAAATTGGGCTTTTTTTATTTGGACTTTGTTTTTTCTTTTGTTTCTGATTAGTAGTGGGCCCGAGCTAAATTGGGCCAGTACAGCTGCCCCTCTTTGCTCATTGTCGTGTAACGAGAATGGAGCAAAGACTTTAAAAGGACCAACTTTTCCCGGTCTTGCTGAGTCTCGGCGCTTCTTTTCTCCTTCTTCAAGTAACCTCGCTTTGACCCACTGCAACTTCAGAAGTATAGGAATTGGTGCTTCAATTCGCTCGAACGTAATTTCAAGGAGAAGAGATTTGTAGCTTCGATCTACTCCACTGGAACTTCGAGGAAATAAGAATTGAAAATTTCAACCTGCTTCTCTGCAACTTCAAGAAGATAAGATCCGCCGTAATTTGTAGCTTTAATCTGTTCCACTGCAACTTCAGGGAAATAAGATTTGCTGTCTTCAGTCTGCTCCGCTGCAACTTCAAAAAGATAAGACTTGTAGCTTCAACCTGCTCCACTGCAACTTTAGGGAGTATAAGGTTTATTTTGATCTGCTCTACTGCAACTTCAGAGAGATAAGATCTGTGATTTATAGCTTTAATCTATTCCACTGCAACTTCAGGGAAATAAGATTCGCTATGTTCAGTCTGTTCCACTGCAACTTCAGGGAGATAAGACTTGTAACTTCAACATGCCCCACTGCAGCTTCAGGGAGATAAGGTTGGTTTTGATCTGCTCTACTGCAACTTCAGAGAGATAAGATCTGTGGCTTTTATTCACTCCAATGTAATTTCAGGGAGAAGAGATTTGTAGTTTGATCTACTCCGCTGGAACTTCAAAGAAGTAAGAATTGTGGCTCCAATGTAATCTCAGGGGGAAGGGATTTGTAGCTTCGACCTACTCCGCTGGAACTTAAAGTAGATGAGAATTGATCCTCAATATAATTTCAGGGAAAAGGGATTTGTAGCTTCGACCTAACTCCACTGAAGTTTCAATGAGACAAGAATTCAGGGAGAAGAGATTTGTAGTTTCGATCTTCTCTATTGGAACTTCAAGGATACAAGAATTCAGAGAGAAGAGATTTGTAGCTTCGATCTTCTCTACTGAAACTTCAAGGAAATGAGGATTTCAGGGGGAAGAGATTTATAGCTTCAACCTACTCCGTTGGAACCTCAAAGGGATAAGAATTCAGGGAGAAGAGATTTGTAGCTTCGATCTTCTCTACTGAAACTTTCAAGGATATAAGAATTCAGAGAGAAGAGATTTGTAGCTTTGAACTTCTCTACTGCAACTTCAAGGAAATGAGGATTTCAGGGAGAAGGGATTTGTAGCTCGACCTGTTCCGTTGGAACCTCAAAGGGTTAAGAATTCAGGGAGAAGAGATTTGTAGCTTCGATCTTCTCTACTGAAACTTTCAAGGATATGAAAACTGGTAATTTCAACCTGCTCCGCTGTATCTTCAAGGAGACGAGGTTGGTGGCTTAAATATTCTTCGCTGCTTCATGGAGATAAGATTCGTCGTTTTCGATCTGCTCCACTATTGCTTAGGGAGACAAGATCTGTAATCTTCAGTCTACTCTACTGCCGCTTCAGTGAAATAAGACTGATGGCTTAAATCCACTCCGTTGCTTCATGGAGATAAGATTCGCCATCTTCGATCTGCTCCACTACTACTTAAGGAGACAAGATCTATGACTTCGGTGATGTTGCTACACCGTCCTCTGGGGGACATGTCCTGTAGACTCGATTTCATATGCTTATGTTTATGCCAAATGATTAAGATGCTATGATCAAAATGAATCAAATGCTCCTAACTGAGTGTGTTATGAATGATGACTTTTTTTTTTAAATGTATAATGATTAGGATGCGATGATCAAAATGAATCAAATGCTCCTAACTGATTGTGTTATGAATGATGACTTTTTTTTTAAATGTATAATGATTAGGATGCAATGATCAGAGTGAATCAAATGCTCATAACTAAATGATATTATGGATGACATTTGCATGAATGCAGAATGTCATGAGAATGATCCCTTTTTTTTTAAATACAATGATTAGGATGCATTGATCGGAATGAATCAAGTACTCCTAACTAAGTGATATTATGGGTGACATTTGCATGAATGTAGAATGCCATGAGAATGGTCTTTTTAAAATGTATAATGATTAGGATACAATGATCGGGATGAATCAAATGCTCCTAATATGTTTTGCATGAATGCAGAATTTCATGAGAATGATCCCCTTTTTAAATGCTTAGGGTTGTCATTGCTCGTTGTTCTTCCAGGTTGTATCACTTGACGTAATAGCTTGTCTTCTTGCTTGGGTGGTATTATGACCGAAAACTCGAAGAAACAATCGTATTATGCTCAACCGGTTTGCCCCACTATAACCTCGAGGTCCATTCCATGGTACTTCTGGGACTTTAAGGCTTATACCATCCTCAGACCTCTCACTGCAATTCAAGGGGGATAGGATCTGGGTCATCTTCAATCCATCCCACTGCGACTCAAGGGTATAGAGTTTGTATTATCTTCAATCCATCCCACTACAACTCAGGGGTAATCAATTTGGTCTGTTACACCTTCCATTCCCTGGGTGTCATGACCGGATGTATATGAATGTCGAATTTCTTTAAGAATAATCTCATTTTAATGCATGGGTTACTCATTATTTGTTGAGGTTGTATCACCGACGCAATATCTTGCCTTTTATTCAACTGATACTTTTGACAAAAAATCTTAACAGGTAGTTTCAAATTAGACTCCTTTCCAACCCTTAGTTTTGGTGAGTTCTGAACAGCAGTCCTGTTTCAGGTTCTTGTATTATTTAGAAGCTTCTAAAGTAATATGTGAAACTCCTTTTATGAAAGTATTATTAGTCCACTAATCGTTGTTTTAATGCAAAATGCTTGAAAAAGATTATAACAATGGACAAGAAGGAAATTCATTAGGAGCATAACTCGAAACAAATAAGTTAAGCAAAGATAATAAATACAATCAAAAAGGAAATTTATTGGTAGTGTATTTTGAAACAAATAAAATAATTAAAGATAACAAATTCAGAATGGGTAAGATGGAAACTAGGTGCCCCAGATATCGCAGCCTGAGCTTCTTTGTTCAAACTTCTTGGGGATCATTTTAAGCTCAATATGTGTTTAGGGGATCTAGAGTACTTTGTTGATTTCCCAAGACGTAACATCTCTCCTTCTTATTGATTCGAAGAAAGCGAGACTATCGCATGCCCCATTTTTTTATTAAAATTTGAATTGCCCTTTACGGATTTTCAATTCAAAACCCCTTTTGTCTCAAGGCGCCCTTTTCAGGTTTTCACTTTGGCCTCTCCTTTTCCTTTTCCTTTTCCTTTTTTTTTTCTTTTTTCTTTTTTTAATAAAATATTTCTTGATTGGAACTCATAGGATTAGAGAAGTCCTGGTTATCCTCTCGGTAAAAAATCAACGCCTTTCTAGAGAAGGTCTTTTTTACCCCCATACGGTCCTTCCCAATTTGGCATCCATTTTCCTCAGAAGTTCTTTTGTATGGGAAGGATCCTTTTCAAAATTAGGTCTCCTTCATGGAATTCTCTAGGGCGAACCTTCTTGTTATAAGCCCGCATCATTTACTTTCGGTACAATTGACCATGAGGATGACCCTTACCCTCTCTTCTTCGATCAAGTTCAGTTAATCATATTAGGATTGGATCCATTCTGCTTCATCCAACTTCAACTCTAATAAAACTCAGAGAGAAGGAATCTTGACTTCAATGGGCAAAATTATCTCTATTCCATAAATCAATGAGAAATGCGTTGCCCCGGTGAGGGTCTTACAGACGTTCGACAAGCACAGATACCAATCTTCGTGAGTCTCAATCTTTTTCTGGCTATCTCTTTTTTTTACCATTCCTTTTGAGGTGATACGTTATTTAATCTTGAACAGACTGCATACTTCTAATGTTGCGCTGTTGTTCAAATCGTCAGATATGATCCCTTTTTGGGATTCTATACCGGCATAGAATTTGCTGACTGCCGGCTTTGTGGCATCGGCATATGAAATAGTTTATGCCCACTTGATGAAGTAATTGACGACCACAAAGATGAATCGACACTTGTAAAAGCTTTCGGCATGATCGGCCCACTAACATCCATGCCCCACATAGAGAAAGTCCATGGAGATGTCATACGTAAAGAGATGAAGGCGGCACAGGAATTTGGTCTCCATAAATTTGACACTTACGGCATTTCTTGGTATGCCTGATGCAATCCCCTTCTATGGTGAACCACCAGTACCCGAACCTCATGATTTGCTTGGCCATTATAAATGTGTTCCTCTTCTAAGATTTCCTTAGCCTTAACAGCATCCATATGTCTTAGTAGCTCATGCATATCTTGATACGATTAGGTGAAAACATCTTTGAAATCTTTGAATAACTTAATGACGTCTCACTTTGTCTCTGTGGTGATACAAGCTCTAATCTTCACCTCTTTCTCTTCTCCTAAGCTCAAAATTTCCATTGATTTTTTGTAGGGTAGGATCTGTTTCATCTTATTTTACCATCCTTAAAAAATTAAGAGATAAGTTACAGTCTCTATTGTCTCCAAAGTCCTGAGATATCTCTAGACACATATCTTGCTCAAAAGTATATTTTGAGTCAGTAGCAGCGTCACTCATGTCGTTGATATCTAGGGACCTGTTGTAGGTATGAAGGAATATTCAAAGAATAAATGAATCTAAGAATAATTATTTATGTGGTATGAATCATGAATGAAATAAAGGAATAAAAGAATATTTGCTCAAAGTGAGACAAAAATGCATTTTCATTGAAAATATAAATGTTGAACATAAGCCTATTTCATAAAAAGATTCTTATTGCTCCTAGGCTTAGAGCAATAAGTGTGTTTTGAACATTACTCCAAATTTGGTTCTAAAAAAAATATAGGGATCTCTTCCACAGTCCCATTGTTCAAAACTCTCCCAAGTATGTAAGGGCTTGGAAACTTTTATTTCCCAGTTCCCTTTTCGGATATATCATTCAGATTCCCCGATATTCCTTCCTGGTTCTTATCTTATCAAGGCATCGTAACTCTTTTGCATCCACTTTCAACTATTCCATTTACTGCTTTGTCAGAGCTATTAAGCTCTGAAGAATCGTCGAACTTCACAATTCCCATTTCAATGAACCTTTCGACCAACTTCTTGAAAGCAAGGCGGTTTTCTATTGAATGCCTTATAATCCTCGCATGATATTCACATTGAGCTTTTGCGTCATACCAATTGGGGTATGGGGGCTGCATTGGTTTTGGGCAGTAAGGAGACGCCACATGCGCATCAAACAGATTTTGATAGAGCTCTTTATATGTCATCGGGATGGGTGTGAACTGGAGCCTTTCTGTATTTGGCCTTGAGTTAGATTCCTGCCTTGAAGAGCCTTGATAGCTAGTCGTTACAGCTCTCGTTTGGCCTACGGTGACCGATTTAGAATGCATGCTCAGGATATTTATTTCATTTTCCTTGTTTCTCGGGGTTGACCTTTTGGTGCTTTCTCCTGCTTCAATCCTCCCGCATCTTATCGCATTTTCTATCATCTCACCAGTTATCACTATGTCCGCAAAACTTTTTGTGGCACTTCTCAGCATCTGAGTGATGAATGGGGCCCTTAAAGTATTGATAAGAAGCATTGCGGTTTCTTTTTTTAGGAGGGGTGGTTGGACTTGCGTCGCTATCTCCCTCTATCGTTGGGCATACTGCCTGAAGCTCTCACTTGGCTTCTTTTCCATGTTTTGCAGTGTGATTCTGTCGGGTGCTGATAAACCGTAAAAGTAAAATATTTTAATCCCATATTTAATATGCTTTTGGATGATTTATTCCTTGTTTTATATAAAAAGGTGCTTTTAATCCTTTCTTTTCATGTCTTATACCCAGGAAAGCACCCGAGGATGAAAAGAACACAAAACGGGCCTAAAACGGAGCAAATGGGCCTTAGCACGAAATTGACATGGCCTGGCCCAAAGCACACACGGCCGTGCCTCGACGAACACCTAGAGCACGGCCTCAACTCCGTCACACACGGTCGTGCCTTAAGTTAGAAATCCGAACACGGCCAGGTCTCGATACACACGGGCGTGTGCCATGGCCGTGCCTCTGTCGCTGGAAAAAGTAATTTCAGTCGGAAAAGGATACTTAGGGAGAAATAATCGCACTCCAAGAGCCTATAAATATCCCCCAAGTACCACCTTTGAAAAGGGAGCGAAAGCTAGGCCAAGGAGCCAAGCCGAGAAGGTCAAAGTTAGGGAATAACACGAGGATAGCCAGTTGATCCATCCCAAGAAGCCGGAAGTCATACTCAAGACGGCGGAATTCTCCTTCAAATTTCTTCAGGGGGTTTTAGGGTTTTCTTATGTTTTGTTTTATATTTTCTCTTGCGATGTTTTGTTTATTCATTATGAACTAAACCCCTCAGATACCTGAAGGGGATGAAACCTAGATGGATTTTGTTATTTGATTTTTAAGTTATATGATAAATTACTTAGTTTATTCTTAATTATGTTGCTTAATCCAAATCTAATGTGCTTAGGTGGAGGAGGAATAGACCCTGCCTAAGAGGAGATCTAACATAATTAAGCGGAGTTGATCAAACACCTAGAGATAGGATTACGAGATTTTGCCGGATTAGGGTGAAACCTAATATGGGAGTCCGTTGATCGATTTACTGCTATCCTAGGGGGTTATTATAAGCGAACGAGAGTTCCACTAATTAACCTAGGGTTAGACGTTATTCACCTCGAGAGAGGGTTTAATATAAATTAGGGAGTTTCACGGATCAAGCTAAGTAAAGAAATCATGTAATTTAGGGTTAGATAATAAGTGAAGTCTAGGTGGATTCTTCCCGAAGGTATCGTCGAAATCAACTAAGTTTTTCTTCAAGGTTATTTTCCAGTTCGTCTTCTTGTCTTTGTGTCCTTAGTTTAGTTGTTGTCAATTTAGTTTAAACGCAATCTTCACTCTAATTTTAAGGCTAAATAATAAAAAGAAAGTGAGTATTAATACTTTTAGTTCCTTTGGATTCGATAACCGATCTTGCCTAAGCTATACTACTGTTCGATAGGTACACTTGCCTTTAATCGTTGTCAGAGTTAGTCTCCGGGTTTGATCATTCTTTTACAAATATTTAAAGCTCTGATTTGCAGCGTTCAGGTGCTATGTCTGTCACGTGGCCATATTGTTTTATGAAAGCTTGTGTCAAGTCCTTCCATGAACCGATTTGGGCACGGCTTAACTGGTTGTACCATTTGGCCGCGGACCCGACCAGACTATCTTGGAAACAGTGTATTAATAGCTGAGCATTGTTGACGTATCTTGTCATCCTTCGATAGAACATTGTGATGTGAGCTTCAGGGCAACTAGCCCCGTTGTACTTTTCAAATTCTTAAGCTTTAAATTTCGGCGGGAGCACCATATCCAGGACCAAACTTAGGTCTTTAGCATCAATCCCGCAATGGTAGTCAGCACTTTCCATTGCCTTAAACTTCCAGCCATTTACAGCGTTCTTCAAGTTGTTTTGGCAGATCCACTCTCACTTTCTCCATTTCTGCCACTTCATCAAGATCTGGGACAACGGCATTAGTTGGATTATCCCCTGGGTTAGAACCCGAGCCAGTTGGAAAATTCATCGATGCCGATGCACGGCTCGGTACTGGGACCTGATGGTGACAGGTACCTTTTGTAGGTATGCATCTGGTTGCGTTTGGGTGTTCGTTGGGTAAAACCCGAAGGATAGGGAGGTTGTTCATTGTCATCACCAGGATTGGTCACAAGGCTCTTTCCTTTGTCGGGACCTCCGGCCAATAGCTGGGCCAGTTGATTCATCATATTTCTTTGGGGTTCCAGCATCTGATCCCTCATGTCTTGTTGCATTTTGGCTAATTGCTCTTGCATCTGTGCTTGTAATTGATCTTGCATATCCCTTTGCATTTGTTCTAATTTTTCCATTCTTTGATCCATTGCTTTCGTCTTGCGACAGGTATTGTAGCGATATGTAGTTGGTGGATTTTGGTTGGTTTCCAAGGTAACTACAATAATTTTAATTAATTAGAGTCTTTCTACAAATTTTAATGCATATGATGTGATGTAATGCAAATGTATGAAATGCAATGCAAATGTATTGAATGAATGCAAAAAGAAAGAGAGGCGTTGATTCTGAATTCAATTCCATTAGAAGACTTTTTCAGAAAATAAATTCCTTTACATAAAACGGATTACATATGCGGCATTGCCCTCATATTCCAATCGAAGATACCGATCCTTTTCTTCATATCCGGATGTTATGGTAAAATATTACGGACTTTCCAAGATGTCCCTATTATCTCCTTTTTGCTCGATTCAGACTGCGGCCCATTGCTCACTTATTCTCGCGATGCTTGTTAGCTCCTTTAATAAAGCCGAGACATGGCGACTCTAGAATAATCTTTGCCGGCTTGAATCCTCGAGCAAAATTTTGTATTCTTCCGCGAACTATCAGCCTTTTCTCGTTGTGTTTACTTGGACCATATTCAGACGACCTTATTATAATCCACTTTATCGAGAAATCCATTTTCTTATGACAAACTCTTCTATTCAGCAATTGAATATGAATCAACACCTCTTTTCTATGATGAAAATGCCATGCAATCATAACCAAAAGCGAAACAGGTTAGTACAAAGCAAAAACAAGCAAATAGAGCACCTATTCAGGTGACCACTAGGGTTTGGAGTGGTTCTACCTAATGTGGACTCTTAAGGCTCACTATATGGGGTTCGGTTCTAAAGAAGGGTACCTGAACCAGCAGATTCCTCAATCCTAACCCATTATAGGTTCATATGGACCGAGTTCAATTCAGGGGAATACATTTCTCTACGACTGCTCGGAGATGAAAATCTCACGAAGACATATGTACGGATATAGTTCGAAAGCTGTCCACTATCCTGCACGGAGGTGAAAACCTCACGAAGAAGTAGTTTCTCACTCCCACTTAAAAAGGGTAAGACCAAATGGTCCTTATGCATCATGATGCAAAAATATTCTACGAGACTCAAACCAATAGTAATCATATGACACAAATAAATGCAAATGAAAGGATCGTAACTTTTCAAATCAGATTTTCAATTTTCGATAATAAGACAGAAAATAATCAATTTTACGGCTTGACTCTCTTATAGGTCCCCAGCGGAGTCGCCAAGCTGTCGAAACCATTTTTTTTGTAAAACGGGGTCGACTTTATATTTTGAAAATGAAAATGAAAAACGGAGTCGCCACCAATCCTTTTTTTGTGAGGTGTGATCGGGTCACCTCGTGATTCAATCATTTTAATAAAACTTGAATTTACTAAAACGACGATTTTTGGTCTACGAAATTTAAAAAATGGGTTCGGGAGTCGGTTACACACGAGGAAGGGTTAGCACCATCGATACGCCCAAAATTGGTACCTAGTTGATTATTGATGTCTTTAATATCGAAAATTTGAAAAGATTTTAAAATACGATCCTCTTTGCTTAAAATAAATTAAATTGGATACTGAGATCCGCTTATTTCGAAAAAGTAAAATGTCACGTCCAGTGAGTTAGGATACGACGTTTCAAATCCTCAAAACTGAACTTGTCTTTTAACCCTTAAAACTTGTGCATTTAAAATTAAGAAGGATATTCGATTATTTGTGTCAAATGAAAAACCGGAACCCAGTAAGTTAGGGCACGATTTCTCGAAGTGTACCTTTGTTTTTTTTTTAGAAATCCTTACCTCGAAATAACAAAATGTTACATCCAGTGAGTTAGGACGCAACATTTTCGAATCCCCGAGAATAAGTTTTTATTTAACTTGTTTTGATTTTAAAAATACTTGGTTCTTTAGACTCGGTGAGAAAAATCGAAACCCAGTAAGTTAGGGTACGATTCCTTCCGAATCTTTGAACGCGGAGTATTCTCTTATTTTGAAACAAAGATTGATGTATCGGGTAAAATGTAGCATGATTTGGTTGTAATATGTAAAATAAATTACGGTGTTTATGCGCATACGGAATAATGAATATGTCAATGCATGACAATATAAAAGACGAAAATAAATTAAACGAGCTCTAAAAAGATGAAAGTAATAGTAAAGAAAAAAAGCTAAAAATTTGGAACCAAAGAATTAACACTAAACAAATAAACGAGAAAGGTATCACAAATTAAAGAAAATCATAATGCTAATAATAATAATTAAAAAAAATAAAGTTTGAAGCATCAAAACTATAAAAAGATATAAGTAAGTGAATAACAAAATGATAAAATAGATAAATAAATGTATAAGAAAAATTGAGCAAATAAATATTAAGGGAATAATGGTAATAATAACAATGTCAATTAATAATATATTAATAATAATAGTAATAATCGTATTAAAAACAATAGTAAGAATAATAAGAACAATAGTAACAAAAATTAATAGTAATAGTAATAATAATAATAATAATAATAATAATAATAATAATAATAATAATGATAATAAGAATAATAATAATGATAATAATAATAAATAAAATAATGAAATGAAATACAATACCCAAGATAAAAATATGAACGAAAAAGGAAGTAAGTAAAAAATATATATATAATAATGAAAATGAAAATAAAGAATATATGTATCCTAAAATAATAATATTAATAATAATAAGAATGATAATAATAAATAATAATAAAAATAAATATACAAAGTAAAATAAAAAATATGAACTATCAAAGAAGTAAAAAATATACATAATGATAAAAATAAAAAGGATACATGTTTGTGCAAACAAATAAATAAATAGATTGAAAATAATACATAAAAATAAAAGAAACTGATATCAAATGAATACAATATTAGATTGGAATAAAATTAAGATTAAGAACCCAAATCATAAATAAAAAAACATTAAAAACGGACTAGATTAAGAGAAAAGTAAAGCTAAAGGTCTAAATTTAAAAGAAAAAAAGAATCAGAGCCCCAGTGTAATGCGCAAAAACGAAGAGGGACCAGAAGGGAAAATATCCCCGTCCTACGAAACGCAGTGTTTTGACACGGGCTAAAATGTAGCAAAACCAAAATTAAGCGGTAAGATTTAAAAGAAAGAAAAAAATCAAGAGAAGACTAAATTAAAACAGCCTGAGAAAGCGGGAGGACCGAAAGGGTAAATAACCTTTTTTCACAAAACACGCAGATCCTTCCCTAGGTCGGGTCGCGTGCACTGGTCAGAGACCTTATACGGCGTCGTTTTGGGGCTTGGGGGGTCAGATGAAACTACGTCGTTTCATGCCCCCTATTTAAGCCCCACTTTTCTTTGAAATCATTCATTTCACCCTCCCCATTCCGAAAAAACAAAAAAAGCTCTCACACACTCTTAAAGCCCCCCATGGCCGCTGACTGAATTCCGACCAGGATCCGGTGCCGACCGCCGCCGTGTACGACGGCCGGATCTAAAAAAAAGGTAGATTTTTTCCCTTTTTTATATACTATATTAATATATATGTGTGTGTGTGTGTGTGTGTGTGTGTGTGTGTGTGTGTGTGTGTGTGTGTGTGTGTGTGTGTAGTTTAAGAGATAAAAAAACGAAATCTTAGTATGTATATGAACAGTTTCGAGAAAAAGAAAAGGAAAAAAAGATAAAATAAATGAACAACCTTTTTGCTCAAAAACCTTGCTCTATTTCGTATTGATTTTGTATGTGTCTCCAATAATTGTGTTTTTCTTTCAAAAACTCCCCCTTACATTTGTTTGTTTTCGGGCTTATATAGCCGAATGAAAAAAGAAATACAATATCTTCTGTTTCAATTTTCTGCTTCTTTTTCTGTGTTTGCAGGTCCATGTGCAGTGGCAGGGGCAGGTGCGCCAAAGGCTGTACTGGCAGTGGTCAGACGCACCACTTGTGCTAATGATGGGACGGACGTTAGAGGGCTGCGGCTCTAGGGTTTTCAGAAACCCTAGCTTTTTGAAAAATTTTTAATCTTTTGGACCTTTTGGCTGTTGTTTTAGTTGGGCTAGGTTTAGTTTGTAAATTGGACTTTTTTTATTTGGACTTTGTTTTTTTCTTTTGTTTCTGATTAGTAGTGGGCCCGGGCTAATTTGGGCCTGTACATACATCAAAATCAGTAAAGCTTTCGTTACAAGTCCATTTCTTTTACTTTTCTGCTAGTGGTTTGGTAACAGCCCGATTTTGGGCCTAGTCAGAACAGTGATTTCGAGACCACAAATTCGAGGTAAGAAAATTTATTTTTATTATATTTTTATGGTCTACAATTTCACGGAACAATTTCGTGAAAATTTTGTTCGAAAATTTTGACGTTTGGGCACTCAATTTAGTCAAAAGGACTAAATTGTAAAAAGTGCAAAACTTGAGTTCTAGAAGTTAGAGGTGTCAAATTGCTATGAAATTTTAAAGTTGAGGTTCTTAAATGGTAATTAGCCCATTGGTTAAATTGTTGGACAAAAAATGGATATGGTATATGTTAGATAAGATATATGTTTTTGTAAGGACATTTTGGTCCTTTTGTAAATTAAATGAATTAAAAACAAAATTAAAATGCCAAATTTTTCCATCTTCTTCATATGGACAAAATTTACCAGGAGAAGACATGGATAGGGTTTTCTCAACTTTCCAAGCTCATGATCAAGGAAAACGAGGTTTGGAACTAGAACGAGGGAAAAACGAGGTAAGTTTGTATGTAAATAATACATCATTTTTATTTATGTTTTAATATTTTGTAATATTATATGAGATATGGTTGAATATGGAGTAATTATTTGATGTAAATTATGAATTGTGATTGATTATGGATGAATTGGTAAAATGATGAAAAGTGAGAATTCCCGGTTGAACCTTCGGAATAGAAAAGATACGAATGAGGTAGCTAGGTTACATGTGTGGTACTAACTGCAGGCCACTATGTGTACAAGAGAGCTACGAGATGGTTTTAGGTCACGTGTGTAGTACTAAGTGTAGGCTACTACGTGTACCAGACGAATAGGTTGCATGTGTAGTACTAAGTGCAGGCTACTATGCGTACCCGATAGCTTCGATCACATGTGTGGTACTAAGTGCAGGCCACTATGTGTAAGTGATGGTTTTGGTCACATGTGTAGTACTAAGTGCAAGCTACTATGTGCACCAGATAGCTTCGGCTACAAGGGTGGTACTGTGTGCAGGCCACCGTGTATCTGTTATTATTCCGATGAGTTCAACGGGAAATTTACTAAGTGAAAATACATGTGATCGTGTAACGACTAAGTGGAATTGAATATGATTATGTGATGAATAAGTGTAGGTATAAGTGTGAAGATTTATGAACAATGTACTTGATATTTGATTGAACCTTCGGTAAGATGAAATGGAATAAGTTAAATTATGAAAGAGTAAATTTAGCAGCAAAACATTTTTCGACAGCAGCAGTTGTGTGACTTTGAAAAATCACCAAAAATGGTGGAAATCGAATTAGAGGTTGGATAAGATATGAAATTAAAGCTGAATGAGTCTATTTTCACATAAAAGAAACAGTGTAAACAAAAGAATTCCATATTCTGTGATATTTGAATTTTTGTGAGACAGGGTCAGAATGATGTCGGAATCCCCTGTTCCGACTTTTGAAAATCATTAAAAATTGTACAAAAATAATCATGGGATAAAATTTATATCCTTGAATTTCTTTATGAGTCATTTGTATATGTCATAATTGGTTTGGCCTAAAATCTTGGCCTTTAATATTTAGTAGTTCATTGTGTATAAGGCCATTAATGTTGGCTAGTGTTATTCAAGTTATATGTTTGTGATGATGCAATTTATGAGATGCATGATTTGGGTGAATGAGTGTATGATGATTAAATAAAAAAAAGTGTGGCATGTGAATGGTTGTGAGAAGGACACGACTTTGGACACGAGCGTGTGCCTCTATTTTTCAAGAAATTTTTCAATGTTTTCCAAAGTTCTCGGTTTAGTCCTGGACCGCTTCCAAACTATGTTTGGGCCTCGTAGGTCCATATTAGGGACTTTGTGATGAAAATTGAAAAGTGTTAATTTGGATGAAATTTTATGACTCGGTTTAATACGTTTACAAGTGTATGTGTTCCGGTTGTCGTGACCATTTTTTTTTTTGATGGAACAGTGGACGACGCGGTCGACTCGATTTTTGAAAAAGAAAAGGAAGGGAGTCGCCACCGATCTTTATTTGGGTGTGATCGGATCACCTTTGTATTAATAAAAAATTTCGATTCATTAAAACGAAGCTTTTGGTCTACGAAAATTTGAGAAAAATGGGTTCGGAAGTCAGTTATGTGCGAGGAAGGATTAGCACCCTCGACACGTCCGAAATCGGTACCAAATTGATTGATCGATGTCCTATTGTTGAAGAACTTGAAATGATTTAGAAATACAATGCTTTTTTTATTTTCAAAATTCGAAAGAATTGATATTAGGGCTCCCTTATTTTCGAAGAGGTAAAACATCATGTCCAGTAAGTTAGGGCACGATACTTTAGACTCCCGAGGCTAAGCTCGCCTTTTAAAACTCGGTTTTATCTGAAGAGGATCTTCCGTCATTTGTCAAACGAGAAATCGAAACCCAGTAAGTTAGGGCTTGTCTTCCCGAAGGTCCAAATTAGGAATATTGCCTCTATTTTAATAAAAAAACTTATTCGAAATATCTAGATGTCGAGTCCAGTGAGTTAGGGCGCGACATTTCAAATATCCGAGATTAAGTGTTTTGTTTAAAAATTTAAATTGCGGTTTCAAAAGGGATATCCCGTTGTTTAGCTTTAAACGAGAGAAAATCGAAACCCAGTAAGTTAGGGCTCGATTCACTCGAATTGCTAATGCGGGATGTCAATTTAAAACTGGAATTTGTGATTTTAAAAGGGATCTTCCGTTGTTTAGCTTAAACGAGAAAAATCGGAACCCAGTAAGTTAGGGCTCGATTTTCCCGAATTGCTAACACGGAAATATCGGTCGTTATAAAATCGAGAGGTCGAAGAACGATGAAATGTCGATGAGAATATGAGTAATGGCGACAGAAAAATCATCGTGACAATGGTGTATATGTATGATAAAAATAATAATAATAATGATAATAATATATAAAATAAATAAAAATATATACATATGAAAGCAAAATATAATAATAGTAATAATATAGTGGTAAATATAATATATTTGTGCATAGATGTAGTCAATAATATATGTAAGTAAAATAATAATATGATGTCAATAATAATGTAATAATATAGTAACATTAGTATAGTAATGTACGTACGTAAAATGAGATAATAATATTGATAATAGTAATAGTGATTAATAAGTAAATAGTATAACACATGCAAAAGAATAAGCAAGTATATAGTTTAATATAATGGTAATAGTAGAAATATAGTAATAGTAATATACATATAAGTAATAATAATAATAATAGTGAAAATAAAATAATAATAGTAGCAATAATAAAATAATAATATAGTATGTATGTGCATGGAAATAATAATAATACTGTCATAGTAATAATGGTAGTATAGTAATGATAACAATAGTAATAATAATAATATATGTGTATAAAAATATGGTAATATAGCAATAGTAGTATTAATAATAATATCATAGGATGACAAATAATAGTAATAATAATGACCTAGTAATAATAGTAATATAATAAAAATATAGTAAGGATAGTAATAATAATAATGTATACGTACGTGGGAATGATAATAATGCTATATAATAATAATAATAATAGTGGTAGTGATAATATAATATGTGGATATATACAAAAATAGGGAAAATGATAAAAAGGAAGACTAAATTAGATTAAAAGCAAAATTTCGGGGCGAATTTAAAATAAATAAAAGAGGGAAGGGCCATATTGTAATGCGCACGGAAATCCAAGGGACGAGGAGCGCAAATTTCCCCCAAGTGTTTAAGCGCAGCGTTTTAAAGGGACCGAATTAAATGCGGTGCTAAACTTTGGGGGCAGATTTAAAAGAAATTAAAACTTGATTGTAGAGCAAAAGAGAAGCGGAAGGACTACGCACATAAATATCCCATTTTTCCGGCAAAACACGCGGATCCTCGAGTAGGCGGGTCGGGCTCGGGTCCGTTTAGGTGAAACGACGTCGTTTTGGGCTTAAAGGGCAGCCCCCCAAAACGACGTCGTCTCAGGGTGCTATAAAAGGCCCAAATTCTTCCAAAAATTTCATTTTTTACCTGCTTGTTTTTAAAAAAGTTTTGATTCTCCTTTTTTCTCTGCAGGGGTCTTCTCTCCGGCGCAACTCAAGTCGTCGACCGCGGCGGGCTCTGTCGCCGGCGCCGCCGTGCACGGTGGTCGAAGCCCGAAAAGGTATGATTTTTGCGTTTTATTTATTTATTTTTTATTGTGCCTATATGTGTGTGTGTTTGTATGTTTGCGCGCATGAAAGGAAGGGATTCGAAATAAAAATTTAGAAAATTAAAATGAAATCACCTCTGTTCTGCTTCTATCTTCGCTTTCTTCTGAGGTGTTTCTAGTATTTAAAAGCTGCTGTTTTGTTTTAGTCTGTTATGGTATTTGAGGCTTTTGCTTGTATTCCGTTCGAAGAGAAAAAAACCAACCCTTTACAAACGTTTAGAAACGGCTTTTATAGCCCTGTATTTTACAACTTGGTCTCTGTCTTGTCTTTTCTTGTTTAATGTTTTGCAGGTGCTCGGTGCGCAAGTTGCTGGCGGTGCTGCAGAGGCGGTGGCAGGCTTGGCAGACGTTTGGTCAATAGGCAGGAAACCAGCAGCTGGACAGTCGGGCAGAAGACCAGGGGTCAGGGTAGGAGCTGAACAGTTCGGGCAGAGGACCCTAGGTGCGGCGCACCTAGGGTTTAGTTTGTTTCTGATCTGTTTAGTGGGCTAGGGTAGTTGGGCTGATTGGGTTAGGTTAGTGGGCTAGGTAAATGGGTTATTTGATTTGTATTGGGTTATGGGTTGTAAAAATGGGCCCCGGGTTATTGTTTGGGTCTGGGTTGATTTGGGTTTTATTTTGGTTTAGGCTTTGAATGTAATTGGGTTTGGGGTTTGGAGTTGGGTTTTATTTTGGGTAGGTAAAATGGATGTTAATTCCTTGTTAGGCCCAGGCAATAATTGGGCTCTACAGCTGCCCCTCTTTGCTCATTGTCGTGTAACGGGAAAAGAGCAAAGACTTTCAAAGGACCATTTTTGCCCGGTTGTGTCTTGACTTCTTGGGCGCTCTCCCATAAGTAGCTTCATTCCTGTCCACCATTTCTTGTTGCTTTGATCCACTCCACCGATGCTTCAGAAAGATAAGACTTGTCGCTCCAATTTATTCTGTTGTGCCTTTAGGGGGGTAAGACTTGTATCTTTGATCTGCTCCTGTAATCATCAAGAATCGCCAACTCTGTTATTTCGATCTGCTTCTTCAACTTCAGGAATGTCAAATCTGCTATCTTTAATCTGCTCCTGCAACATCAGGATTGCCAGATTTGTCCTCTTCGATCTGCTCCACTGCAAACTCAGGGAGATAAGATCTGTTCTTCAATCTGTTCCTGCAACATCAGGATTGCCAGATTTGCTATCTTCGATCTGCTCCACTGCAAACCCATGGAGATAAGATCTGTTCTTCAATCTGCTCCTGCAACATCAGGATTGCCAGATTTGCTATCTTCAATCTGCTCCACTGCAAACTCAGGGAGATAAGATCTGTTCTTCAATCTGCTCCTGCAACATCAGGATTGCCAGATTTGTCCTCTTCGATCTGCTCCACTGCAAACTCAGGGAGATAAGATCTATTCTTCAATCTGCTCCTACAACATCAGGATTGCCAGATTTGCTATCTTCGATCTGCTCCACTGCAAACTCATGGAGATAAGATCTGTTCTTCAATCTGCTCCTGCAACATCAGGATTGCCAGATTTGCTATCTTCAATCTGCTCCACTGCAAACTCAGGGAGATAAGATCTGTTCCTCAACCTGCTCCTGCAACATCAGGATTGCTAGATTTGCTATCTTCGATCTGCTCCACTACAAACTCAGGGAGATAAGATCTGCTATCTTCAATCTGCTCCTGCAACATCAGGATTGCCAGATTTGTTATCTTCGATCTGCTCCACTGCAAACTCAGGGAGATAAGATCTGTTCTTCAATCTGCTCCTGCAACATCAGGATTGCCAGATTTTTTATCTTCGATCTGCTCCACTGCAAACTCAGGGAGATAAGATCTGCTATCCTCAATCTGCTCCTGCAACATCAGGATTGCCAGATTTGTTATCTTCGATCTGCTCCACTGCAAACTCAGGGAGATAAGATCTGCTATCCTCAATCTGCTCCTGCAACATCAGGATTGCCAGATTTGCTATCTGATATGCTTCCTTCAACTTCAGGAATGTCAAATCTGCTGTATTCAATCTGATTCCTGCAAACTCAGGGGTTACCAGACTGGTATCTCCGATTGTATCCTTTTGAGGACACAACCTGCAGAATGAGTACATGCTTATGCCTAATGATTGGGATGCCATGAGTATGATGAGTCAGAATGTTATGAGTATGATTCCTATTCAAGGTGTCTATCACTCATTTATCCGTCAAGGTTTCGTATCTGCTTTTCTTGCAGTAACATTTCTTGCTCAAGTAGCTTGCCCCTGTGGAGATTTTAGGGCTCATTCCTTTTAGGCCTCGGGATACGGGAAATCATTGACTTTCAACCACCCCCCAAGAATCACAACTTCCACAGCAATTTTCGAGTCTCGCTGTCAAAATTTTTACCTGTCGTACCATTTTCTGGACGACTAAGTGATATCGTGCATCTCTGTCACAATTACTTAGTTGGACCAGGAATTTGAAGAGATAGTCTCCGTTAAGACTCTTTTCAAATGTCTTTAGTCTGTGTACGTGGAATTTCTCAACAATTGTCCTGTTTCGGGTTCTTGTTTTAATCAGAGATTTCCAGAGTAATATGTAGAACTTTCTTTCTATGAAATTATTAGTTCATCAATTATTGTTTTAATGCAACATGTTTATGAATGGTGGGTAACAGTAAGTCGATTTCAAAAAGAGTTAAAATGAAATGAAGAAAATGGTCGGGAACATATCCTTCCTTGCGAAAAAGAATTCGACAATAGTACAATGGGCAGGACATCCATCAGATACTCTAGACATTGCCGATTAAACTTCCATACAGGTTTCATGAAGACTGCTTAGAGCTTTAGCACGTGTTTAGAAGACTCAAAGTACTTTGTTGATGCCCCAATATGCAACGTGCTTCCTCTTCCGCTGATTATAGCGCTGCAAGATCGCCACGTGTCCATTCAAAACTCGAGCCGCCCTTTTTCGGGTTTTCAACTCAAGAGTCCTTTGGTCTCAAGGCGCCCTCTGCGGGTTTTCACCTTGGCCTCTCCGTTTTTTTTTTTTTTGAGAAGTTTCAAAGTGCCCTTTGCGGGTTTTCACCTTGGCTTCTTTCATTTCAAGCAAAGTACCTTTTAACCGAATCTGAGTTTACGGGATTGGGCAAGCTTTTCCCGTCCATCTCAGTCAAAATCAGTGCAACTCCTGAGAAAGCTTTCTTTACCACATACGGTCCTTCCCAGTTCGGCATCCATTTTCCTCTGTAATCCTTTTGTATGGGAAGGATCTTTTTCAGCACGAGGTCCCCCTCGTGGAATTCTCTTGGGCGAACCTTTTTGTCGTAAGCTCGCATCATTCGTTTTTGGTACATCTGACCGTGACGAATAGCCCTCAATCTCTTTTCTTCAATTAAGTTCAACTGATCATACCGAGCCTGGATCCACTCAGCTTCGTCCAGCTTTATTTCTGACAAAACTCGAAGAGAAGGTATTTCTACTTCGATAGGAAGGACTGCTTCCATCCCATAGACCAACGAAAAAGGTGTTGCCCCAGTAGAGGTTCTGGCTGATGTCCGAAAAGCATAGAGTGCAAATGGTAACTTCTCGTGCCAATCTTTGTAGGTCTCAGTCATCTTCCCCACTATCCTCTTGATGTTTTTGTTAGCCGCTTCTACTGCCCCATTCATCTTTGGCCGATACGGCGACGAATTGTGGTGTTTGATGTTGAATTGGCTACAAACCCCGGCTATTGTACTGTTGTTTAAGTTCAGGGCATTGTCTGATATGATCCTCTCGGGCATTCCATATCGACAAATGATCTCCTTCTTCAAAAACCGACTAACCGCTGATTTGGTGACGTTAGCATATGAAGCAGCCTCTACCCATTTTGTGAAATAGTCGATGACCACAAAAATGAAACGATGCCCATTCGAAGCTTTCGGAGAGATTGGCCCAATGACATCCATGCCCCACATGGAAAATGGCCATGGAGAAGTCATAACATGTAAAGGTGACGGGGGCACGTGAATCTTGTCTCCATAAATCTGGCATTTATGGCATTTCTTGGCATAGTTGATACAATCTCCTTCCATGGTGGACCAATAATACCCAAACCTCATTATTTGTCTGGCCATTGTGAAACCATTGGCGTGAGTTCCACAGATGCCTTCATGGACTTCTTCCAGGATTAACTTAGCTTCGGCAGCATCCACACATCTCAGCAGCACTTGATCTTTCCTCTTCTTGTATAGGACCTCTCCATCCAGGACGTAGTCACTGGCTAGTCTTCTCAGCGTCCTTTTATCGTTCTCAGTCGCTTGGTCCGGGTACTCCCGATTTTTCACGTACCGCAGTATATCGTGGTACCATGGTGGGCCAGTTTTCTCTTCCTCTTCGGCATTGTAGCAACGGGCTGGATCCTGATGAATGCTCATTTGTATGGGCTTCATGTCCTCATTTTCATTTATTTGGACCATGGAGGCTAGGGTGGCTAGAGCATCAGCCATCTGATTCTCATCTCTGGGTGAATAGCGGAAAGTGACGTCGTCGAACTCTCTGATCAAATCTTGGGCCAATCTTTTGTAGACGACCAGCTTTGGATCTCTGGTTTCCCATTCCCCTTTAAGTTGATAGATTACCAGGGCGGAATCTCCATATACTTCCAATACCCTGATTTTGCGTTCGATAGCGGCGCGAAGACCCATGATGCAAGCTTCATATTCAGCCATATTATTAGTGCAATCGAAATCCAGTTTGCAAGTAAATGGGTAATGGTCTCCTTTTGGGGATATCAGAACTGCCCCAATTCCATTGCCCACGGCGTTTGATGCCCCGTCAAAATTCAGTCTCCAAGGATGGCTTTCAAAGGCACTTTCTTCAACGTCTGCCACGTACATTAAATCTTCATTAGGGAAATCAAAGTCCAAAGGCTCATAGTCCTCAAGGGCTCTACTGGCCAGAAAGTCTGCTATTGCACTCCCTTTTACCGCCTTTTGTGTAACAGCCCGATTTTGAGCCTAGTCGGAATAGTGGTTTCGGGACCACAAATCCGATGAGGAAAAAAATTAATATTCTTATATTTTTATGATCTACAATTTTATGAAATGATTTCGTAAAAATTTCGTTCGAAAATTTTGGTGTTTGAGCACTCAATTTAGTCAAAAGGACTAAATTGTAAAAAGTGCAAAACTTAAGTTCTAGAAGCTAGAGGTATCTAATTGCTATGAAATTTTAAATTGGAGGTCCTTAAAAGGTAACTAGACCATTGGTTAACTTTCTGGAAAAAAACAATGGACATCAAATAGGTTAAATAGAATATTTTTAAGTTAAGGGCATTTTGGTCATTTAGTGATTAAAATGAGTTAAAAACAAAATTAAAAGCTAATTTTTGATCATCTTCAACCCCTTGGCCGAAATTCTCATAAGGAAGACATAGCTAGGGTTTCTCAAGCTTCCAAGCTCGATTGTAAGTCCGTTCTAGCCCCGTTTTTAATGATTTTTACATTTTTGAAATCCTCGTAACAAGATTTACCTATTTCTACCATTATTTTGAGCTAGGGTTTGTGTTTAAAAATTTACCCATGGATGAAATGCATGTATTTTGATGTTTTATGGTAGAATATGAAGCTTGAAATGATGTTAAAGAACTTTTGCTAAGTAATTTTAAGTGAAAACTAGTAAAATGACATAATCGGTAAAAATTCATAATGTTCATAAGTGTATGTTAGAGTAAGAATTTGATGTTGCCATAGAAGGGAAAAATGATCAGCATGCTATAAAACATAAGAATAAGGGCTGAAGTTTAATTTTCGAGTATTGGGGCAACATTGTAAATATGTGAAACTTTAGGGGCAAAAATGTAATTTTTACATAGTGTGATTTTTAGACTAAATTGAATAATGTGAGTATTAAATAAGTTAAATATGTTATTATAGATTAAGAAAGACGAGGAATTGACCTTGATCGGGGAAAAGAAAAGGTTGTTGACTGAATTGCAAATTCGTCATATTTTGCACCGAGGTAAGTTTGTACGTAAATAATGTATTGTTTTTACTTACACTTTCATATTTTGATAAACGGCATGAATTGTGGCTGAATATTTGATGTAATTGACAAAATATCGACAAGTGAGAAATTTCCCGGTTGAACCTTAGGAATAAAAATGGATACGAGTGACATGTTCACTTGAAACCTATGTGAAATCTAAGTGGAATAAGTGATCCGGGTGCTGGTCCGTACGTTCTACCAGTGGCTGAGTTATCCGGCATGTGTTATGGATACTCGACAGCTTGTGTGAGCAGCACTGAGTAGTTACGTATGACCGACAGCTTGTGTGAGCAGACCCGGGATTGTGATTATGTGAAACGGGTGCTGGTCTTATAAGTTCTACCAGTGGCTGGGTAATCCTGCATGTGTTGCGGATACCTGACAGCTTGTGTGAGCAGCACTGAGTAGTTACGTATGACCGACAGCTTGCGTGAGCAGACCCGCGAATGTGAATAGCTCAAGAACGAGCCTATGTGTGATAAGTGATGTGAAGTAGCTTTGGCTACAAGTGTGGCACTATGTGCAATATTCTGATGTATCCGTTAATATTCTGATATGTTCAACGGGAAATGACTAAGTGTAAATGACTGTGATTATGTGATGAATGAGTGTAGGTATATGTGTGTAAACGTATGAGCAATGTGCTCGATATGTGATAGAACTTTGGTAAGATTGATACGGAGTAAATGTTACAATGAAAGTTACTGAAATTTAGAAATAAAACAGTTTTGAACAGCAGCAGTTATGTGTCTTTGAAAAATCACCAAAAATGGTGGAAATTGAATTAGAATTTGAATAAGATATGAAATTAAATCTTATTGAGTCTATTTTCATATTAAAGAAACAAAGAAAGCAAAGAAGTTCTGTATTTTGAGATATTTAGATTTTTGTGAGACTAGTTCAGAGTGATTTTGAGATCCCCTGTTCTAACTTGGAAAAATCAATAAAAATTGTACAAAAATAATTTTGGGACATAATTTATATATTTAGATTCTTTAATGAGTCTAGTTTCAAATGAAACAAGTTACAACATCATTTTAATTCTGTACAAGGAGAAAATTGATTTGTAGTGAAAAGTGGTCAGAATAGTCGAACTGTGAAACAGGGGAAATTTTAATGAATAAACTGTACTAATTGGCTAAGTCAAAAATTCTGGAAATTTTATGGTATGAAGATATGTGAATCTAGTTTCAGGGAAAATTTGCGGATCTTAATTTGGATTTTCGTAGCTTAAGATAAAAATAATTTAGTCACTGTGACTCGAATAGATAGCTTGCTCCAAACTTGAATAAATAATGAATTTGATTGTAGGTTTGAATGTGTTGTTTTGTAAAAATATTAAATCCATTTATTAATTATTTATATACTTACTTACTAAGCTATATGCTTACTCTCTTTTCTTTTCCTTGTTTTATAGTGTCATCAAGCTAGTTCGGGATACGGTGATCGTCGGAGATCCATTCACACTATCAGCCTTCTTTTGGTATTTTGAAAACAATATTTTGGAAATTATGGCATGTATAGAAGGCTTAATTGTTTAGTTATTTATAGTAACGAATGGTTATTTTGCTTATGGGTATTGACGAGTTATTTTGCTTATGGGTATTGAGGACTATGTATGGGAAAAGTTTTAACTTTATATGGATTTTACATTTTGAATTTTGTACAATAGCTTGGATCATGTCCGGTAATGCCTCGTATCCTGTTCCGGCGACGGACCTGGGTAAGGGGTGTTACATTTTAGTGGTATCAGAGCTATGGTTTAGTCGGTTCTCGGACTAACATAGCGTATGTGAAAGTCTAGCTATACATGCCATAAAAATACTGTGATAGTGTGACGACTCCTGACAATTTAAATTGTGTTTTTATATAGTAAATGGATCCCGACCGAGCTGTAGCTGATGACGTAGAAAGTAATGCGCCGGCTCCCACGCAAGGGACCGTGCCAGTGGGAAGTAGACCTGAAACACATAGTCAAGGAGATGGGGCTCGGGAAGCCTTCCTCCATATGATGAATAATTGGTATACAGAATTTGTTCGAGCGAATCCAAATGTTCAACCTCCTCCACCTCCTCCTATTCCTCAACCGATTCCCGTAGTTCCTCAAGGTACAGAAATGATAAGACTGACTAAGCCTCCGGTTGATAAGATCCGAAAGCAAGGGGCTGAAGAATTCAGGGCTAACATAGATGATGATCCCGAGAAGCAGAGTTTTGGCTTGAGAATTCTATTCGGGTATTTGATGAACTTTCTTGTACTTCCGAAGAATGTTTAAAGTGTGCAATATCTTTATTAAGGGACTCGGCATATCACTGGTGGAAGACACTGGTATCTGTGGTTCCGAAAGAAAGGGTTACATGGGATTTCTTCCAAGAGGAATTCAGAAAGAAGTACATAAGCCAACGGTTCATTGATCAAAAACGCAAAGAGTTTCTCGAGTTAAAGCAAGGCCGAATGTCTGTGACAGAGTATGAAAGAGAGTTTGTTAGACTCAGTAAATATGCCCAGGAATGTGTGTCTACCGAGGCCATTATGTGTAAGAGATTTGAAGATGGGTTGAACGAGGATATTCGACTGCTAGTTGGGATCTTAGAGTTGAAAGAGTTTGTGGTATTGGTTGATTGAGCTTGTAAAGCTGAAGAGCTGAACAAAGAAAGGAGAAAAGCTGTGATTGAAGCCAGAGATGCAAGAAAGAGGCCAATAAGTAAGTCATTCCAATCTCAATCCAAGAAATCCAAAGATATGAATCATCGATTGACTGTTTCAGCTGGGTATTCGCACCAAAACCGTGGGAGATCATATTCGGGTTCTAAAACTCAAGCTACTTCAATGGCAAGTGTGGGTAATGTTAGATCCAATAGACCTGAATGTCAGCATTGTGGTAGACGACACCCCGGCGAGTGTTATATGGTTAGTCGTGCTTGTTTTAAGTGTGGTTCTCGAGACCACTATATTAAAGATTGCCCTGAGAAGTTTGAAGAAGGAAAATATCAGAGTGTTAGACCGGGTAATACTGCCAGCAGAGGTAGACCACTGAGAAATGCCAGAACTGGAGCTAGCAGTAAAAGTATAGCGAAAGAATCAGCTGTAAGGTCAGAAGTGAGAGCACCTGCTAGAGCTTATGTCATACGTGCCCGTGAGAATGCGTCATCTCCCGATGTGATCATTGGTACATTCTCTCTTTATGATACTAATGTTATTGCATTGATTGATCCCGGATCTACTCATTCCTATGTTTGTGTGAATTTAGTATCTAGTAAAAGTTTGTCTGTTGAACTTACTGAATTTGTGATTAAAGTGTCAAACCCTTTAGGCAAATATGTGTTAGTTGATAAGGTTTGCAAGAATTGTCCTTTGATGATTCATGGTCACTGTTTTCCGGCTAATCTGATGTTGTTGCCATTTGATGAGTTTGACATTATTCTGGGTATGGATTGGTTGACATTGTATGATGCTAAGGTAAATTGTAGACAGAAAACCCTTGAATTGAAATGTGAAAATGGTGAGATTCTTTGGGTTGAAACAGATGAATCAAATAAATTGCCTATGGTGATTTCGCACATGTCTGCTCAGAAATACATGAGAAAAGGGTGTGAAGCTTATATTGCTTATGTGTTGAATACTGAGATGTCCGGGTCGAACCTTGAATCAATACCAGTAGTTTGTGAATTTCCAGATGTTGTTCCCAGAAGAATTGCCTGGGTTACCTCCAATTAGAGAGATTGAATTTGCTATTGATATATTGCCTGGGACTGCACCGATCTCGATTGCTTCTTATAGAATGGCTCCGACTGAATTGAAAGAATTAAAAGCTCAGTTGCAAGAGTTGACAGATAAGGGATTTGTGAGACCGAGTTTTTCTCCTTGGGGTGCTCCCGTATTGTTTGTAAAGAAAAAAGATGGATCTATGAGACTTTGTATTGACTATCGACAACTCAACAAAGTGACTATAAAGAACAAGTATCCGTTGCCGAGAATTGATGATTTATTTGACCAGCTAAAAGGGGCGACAGTGTTTTCAAAGATCGACTTGAGGTCTGGTTACTATCAGCTGAGAGTTAAAGAGTCAGATGTGCCAAAAACCGCTTTTAGAACGAGGTACAAACATTATGAGTTTCTTGTGATGCCTTTCGGTTTGACTAATGCTCCTGCCATCTTTATGGACATGATGAATCGCATTTTTCGACCATACTTGGATAAGTTTGTGGTTGTGTTCATAGATGATATCCTGATTTATTCTCGAGATGCGTCCGAACATGCTAAACACTTGAGAATGGCGTTACAGATTTTGAGAGAGAAGAAATTGTTTGCTAAATTCAGTAAAAGTGAGTTTTGGCTTTGTGAAGTCGGATTTTTGGGACATATAGTTTCGGGTGATGGTATTCGGGTTGATCCGAGTAAAATTTCGGCAATAGTTGATTGGAAACCGCCAAAGAATGTATCTGAAGTTAGAAGCTTTTTGGGTTTAGCTGGGTATTATAGACGTTTTGTTGAGGGATTCTCAATGATTGCCTCTCCTATGACTAAGTTGTTGCAAAAGAATGTTAAGTTTGAATGGACCGATAAATGTCAGCAAAGTTTCGAGAAGTTGAAAGCGCGATTGACAGAAGCACCGGTTTTGGTACAACCTGAGTCGGGAAAAGAGTTTGTGATTTATAGTGATGCATCATTGAATGGTCTTGGTTGTGTGTTGATGCAAGAGGGCAAAGTAGTAGCTTATGCCTCGAGACAGCTAAAACCGCATGAAAAGAACTATCCGACGTATGATTTGGAATTGGCCGCCATCGTATTTGCTTTGAAGACTTGGCGTCATTATTTGTATGGTGAGAAATGTCGAATCTTTACCGATCATAAAAGTTTGAAGTATCTGATGAATCAAAAGGACTTGAATTTGCGACAACGGAGGTGGCTCGAATTATTGAAAGATTATGAGTTAGTGATTGATTATCATCCGGGAAAAGCGAATGTAGTCGCAGATGCCTTGAGTAGAAAATCTTTGTACGCTTTGAAAGCTATGAATACGAGTTTGACTTTGTTTGACGACGGTTCGATTTTGGCCGAGTTGAGGGCTAGACCGTTATTTCATCAGCAAATTTGCGAAGCTCAAAAGAAAGACAGGGAATTGCAAGTTAAAAGAGTTCAATGTGAATCGGGTAGTGATTCAGATTTTCGAATCGGATCAGATGATTGTTTGATGTTTCGTGATAGGGTATGTGTACCGAAAGATGATGAGTTGATTCAAAAAATTTTACATGAGGCACACAGTGGTTGTTTGTCAGTTCATCCGGGTAGTACAAAATTGTATAATGATTTGAAGAAATTTTATTGGTGGTCGGGTATGAAAAGAGAAATTTTTGAGTTTGTATCAAAGTGTTTGATTTGCCAACAAGTGAAAACCCAGCATCAAGTGCCTTCGAGTTTACTTCAGCCAGTGATGGTTCCCGAGTGGAAATAGGATAGAATTACGATGGATTTTGTGACTGGTTTGCCTCTAACTCTGAAAAAGAAAGATGCCGTTTGGGTTGTGGTTGATAGATTGACGAAATCGGCTCACTTTATACCGGTACGTACCGACTACTCATTTGATAAGTTGGCTGAATTGTATATTGCTGAAATTGTGAAACTGCACGGAGTGCCTATGTCTATTATTTCGGATAGAGATCCGAGGTTCACTTCGAGGTTTTGGAAAAAGTTGCAAGAAGCCTTGGGTACGAAATTGAATTTTAGTACCGCGTTTCACCCGCAAACTGACGGTCAATCCAAAAGAGTAATTCAGGTTCTTGAAGACATGCTCCGATGTTGTGTTTTAGAATTCGAAGGTAGTTGGGAGAAATATCTACCTTTGGTTGAATTTGCTTACAACAATAGTTATCAGTCGAGTATACAGATGGCACCATACGAAGCATTATATGGTCGCAAGTGTCGAACTCCTTTGTATTGGACCGAGCTTAGTGAGAAACAGATTCACGGAGTTGAAAAGAAAAGAAATTGAGTTTCAAGTGGCTGATAAAGTGTTTCTGAAAGTATCTCCATGGAAAAAGATTTTGAGATTTGGCCGAAAGGGCAAGTTGAGTCCCCGTTTCATTGGGCCGTATGAGATTATCGAAAGGATTGGACCAGTGGCATATCGGCTAGCTTTACCAGCAGAGTTAGAAAGAATTCATAATGTGTTTCATGTGTCAATGTTGCGACGCTATCGTTCTGATCCTTCACATGTGATTTCTCCGACAGAGATTGAGATTCAACCGGATATGACCTATGATGAGGAACCGATTAAGATTTTGGCTCGAGAGGTTAAACAGTTAAGAAATAAAAGTATAGCTTTAGTGAAAGTATTGTGGCAAAGACATGGAGTAGAAGAGGCTACGTGGGAACCAGAGGAAGCCATGAGAAAACAGTACCCAAACCTCTTTTCTGGTAAGATTTTCGGGGACGAAAATCCCTAAAGGGGGGGAGAGTTGTAACAGCCCGATTTTGAGCCTAGTCGGAATAGTGGTTTTGGGACCACAAATCCGATGAGGAAAAAATTAATATTCTTATATTTTTATGATCTACAATTTTATGAAATGATTTCGTAAAAATTTCGTTCGAAAATTTTGGTGTTTGAGCACTCAATTTAGTCAAAAGGACTAAATTGTAAAAAGTGCAAAACTTGAGTTCTAGAAGCTAGAGGTATCTAATTGCTATGAAATTTTAAATTGGAGGTCCTTAAAAGGTAACTAGACCATTGGTTAACTATCTGGAAAAAAAATGGACATCAAATAGGTTAAATAGAATATTTTTAAGTTAAGGGCATTTTGGTCATTTAGTGATTAAAATGAGTTAAAAACAAAATTAAAAGCTAATTTTTGATCATCTTCAACCCCTTGGCCGAAATTCTCATAAGGAAGACATAGCTAGGGTTTCTCAAGCTTCCAAGCTCGATTGTAAGTCCGTTCTAGCCCCGTTTTTAATGATTTTTACGTTTTTGAAATCCTCGTAACAAGATTTACCTATTTCTACCATTATTTTGACCTAGGGTTTGTGTTTAAAAATTCACCCATGGATGAAATTCATGTATTTTGATGTTTTATGGTAGAATATGAAGCTTGAAATGATGTTAAAGAACTTTTGCTAAGTAATTTTAAGTGAAAACTAGTAAAATGACATAATCGGTAAAAATTCCTAATGTTCATAAGTGTATGTTAGAGTAAGAATTTGATGTTGCCATAGAAGGGAAAAATGATCAGCATGCTATAAAAAATAAGAATAAGGGCTGAAGTTTAATTTTCGAGTATTGGGGCAACATTGTAAATATGTGAAACTTTAGGGGCAAAAATGTAATTTTTATATAGTGTGATTTTTAGACTAAATTGAATAATGTGAGTATTAAATGAGTTAAATATGTTATTATAGATCAAGAAAACGAGGAATTGACCTTGATCGGGGAAAAGAAAAGGTTGTTGACTGAATTGCAAATTCGTCATATTTTGCACCGAGGTAAGTTTGTATGTAAATAATGTATTGTTTTTACTTACACTTTCATATTTTGATAAACGGCATGAATTGTGGCTGAATATTTGATGTAATTGACAAAATATCGACAAGTGAGAAATTTCCCGGTTGAACCTTAGGAATAAAAATGGATACGAGTGACATGTTCACTTGAAACCTATGTGAAATCTAAGTGGAATAAGTGATCCGGGTGCTGGTCCGTACGTTCTACCAGTGGCTGAGTTATCCGGCATGTGTTACGGATACTCGACAGCTTGTGTGAGCAGCACTGAGTAGTTACGTATGACCGACATCTTGTGTGAGCAGACCCGGGATTGTGATTATGTGAAACGGGTGCTGGTCTTATAAGTTCTACCAGTGGCTGGGTAATCCTGCATGTGTTGCGGATACCTGACAGCTTGTGTGAGCAGCACTGAGTAGTTACGTATGACCGACAGCTTGTGTGAGCAGACCCGCGAATGTGAATAGCTCAAGAACGAGCCTATGTGTGATAAGTGATGTGAAGTAGCTTTGGCTACAAGTGTGGCACTATGTGCAATATTCTGATGTATCCGTTAATATTCTGATATGTTCAACGGGAAATGACTAAGTGTAAATGACTGTGATTATGTGATGAATGAGTGTAGGTATGTGTGTAAACTTATGAGCAATGTGCTCGATATGTGATAGAACTTTGGTAAGATTGATACGGAGTAAATGTTACAATGAAAGTTACTAAAATTTAGAAATAAAACAGTTTTGAACAGCAGCAGTTATGTGTCTTTGAAAAATCACCAAAAATGGTGGAAATTGAATTAGAATTTGAATAAGATATGAAATTAAATCTTATTGAGTCTATTTTCATATGAAAGAAACAAAGAAAGCAAAGAAGTTCTGTATTTTGAGATATTTAGATTTTTGTGAGACTAGTTCAGAGTGATTTTGAGATCCCCTATTCTAACTTGGAAAAATCACTAAAAATTGTACAAAAATAATTTTGGGAAATAATTTATATATTTAGATTCTTTAATGAGTCTAGTTTCAAATGAAACCTGTTACAACATCATTTTAATTCTGTACAAGGAGAAAATTGATTTGTAGTGAAAAGTGGTCAGAATAGTCGAACTGTGAAACAGGGGAAATGTTAATGAATAAACTGTACTAATTGGCTAAGTCAAAAATTCTGGAAATTTTATGGTATGAATATATGTAAATCTAGTTTCAGGGAAAATTTACGGATCTTAATTTGGATTTTCGTAGCTTAAGATAAAAATAATTTAGTCACTGTGACTCGAATAGACAGCTTGCTCCAAACTTGAATAAATAATGAATTTGATTGTAGGTTTGAATGTGTTGTTTTGTAAAATATTAAATCCATTTATTAATTATTTATACTTACTTACTAAGCTATATGCTTACTCTCTTTTCTTTTCCTTGTTTTATAGTGTCATCAAGCTAGTTCGGGATACGGTGATCGTCGGAGATCCATTCACACTATCAGCCTTCTTTTGGTATTTTGAAAACAATATTTTGGAAATTATGGCATGTATAGAAGGCTTAATTGTTTAGTTATTTATAGTAACGAATGGTTATTTTGCTTTTGGGTATTGACGAGTTATTTTGCTTATGGGTATTGACGACTATGTATGGGAAAAGTTTTAACTTTATATGGATTTTACATTTTGAATTTGTACAATAGCTTGGATCATGTCCGGTAATGCCTCGTATCCTGTTCCGGCGACGGACCTGGGTAAGGGGTGTTACATTTTGGTTCACATAGACGACGTCGAATTCAGAAAGTAAAATCTGCCACCTGGCCATCCTTCCATTCAAGGCGGTAGACTCCATCATATATTTAAGAGGATCAAGCTTCGAGATGAGCCATGTCGTGTGATACAGCATATACTGCCTCAATCTTCGAGTTGTCCAAATCAAGGCACAGCACAATTTTTCGATTGGCGGGTACCTTGTTTCACATTCTGTAAATTTTTTGCTAAGGTAGTATATTGCCCTTTCTTTCTTTCCTGACTCATCATGCTGACCCAGCACGCATCCCATCGAATTATCAAGCACAGTCAAGTAAAGAATTAGTGGCTTGTCCGGTTGAGGCGGTATTAATACCGGGGCATGGGACAGGTACTGTTTTACTTTTTCGAAAGCTTTCTGGCATTCTTCATCCCACGTGCCTGGATTACGTTTCTTGAGGAGACGGAATATGGGGTCACATTTCTCGGTTAGTTGTAAAATGAACCGAGCGATGTAATTTAGCCTTCCTAAGAAACCTCTAACTTCCTTTTGGGTATGCGGCGGAGGTAATTCTTGTATGGCCCTGACTTTGTCTGGGTCAACCTCAATCCCTTTTTCGCTGACTATGAATCCGAGCAATTTCCCGGACCGAGCTCTGAAGGTACACTTTGACGGGTTAAGCTTCAATTGGAATTTCCTCAGTCTCAAGAATAATTTCCTCAAAACCTGCACATGTTCTTTTTCAGTTCGGGACTTGGCGATCATATCATCGACGTAAACCTCAATTTCTCTGTGCATCATATCATGGAATAAAGTTACCATGGCTCTCTGATATGTTGCTCCTGCATTTTTCAGTCCAAATGGCATTACCTTGTAACAAAATGTTCCCCATATGGTCACAAATATTGTCTTATCCATGTCCTCAGAATGCATCTTTATTTGGTTATATCCCGAGAAACCATCCATGAAGGAGAAAAACGAAAAGCCTGCTGTATTGTCTACCAAGGTGTCAATGTGAGGCAATGGGAAATTGTCCTTTGGGCTGGCCTTGTTTAGATCCCTGTAATCCACGCACATCCGTACCTTCCCGTCTTTCTTGGGGACAGGGACAATGTTAGCCACCCAATCCGAGTACTTGACTACTTGCAGGAACCCGGCGTTAAATTGTTTCTCAACTTCTTCTTTTATTTTTAATAAAACATCCGGTCTCATTCTTCGGAGCTTCTGTTAGACGGGCCTACATTCTTCTCTTATGGGCAATTGGTGTACTGTGATATCAGTACTTAGTCCGGGCATATCTTGGTACGACCACGCGAACACATCCTTGAATTCGTGGAGTAACTCGATGAGGTCCCGCTTGGTTTCTGCTGTAATACAAGCTCCAATCTTCACTTCTTGCCCTTCTTCTAGGTTCCCCATCTCTACCGATTCTTCATGGGGTCGGATCTGTTTTTCTTCTTGCTCTACCATTCTCAACAATTCTGGAGGCAGGTCGCATTCTGTGTCATTTTCAAAGTCCTGGGATTCCTCTGAACACATGACTTGCTCAAAGTAGACTTCTGAATCTGTAGTATCGTTGCTTATATCATTGATGTCTAGAGACCTGTGGTGAGTAGCAAAAGATGTATAAAGAATAAAGGAATTTGAGGATGACTATTTACATAACATGAATGAAAAAGAAAATGATGAGAAAATGCTTGATAGAAATTGAAGATGTACTTCATTAAAACAAAATATCTGAACATGAGCCTATTTCACAAAAGAGATCTCATTGTTTCTAGGCTTGAAAACAACGAGTGCGTTCTGAATATTACTCTGTATAATCTCTAAAAACTACAGGAAACTCCTCTGCAGTCCAATTGTCTAAGGTGCTCCCAGGTTCACACGGGCGAATACCCAATAAATTTCCTTGATCAGCCTCCCCGTCATGTATGGCATTGATATGAGGAAGTTCTTTCTCCGGGTAAATTACTCCTCCTGACACAAAGGTCTGAGATATGTGGGGGAATGTCATTGGTTCCCACTTAACGTCCTCTCCGTTCAGCCGGGCTTTTCTCCTTTCTTGCTTCTTTTCCATTTCCTTCTTTATTTGTTTGACGTCTGGCTTGAAACCCAAACCAAAGCGGTCTCTCTTCTCTTTCAGCATCGGGGTCTGCACTTTCCCTTGGAGATATTTGCCCAATCCTCTTCCGGGTAGGGCTCCTTTCCCCATCATCATTTGTAATCCCATCTTGGTGGTCTTGGATAGCTTAGGCACCGGGACTTCACTTCCCTCTGAGATGAACGTTGCATTTACGAACTCCAAGGATCGGAAGGAACATTCGATAGCTTCCTCATTTGTTTCTAGATATGGCGCTTCGTTGGTGACGGTTGCTATGATGTCTTCTTCGGCGTTTATAGTCACCAGCCGATTTTCTGTCACTAGTTTCAGTTTCTGATGCAGCGAAGAGGGTACGGCTCCCGCCGAATGAATTCATGGCCTCCCCAATAGGCAATTATAAGAGGGCTTGATATCCATGACCAGGAAGTCGACTTCGTATGTGTTGGGCCCGATCTGTAACGGTACGTCCATTCTCCCTATTACTCTTCTTTCGGTACCGTCGAATGCCCTTACTATATTCTGGCATGCTTTCATGTGAGAGCTATCTATCGGAAACCTCTTGAGTGTAGCCAGTAGGAGGACATTTAACGCTGATCCATTATCTATTAGTACACTTGGCAGGGTGTACCCCTTGCAACAGGTAGCTATGTGCAAGGCCTTCGTTGACCCCATGCCTCCGGGTGGGATTTCGTCGTTGCTGAAGTAGATGAAATTGCCTGCGCTTATGTTACTAATCAGACAGTCCAACTTATTGACGGATATATCCTTAGTAACATAGGTTTCATTTAGTACTTTCATCAGTGCTTCGCGATGCACTTCTGAGCTTAGAAGTAGGGCTAGCACGGAGATACGGGCTGGTTGTCTGTGTAGCTGTTCCACCATGCTACACTCGCTATGTTTCAAGAATTTCAAGAATTCTTTGGCCTCTTCTTCTTTTACGGGCTTATTGATAATGGCTTCGGGTTCCTTTTTTCGCCCAATCGACACAGTCTTTGGTTTCACTGGTTCTGCTCCTCTATTCTCAGGGTCGTAACGCTTCCCACTACGCGTATAAGACCCTTCATCCTTGACTTCCTTAGAAATGCTAGTGGAGCTTTCCACTCCTGGTATTGTCACATTACAATTGTAGTTCCAAGGTACCTTTTTACTGTCTTGGTAGGGAAAAGAAGCAGGTTTCTGAATTATAATCTTCGGCCTTCCCTGTACCCCGCCTTCCGTGTTTCTTGAGATGATGATTCTCGGGTAATTGACCCCAGGCTTTCTCAATTCCTCCTCGGTCGAACATACGTTCTCCTCCTCTGTTCCTTCTTCATAAAACTCCAGTTCTTTGTTGTCCATAAGGCCTTGCACCAAAATTCTAAACTCGGCACATTCTTGAATCTCGTGCTCTTTTGTCTTATGGAGTTCGCAGTAGTTCTTTACATGCTTCCCATTCCTCGTAGGATCTGAATCTATCAACCCTCTTTTTGCCATCTCCTTCCAGATTATTCGTAATGGGGTTTTCACTTCCGCGACATCCTTCTTAATTTTCCTCGCCACTGCCTCACCAATTGCGTTTACCCCTCTATCCTCGCGATTGGGTAGCGGGTTCCCCTTTTTTATCATGTCGTCGAGTGTTATAATCTCCATTTTTATTAGCTTCTCGACTATCTTTTTAAAGGCGATGCAATTCTCTATCGAATGCCCCGCCACCCCTGCGTGGTAATCGCAGTGAGCATTGCAGTCGTACCACTTAGGGTACGGGGGTTGCAATGGTTGCAAATAGAACGGGGACACGATGTGCTCGTTGAACAAAATTTGGTATAGCTCCTTATACGTTATTGGAATTGGCGTAAATTGAATCTTTTCGGTATTCGGTCTAGTTCCCAATTCCTGCCTTGCTGGTCCTTGTTGTCCAGCAGTAACTGCCTTTGGCTGATTAACCGTGATCGCCTTCGGGTACCGTTTATTGTATGTGCTCATATTATTTACTTCACCGTCTTTCTTCTTGGGAACGGCCCTCCTAGTGCTTTCCCCTGCCTCAATTTTGCCGCCTCTTATGGCATGTTCGATCATCTCTCCTGCCATAACTATGTCGGCAAAGCTCTTAGTCGTACTCCCTATCATATGGGTTATGAAAGGGGCCTTCAGGGTGTTAATGAAGAGCATGGTAGTCTCTTTTTCTAAGAGGGGTGGTTGGACCTGCATGGCGACCTTCCTCCATCTCTGTGCGTACTGTCTGAAACTTTCATTTTGTCTTTTTTCCATGCTTTGCAAAGTAATTCTATCTGGTGCCATGTCTGTGACGTGGCTGTAATGCTTCAGAAATGCTTGAGCCAAATCTCTCCAGGAACTAATGTTGGCCCGACTAAGCTGGTTATACCATTTAGCAGCTGCGCCCACCAAACTTTCTTGAAAACAGTGGATTAAGAGTTGATCATTGCTCACGTAGCCAGCCATTCGCCTGCAGAACATGGTGATGTAGGCCTCCGGGCAGCTAGTTCCACTATACTTTTCAAATTCAGGCATTTTAAACTTATGAGGCAGTACCAAATCGGGAACTAGACTTAAGTCTTTTGCGTCGATTCCATGATGATGATCGATACTTTCCAGCGCTTTGAATTTTTCCTCCAGCCATGTGCAACGATCCTCTAGTTGCCTTGAGGATTCTATTCTCGACCCCATTTTCTCTACTGCGTCTAAATCGGGCACAACAGGGTTGGCCGGGCTGTCTCCTAGTTGGGATCCCGAGCCTATGTGATGGCTCGCGGGAGGTCTAACGTCATCCTGCCCCTGCTGGGGCCTGCTTGTAACTGGTGGCCTTTGGAGATATTCCTCAGGCCGTGTTCCCATGTGCGGCGGGGTATATCCCGGGGGGATGCCATCACTATCTTCTTCAACCGGAGGCATGGGACCCTTCCCCTTTTCCATTGCCCCGTTCATCACTTGGGTCATTTCGGCTATCATGTTTCTTTGGGCCTCCAACATTTGGTCCCTCATTTCCTGCTGGAGCTTAAACATTTGCTCTTGCATTTGATCCTGCATTTCTTTCTGGAATTGTTCGAACCTTTGATCCATTTTCCTGGTTTTAGCTCGTGTCCCGTAGTGATGTTCCACTTCCAGATTTTCTCTTTTCCCTTTTCTTTTTTCTCTCTCTCTCTGATAATTTTAGCTAATTAGGCCTCTTTTTTTTATAAACTTAAATGCATGTAATGTGATGCAATGCAAATGCATGAATGCAAGAAGACATCGATTCTGATCAACTTCATTTTAGAAAACTTTATTAGAAGGCAAAACCCTTTACATAAAATAGATTACAAATATGCTTTCGCCTTTAAGCCTAGAGTTTTGATCTTCCTAAGTAAAGAGGTTAGCTCTTGACTACGATCTCCCTGTAGCTCGTATTTCATGCCGAGAATCTCGGCTTGTGCTGCCAGGGTCTGCAAGTGATCAGCCACTTCTCGAATCTGAACTAGCGCTTCACCCATGAGGTAGTCTCCATCTCTAACCTGATTACGGGAATAGTGAAGCTCCTCCTCCCAACGCCCCTCTCTTGCTTCCAAGATCTCAATTCGGAGCTCGCAACCGTGTAGCGCTGACTCTAACTCTTCAATCTTGCTTTTCATTTCCTCGATTTTGTTTAGACTTAATTTCAGTTCGCTTTCTGAGTTACGACTTCGGTAGTGATGCAGGGACCGTCCAAGCTCAGCCGCCCTAGCTTTTAGTCCTTTCTTCTCTTTTTGGCTTTCTGCCATGTCCTTTTTTAGAACCTCGTTTTGTGTTTGCATTTCCTGGAACTTTTTCTCCCAACTGCTAGCTTTGGCTTTTTCCTCTCGGATCTCGCGTCGCCATTGCTCTGGGGTTTTTCCTAATCCGGCGTTTTTATTGTTAAACGCATCTTTTTATACTCCGTTTTCAAATCATCTCGGTCTTCCTCTATTTTCTCTTTCTCTTTTCTTAGTTTTTCAGCTTCTAACTTTTGTCCATCTATGTCTAACTTGAGGAGCATCTTCTCTTCTTCCAGTCTCTCTATCTTTCTTTCGAGTTTCGAACTCATTCTTTCAAAATCTAGCTTCACGATTTCCAGTTCTGACGGGACTATTCGCAAACATTCTTCCCTTGACCGGGCGCCCTCTGGATTTGGCTCAGGTATGTTATCATTGATCCTCCTAGTCCTCCATTCAGTGTATTCCGGGGTCGTCATTGGGCCTGCGGATAATCTTTTCATTCTATGAATCTGATTCCAGGCACTAGAGATCTCCTTAACATTTTTCTTATAACTCCCCCTTCGTATGAGAACTCGCACTGAGCCAGCCCGTATGTCGTCGGTACGAACTGTCTCGACCCATATTGTCTTAGGACCAGCAAAGGGGCATACGCAGTGGCACCCCAAATTCCCAGTAGAGGAACCCAGTCGAAGCTTCCACAGCGATAGAGGATTTTGTCGGGAATCATCCAAGGGACCTTCCACCTGATGTCGTCTTTCTGCAGGTTTTGAAGGAGTGCTATCCAGTTTTCTTCGGGCACGTCTTCTTCCCTAGGCGTAGCTACTATCTCTTCCAACGGGGAGTAGTTTTCTGACAAGAACCGACAATACACTTTCTCCATTTTCCAGATGTGACTATAGAACCAGGCCATTAACAACTGCGCACATCCAATAAACCTGCCCTCACCCATTCTTCAACATGCACTCAAGGATCTGAATGTTTCGGCCAAGATGGCAGGAACAGGTGTGACCCCTTTGTCTAATCGACCGAATAGATCGATAACTGCTTCATCAATATGTCTTAGGGCTTTTGGAAAGATCACCAAACCGTAAATGCTCAAGGCCAAGACGTCAATCTTTTTCTTTGTATCGGGATGCGTTAGGGTCAGGTCCCTCAAACATATCCAAGGTATGCATTTGCCCTCACCTTTCTTCTGCATTCTAGCTGAGACCCATTGTTCGCTCATTCCCGTGATGTTCATCAATTTCTTCGCAAAAGTCGGGCCATTAACTGCTTTGGAATAAGCTTTATCAACTTGAATTCTTGGACAACGTAGCAAGGCCGTATACTCCTCTACCATGGGAACCAAATCCACTTTCCCGAAAGAGAAACAGCTATAAGCAGCATTCCAGAACTGAGTCATTGCTCGGAATAGGTGCTTATCTATTTTAACATCAAGCAGGTAAGGCAGGTCGCCGTAAGTACTATAGAACAATTGTTTTGCCTCGTCATCCCACTGGGTCCATATTTCTTTCAACTCTTGGAGTTCGTTCTGCGTGACACTGATATTGGTGTAATCCCGTAGTTCTGACGCATACCCCTCAACTAAGCTATCCCCTTTTTCTAGACGGCCGCATTGTCTTCTACTTTATCAAGGAATCCGCTTTCCATAACCAGCTTTCTAACTCAGAAACTGACCGTGAATCGATGCCTCTTAAAAATGGAAATGACATGCAGAGAAAATAAAATATCACCAATTAGTACCGCAGAATAAAATATAAAGCATGTAAAATACACAAACGCCTATCCGGGTAACTACTAAGGTTTGGCAGAGTTCAGCTCGGGGTGGGTTCTTAAGTTCTTTACGTGTGGTTGAGTTCTAAAGTCCGAGGTACCCGAACCAGCAGATTCCTCGATCCTCACCCATTATAGGTTCATACGGACCGAGTTCGGTTCAGGGGAATACATTTCCCTATGGCCATACGGAAGTGAAAACTTCACGAAGACATAGGTACGGATGTATCCCGAAAGCAGTCCACTAGCCAATGCGGAGGTGAAAACCTCACGAAGGCATAGCTTCTCGCTCCCACTTAAAGGTGTGACCACAACGGTCATGCAATGCAATGCCAAAGTATTCAAGAGATCCAATGTAACCTTGAAAGTGCATTTAAAGAAACATGAATTCCGAAATCACTTTCCAATTTTAATCAAAGGACAAGGATCAATCAATCTATGGCCTGACTTTTGAAGTCCCCAGTGGAGTCGCCAAGCTGTCGTGACCATTTTTTTTTTATGGAACAGTGGAGGACGCGGTCGACTCAATTTTTGAAAAAGAAAAGGAAGGGAGTCGCCACCGATCTTTATTTGGGTGTGATCGGATCACCTTTGTTTTAATAAAAAATTTTGATTTATTAAAACAAAGCATTTGGTCTACGAAAATTTGAGAAAATGGGTTCGGAAGTCAATTACGTGCGAGGAAGGATTAGCACCCTCGACACGCCCGAAATCGGTACCAAATTGATTGATCGATGTCCTATTGTTGAAGAACTTGAAATGATTTGGAAATACAATGCTTTTTTTATTTTCAAAATTCGAAAGAATTGATATTAGGGCTCCCTTATTTTCGAAGAGGTAAAACATCATGTCCAGTAAGTTAGGGCACGATACTTTAGACTCCCGAGGCTAAGCTCGCCTTTTAAAACTCGGTTTTATCTGAAGAGGATCTTCCGTCATTTGTCAAACGAGAAATCGGAACCCAGTAAGTTAGGGCTTGTCTTCCCGAAGGTCCAAATTAGGAATATTGCCTCTATTTTAATAAAAAAACTTATTCGAAATATCTAGATGTCGAGTCCAGTGAGTTAGGGCGCGACATTTCGAATATCCGAGATTAAGTGTTTTGTTTAAAAATTTAAATTGCGGTTTCAAAAGGGATATCCCGTTGTTTAGCTTTAAACGAGAGAAAACCGGAACCCAGTAAGTTAGGGCTCGATTCACTCGAATTGCTAATACGGGATGTCGATTTAAAACTGGAATTTGTGATTTTAAAAGGGATCTTCCGTTGTTTAGCTTAAACGAGAAAAATCGGAACCCAGTAAGTTAGGGCTCGATTTTTCTGAATTGCTAACACGGAAATATCGGTCGTTATAAAATCGAGAGGCCGAAGAACGGTGAAATGTCGATGAGAATATGAGTAATGGCGACAGAAAAAGCATCGTGACAATGGTGTATATGTATGATAAAAATAATAATAATAATGATAGTAATATATAAAATAAATAAAAATATATACATATGAAAGCAAAATATAATAATAGTAATATATAGTGGTAAATATAATATATATGTGCATAGATGTAGTCAATAATATATGTAAGTAAAATAATAATATGATGTCAGTAATAATGTAATAATATAGTAACATTAGTATAGTAATGTACGTACGTAAAATGAGATAATAATATTGATAATAGTAATAGTGATTAATAAGTAAATAGTATAACACATGCAAAAGAATAAGCAAGTATATAGTTTAATATAATGGTAATAGTAGAAATATAGTAATAGTAATATACATATAAGTAATAATAATAATAATAATAGTGAAAATAAAATAATAATAGTAGCAATAATAAAATAATAATATAGTATGTATGTGCATGGAAATAATAATAATACTGTCACAGTAATAATGGTAGTATAGTAATGATAACAATAGTAATAATAATAATATATGTGTATAAAAATATGGTAATATAGCAATAGTAGTATTAATAATAATATCATAGGATGACAAATAATAGTAATAATAATGACCTAGTAATACTAGTAATATAATAAAAATATAGTAAGGATAGTAATAATAATAATGTATACGTACATGGGAATGATAATAATGCTATATAATAATAATAATAATAGTGGTAGTGATAATATAATATGTGGATATATACAAAAATAGGGAAAATGATAAAAAGGAAGACTAAATTAGATTAAAAGCAAAATTTCAGGGCGAATTTAAAATAAATAAAAGAGGGAAGGGCCATATTGTAATGCGCACGAAAATCCAAGGGACGAGGAGCGCAAATTTCCCCCAAGTGTTTAAGCGCAGCGTTTTAAAGGGACCGAATTAAATGCGGTGCTAAACTTTGGGGGCAGATTTAAAAGAAATTAAAACTTGATTGTAGAGCAAAAGAGAAGCGGAAGGACTACGCACATAAATATCCTATTTTTCCGGCAAAACACGCGGATCCTCGGGTAGGCGGGTCGGGCTCGGGTTGGTTTAGGTGAAACGACGTCGTTTTGGGCTTAAAGGGCAGCCCCCCAAAACGACGTCGTCTCAGGGTGCTATAAAAGGCCCAAATTCTTCCAAAAATTTCATTTTTTACCTGCTTGTTTTTAAAAAACTTTTGATTCTCCTTTTTTCTCTGCAGGGGTCTTCTCTCCGGCGCAACTCAGGTCGTCGACCGCGGCGGGCTCCGTCGCCGGCACCGCCGTGCACGGTGGTCGGAGCCCGAAAAGGTATGATTTTTGCATTTATTTATTTATTTATTATTGTGCCTATATGTGTGTGTGTTTGTATGTTTGCGCGCATGAAAGGAAGGGATTCGAAATAAAAATTTAGAAAATTAAAATGAAATCACCTCTGTTCGGCTTCTATCTTCGCTTTCTTCTGAGGTGTTTCTAGTATTTAAAAGCTGCTGTTTTGTTTTAGTCTGTTATGGTATTTGAGGCTTTTGCTTGTATTCCGTTCAAAGAGAAAAAAACCAACCCTTTACAAACGTTTTGAAACGGCTTTTATAGCCCTGTATTTTACAACTTGGTCTCTGTCTTGTCTTTTCTTGTTTAATGTTTTGCAGGTGCTCGGTGCGCAAGTTGCTGGCGGTGCTGCAGAGGCGGTGGCAGGCTTGGCAGACGTTTGGTCAATAGGCAGGAAACCAGTAGCTGGACAGTCGGGCAGAAGACCAGGGGTCAGGGTAGGAGCTGAACAGTTCGGGCAGAGGACCCTAGGTGCGGCGCACCTAGGGTTTAGTTTGTTTCTAATCTGTTTAGTGGGCTAGGGTAGTTGGGCTGATTGGGTTAGGTTAGTGGGCTAGGTAAATGGGTTATTTGATTTGTATTGGGTTATGGGTTGTAAAAATGGGCCCCGGGTTATTATTTGGGTCTGGGTTGATTTGGGTTTTATTTTGGTTTGGGCTTTGAATGTAATTGGGTTTGGGGTTTGGAGTTGGGTTTTATTTTGGGTAGGTAAAATGGATGTTAATTCCTTGTTGGGCCCGGGCAATAATTGGGCTCTACACCGGTAATGCCTCGTACCCTATTCCGGCGTCGAATACAGTTAAGGGGTGTTACAGGTTTGTAGTTGCATGATTAGACTTGACAGAATCCATGGTCTTAGATTGAGAATACTTGGGATGATAATTGTAAAACGATTTAAGATTAGTAGGACCAAATTATATCTAGTACAGTTGAAACTTTACGAGAAAGAGGTTGGAATATTTGTAAATCCTTTTCAGTGAAATCGAATAAAATGTAGGACTGTGGCATCCTCCTCCATTACTTCCAGTGGATGATGTATTTGAGTGTTGTAATTGATTCACAACTAGCTGCCGTAAGCATATTTTACAAAGAAATAAACACCTATTTATTAATGTCTTTTATCTACAGTTAAACTACATTATGGTAATAACATTCATTCTGGCTGATATATTGGACCTTTTTGGGGGCAATGGGTGCTACAGAGAAAAGTTGTGTATATTGAGGATCCATAGGGAGGGATCTGGTTATGTTGTAACTTGAAATAATAAACATTAACTATATCGAGTTTTGGAGTCACCGAAATTGTCATCGATGAAATGATAGGGAGAAAGAAAATTTTTCTATAGTTTATCCTGTAGTAGGCCCAATTTGACCGAGCCCTAAACAAAAACGAAAATTAATTCATAGTCCAATTACAAGTAGCCCAAAATAATAAAAAAAAAACCCTAATAGCCCAGTGGCCCACAACCTAAACTAAATTTTCAGTAAAATTGAAAACCCTAGCCGCCGCTCCTTTCGCGCCGCCTAAGGCACCTCGTCCCCAGGCCTGACACGAGTCTGCCACCTTGCACCAAAACGGCAAAGAGCGGCTCTTCTCTCCCCTCTATTGACCACGAGCCAAACCTGCACAAAAGGAGAAAACAGCAGCAGAGACAGCAGAAGCAAAAACAAATAATAGAATGTAACACATTCGGCTATAAAAAGCCAAAATATCAATGTAATTTTCTACGAAGAAAATACAAAAAAAGCAATCAAAAAAGAAAACAAAAATTGCAAAAGCCGATTTGCTTATTTTTATCTATTATTTTTTAAAAAAAAGGGCATTAAACATAAAATCAAAATCAAAACTTACCAAATCGTTTCGGATCTCGCCGCTGTAAGTTGAGGAGGACACCGTCCCCGATGATGGATGGTTTTCTTCGGTGAGACGAGGGAGAAGCCGAAATGATTCCCTCGAATTTTACTATTTTTTGTTGAGTTTTGAGGAACATCGACCCCAGATTCAGAATCTAGAAGCCGAAACACTCGAGAAGGGGGTTGTTTTGGGAATCCTGACCACTGGGAACGGCAAAGCCCGTTGCTGGCGACTGGTGGCTGTCGTTTGTGGGCTCATCGGACATTGAGGGTCGAGAGAAAAAAAAAGAAAGAGAGAGCTTTTTTTTTCTTTTTTTAGAAACAAATACAAATGAATTTTTAATCCTTATTTTTTTAACTTATATAGTATAGTAATACGACGCCGTTTTGGGCTTATTTTCCAGACGCCAAAATGAAGTCGTTTAGGCCAGACCCGCGTCTGACCTGATTCGATTCTGGGATCCGCATGTTTTCGCAGCAATGGGATATTTACCCTTTCAGTCCTTCTGCTTTTGCGGCTTGCTTCAATTTAGTATTATTATGTTTTTTAATTTTGTCACTTAATTTTACTTTATTTTCATTTTGGTCCTTCAGGAATGGAGCGCATAAGGGCAGGGGATACTTTCCTTTTCAGTCCCTATTTCTTTCACGCGTTTCATTTTAATCCTTTGTTTTGTTTTACTAATTATTTTTTATTTATTTACAATTCATCCCCTTAATTTCATCCTGATTTTGATTTAATCCTTAGCCTATTTTATTTCAACCTTTCCATAAACTTTTATTTTATTTTATTTTATTTTCTTTATTTATTATTATTTCTTTATCCTTTTACACTTAAAAAATAGATTATTCATACTCTTTTAATTGTGCAATTTTATTATTATCATTATTATTTTATTTTTAATGTTCTATTATTCTCGTTTTTTTCTTTTATTATTTTAATATCTTCATGTTATGTTTATTTATTTTTCTTTAAATTGTGCATTTTCCATTTTCGTTCTTTTTTATTTTAAGTTACCTTATTTATTTTATTATTGCGATCTGATTATTAATATTGTTATCATTATTATAATTACATCATTATTATTATAGTATTCTATTATTTATTATTTATCATGTGGATATTCTACCCGTATATCTATTTTACATTATTTCATTATCATTGTACTATACATTACGTTTAAAATGTTTATTTGTTTTTCATACGATACCCGAATGAATTAAATATATATACCATTTTAAGTGTTACATTAATTTTTATTCGATGCATAAAAAGGAAAGTTTTTTAGCTCCTCGACCTTGCTTTGGCTGGCTCTCAATTCGCTTACCGAGTTGCGATTTCGATATAGATGTAGCGATCTTTCTAGTTCTGCCGAGCGTTAGAAGATTACGAGCCGTTGGACTTCGATTTCCCAAATGAAGACATAATGTATGTGGCAGCCACTGAAGAAGAGGTCCAAAAGGAGGGTCGTCCTTGGAAACTAAACTTCGACGGAGCTTCAAATGCAGTAGGGAATGGGATCGGGGCAGTCCTAGTGTCTCCCAACGGAGATCACTATCCTCTTACTAGCAAATTGGATTTTGATTGCACGAACAACATGGCCGAATATGAAGCGTGCATCCTGGGAATCCGCGCAGCCATTGAACGAAAAATTAAAACATTGGAGGTATATGGCGATTCTGCGCTAGTGATCTCTCAACTGAAGGGTGAATGGGAAACGAGAGATCTCAAACTAATCAGTTATCGAAGGCTAGTCTTGGAATTAATCAAGGAGTTTGACAACGTCACTTTCTGCTACCTCCCACGAGAAGAGAATCAGATGGCCGACGCCTTAGCTACCTTAGCTTCTATGATCAAAGTGAACAAAGAAGAAGAAGTGAAGCCTATCCAAATGAGCATTTACGAGGCTCCGGCACATTGCTGCAATATCGGCGAAGAAGAAGAAGATAGTCACCCATGGTATCACGATATATTACGATACGTGAAGAATCGTGAATACCCCGACTAAGCAACTGAGAACGATAAGAGGACGTTGAGAAGACTGGCCAACGATTATGTCCTGGATGGAGAAGTCCTATACAAGAGAAGGAAGGATCAGGTACTTCTAAGATGCGTGGATGCGGTCGAAGCCAAGAAGATCCTCGAAGAAGTTCATGAAGGTGTCTGTGGGACGCACGCCAATGGTTTTACAATGGCAAAACAAATCATGAGGTTCGGGTATTATTGGTCCACTATGGAAGGAGACTGCGTCAGCTATGCCAAGAAATGCGACAAATGTCAAATCTATGGAGATAAGATTCACGTGCCTCCTTCACCTCTCCACGTCATGACATCTCCATGGCCTTTCTCCATATGGGGGATGGACGTCATTGGGCCGATCTCACCAAAAGCTTCGAACGGGCACCGATTTATCTTTGTGGTAATCGACTATTTCACCAAATGGGTAGAGGCCACTTCGTACGCAAATGTCACGAAATCAGCAGTCAGCAAGTTCTTAAAGAAAGAGATCATATGTCGGTATGGGATGCCTGAAAGGATCATATCTGACAATGCACTAAATTTGAACAATAGCACGATAGCGGAGGTCTGCGGCCAATTCAAGATTAAACATCACAACTCGTCACCGTACCGTCCGAAAATGAATGGTGCAGTCGAGGCAGCTAACAAGAACATCAAAAAAATCGTGGGAAAGATGACCGAGACTTACAAAGATTGGCACGAGAAGCTACCGTTCGCTCTTTACGCTTATCGAACATCAGTCAGAACCTCTACCGGGGCAACTCCCATCTCTTTAGTTTATGGAATGGAGGCATACTTCCAATCGAAGTTGAAATCCCTTCCCTCCGGGTCTTGTCGGAACTAAAGTTGGATGAAGCAGAATGGACTCAATCCCGGTATGATCAACTGAACCTAATTGAGGAAAAGAGGCTAAGAGCCCTTCGTCATGGACAAATGTATCAAAAGCGAATGATACGGGCTTATAACAAAAAAGTTCGCCCTAGAGAATTCTATAAAGGAGACCTTGTCCTGAAAAAGATTCTCCCCATACAAAAAGACTTTAGAGGAAAATGGATGCCAAATTGGGAAGGACCTTATGTAGTAAAGAAGGCCTTCTCCGGTGGAGCTCTAATCTTGACAGAGATGGATGGTAAAATTCTACCAAATCCCGTGAACTCAGATTCAGTCAAGAAATACTTTGCCTAAAAAGGGGTTAAAAAAAAACTGGAGAAGCCAAAGTGAAAACCCGCCAAGGGCACTTTGTGACCAAGAGGGGCTTTGAATTGAAAACCCGAGAATGGGCAATTCAAATTGTTGATTGGAGGGAAGGCATATAGTAGTCTTGCTGTAACCCGAATTAACAAGAAGGAGAAACGTCACGACTTGGGGCATCCAAGAGATCTTCTTATTCTGCCAGACACCTATCAAGTACAAAGGGGGATCCTCAAGAAGTTTAAACAGAGAAGCTCAAGCTGCTATATCTGGGGCACCTAGCTTCTATTCTACCCATTTTGAGTTTACTATCTTTGTCTTTTCAAAATACACTCTAAATAAATTTCTTTGCATTTGCAAACTTTGATTAACTTGTTTGTTTTGAGCTATACTCCCAATAAATTTTCGTTTCATCCATCATTATGATCTCTTTCATTTTGCATTGAAATAATGATTATTGGACTAATAATACTTTCATGAAAGAAGTTTTGCATATTACTCTGGAACCTCTAAACAATACAGGAGTTTGAAACAGGATTATTGTTTAGGATTCACCAAGCTTATGGGTTGGAAACATCATGAGTCCAAATTAAATTTATCTCTTCAGATCTTTGTCAAAAATGGCGATTGAACAAAATGACAAGTTATTGCGCCAATAATACAATCCTGACGAAAATGTGAATTATGAACCCAAGTATTGCCAATGGAAAATGATTTTCTGCATTTACGCGAGCATCATGCATATACGTCTGGTTGGGACGCCCGAAGGGTGATCAATAGATGGAAGAATACAGATCTTGTACCCTCAAATAGCAATGAGATGGGTTGAAGAAGAAACAAATCCTACGGTTTGAAATTGCTTTGGGACGAATGAAAGGGTTTAGATCCTATACCCCTAGGTCACAATGAGGTGAACCTTGAAGTTACAGTGGGGCAAATTTGTTGAGCAAGATATTTGTTCTCCTGGATTTTCCGTCATGAATACCAGCTGAACAAAATCGTAGCATAAGACATCAGCGATGACCACCTTAAACTGTTAGAAGGGGATCATTCTCATGAAATTCTAAATTCATGCAAAACACACCTATTTAGGGGCATTCGATTCTGATCATTTCATCCTAATCATTGTAAAAAAAAATCATTCTCATGACATTCTGCATCCATGCAAATGTCGACCATAATTAGGAGCATTCGATTCATTCTGATCATTGCATCCTAATCATTATAAAAGAAAAAAAAATCATTCTCATGACATTCTGCATCCATGCAAATGTCGACCATAATTAGGAGTATTTGAGTCATTCCGGTCATAGCATCCTCATCATTTGTTTAAGCATAAGCACATGCTGCAGGACAGTTTCCTCAAAGAATAATGTAGCAAGTTCAGATCTTATTCCATAGAGATGATAGTGGAGCAGATTGAAGATAGACGCCTTCCTGAAGGTTGAAGGAAGCAAATTAAAAAGTCTACAGGATATTTTCCCTAGTGGACGATGTAGCAACACTAGCAAGATTGTCCTATTGCCATCAAACAGCGGTGGAATGGGTTGAATATTGTCCTGTTGCCACTAAGCAGTGGTGGAACGGGTTAAAGATTGTCCTGTTGCCACTAAACAGCGGTGGAACGGGTTGAAGATTGTCCTGTTGCCACTAAACAGCGGTGGAACGGGTTGAAGATTGTCCTGTTGCCACTAAACAGCGGTGGAACGGGTTGAAGATTATCCTATTGCCATCGAACAGCGGTGGAATGGGTTAAGGATCGTTATATTGCCACTAACCAACGGTGGAAGAGGTTGAAGATTGTAGATTTTGTCACCATAAACAGTGGTGAGACAAGGTCGAAGGTGAACATTGTGTCTCTAAACAATGGTGGAACGTGATTTAAGCCATATTTGTGTTACCTCGACCAGCAGTGGGGTAGGCTAAGAATTACAAATGTTATCTCCCTGAAGATATAACGGAACAGTGAAGCAGATTGAAGCTGCAGATTCTATCTCTCCAGAAGTAGCGATGGAATGGATCAAAGCAACAAGTTACAGTAGAGTTTGAAGATACACGAGGACCAAGAAGTCAAGGCTTGGCTAAGACCGGGCAAAATTGGTTCTTCTATTGTCTTTGCTCTATTCTTGTTTCACGATAATGAGCAAAGAGGGGCAGCTGTAGAACCCAAATTTTGCCCGGGGCCCGTTTAGGCCTAATAATAAAACTAAACCAAAATAAACTAACCCAACTAGCCCACTACACCATCAGACAAGCAAGCCCAACTTATAGGCGGGCCAAAAGGCCCAAAACGGTTAATTGGTTTTCAGAGAGTTAGGGTTTCTAAAAACCCTAGCGCCGCAACCCCCAGGTTCCAGCATACTGCCACGCCTCGTCAGACTCCACCAGCACCCTCGCGCCTCGATCGACACCAGCACGCCTCTGCCATCGGCATGCGCAATGCCCATGCCCTGCAAGAGGAGCAGACCGCACGAACAATAAAGAAACAAAACAGAAAACAATCAAAAACATTAGATCGGTTATAAAAACCGAAATAAAACCCATTTGTAGCTTCTTCGGATTTTTACGAATTAGCAATAAGAAAAAAGACTGAACGGAAGCATCAAGGTCTCGATTTCTTCGTTTATTTTATATTTTTATTTATTTATGATTTTATTCATTTTATTTTATAATCTCAAATAACGAAATAAAAAAGGGGAAGAACTCTTACCTTTCGAAGATCGAAAACGAAGCCGAAAGGCTTCCTTCTTATTTGGGTTTTAAAGCTTTTGAGGCGCTTCGTTGTTAAATCGGGGTTTTGCAAAAGAAGAAGGGTTTTAAAAGAGGTTCTCTCGCACCCCCTCTCCATCGTACACGACGGCTGCGATGTAGGAGCCCGAAGGTCGGACGGGGAGCAAAAGGGGTGAGGATTCGAGAGAGTTCTCGATTTTTTTGGAAAAATGAAGGGGAAATAATTTTTTTTTCTGATTTCTTGTATTTATAGGAGAGTGATACGGCGCCGTTTAGAGCTAAAGCTTCCATAGCCAAAACGACGCTGTTTTGTATAAGCCCGAAAACCCGACCCGACCTCAGACCAGGATCCGCGCGTTTATATTCAAGGGGAAATTTACGCGCCTGGTCCCTCTGTGCCTGCGGGTGTTCTATTCGGGGCCCTGATCCCTTCTTTATTTTATTCTTAATTCGGCCCATGTGTTTAGCTTTTTTTAAAATTTAATCCTATTAAACGCGAAGTTTTAGCGACTGGCAGTTATTTACCAATTTGGTCCCTGAACGATCATACGTGTTTCATTTGAGTCCCTAGACTCTCCTTTGCCTTTGATTTTTACCCCAAATCCCTGTTTTCGTTTTGATTTAATCCTTCTTATATAAATATCTTGTTTTCCTTAATCGTTTTGCTATTTTACCATTATTTAAATATTATTAATTTAGCTAACTTTATTATTATTATTATTATTATTATTATTATTATTATTATTACTATATTCATACTAGTATATTGTATATATATTTCGTATTATTGTTATTATTATATTTATTATCACTATATTATTATCATTATTATTATTATTATTGTTATTTTATTAAATTATATATATGTATATATTATTATTTATGTAACTTTCATTCATATATTTATACTTATATTATTTCACATATACTTCTATTTTCATTCATATCATCACATTTTATATATTCCTATTTATATCTACATCTCAATATCATTTTCGTCATCATTATTATCATTTAACCTAAATAACGTGCCTTAACTTACCGGGTTTCAATTTTTCTCGTTTAACCTAAATAACGAAATATCTTTTAAAATAAAAAGTTTTGAATAAAAATAAAAGCTTATTTTCGAGAATTCGATATGTGGTGTCCTAACTTACTGGATGCGACATTCCGTCATTTCGAGATAAAGTTTTCAAAATGATGCTATATTCATCTTGGATTCGAGGATTTAAATTATCGTGTCCTAAAGTATTGGATGTGATCTTTTTTTCCTTCGAAACAAGAAAATTTTGACATTCAATTAAAAAGTTATAAGATGATCTTGGGTTTAAGGGTTTAAATTATCATGTCCTAAAGTATTGGATGTGATATTTTATTCCTTCGAAACGAGAAAATCTTACTATTCAATTCGAGAAAATTTAAAATACTTTTAAAGGGATCATATTTTTGAAAAATCTTTTTACAATTTCCAACTTTCGACATAAGGATATTAATTAATCGATTTGGTACCAATTTCGGGCGTGACGAGGGTGCTAACCCTTCCTCGCACGTAACCGACTCCCGGACCCGTTTTCTCAAAGTTCGCAGACCAAAAAACACTGTTTTAGTAAATCAACACGTTTTATTAAAACAAAGGTGATCCGATCACACCAAATAAAGATCGGTGGCGGCTCCCGTTTTTATTTTCAAAACCCAAGTTCGATTTCTGTTTTTTCAAAAAAATGGTTACAACATTTCGTATTTGGAGATTCGAGAAGTCGTATCCTAACTTACGGGGTTTCGATTGTCTCGTTGAACCCATATGACCGAATATCCTTTTAAAATTAAAATACATGAGATTTAACTAAATAATAAAAAAGCGAGCTTATTTTTTGAGATTTCAAGGTGTCGTGTCCTAACTTACGGGATGTGACCTTTTGTTGCCTCGAGATAAGAAGGTCTTTAGCATACGTTTCGATTTATTCAAGCGATTTTTAAGTAAAAATAACATTGTATTTTAAACTCTTTTCAAGTTTTCAACTTTCGACACTAAGACATTAATTAATCAACTAGGTACCAATTTTGGGCATTGCGAGGGTGTTAATCTTTCCTCGTGTGTAACCGACTCCTGAACTCATTTCTCGAAGTTTATAGACCAAAAATCGTTGTTTTAATAAATCAACCCGTTTATTAAAACTATCAAATTACGAGGTGATCCGATCGCACCTCATAATAAAAATGATTGGTGGCGACTCTCATTTGTATTTTTATTTTTTTAAAAGTCGATTTCAAAAAAAATGGTTTCGATATATGCCACTAAAGAAACTAGTTAGCTATTCCAATTAAATTGAGTGGTAAGGAGTTCAAATATCTGAAAATAAATTTTAAGTTCGAATCTTATGAATGAAGAAAACAGTGATGGAAGAATTTATTCAGTTCAAGAGTCCGATTTAATCTAACTTTGAAATTTAATTGAATCCCAACATAACCATTTAATTCTGAAAAGTGGCACACATACATAAAACAAAAAAAAAAAAAAAAAAAAAACTTTGGGTTAAAAATCTAGCAAGGGTTGTATATGGTATACCAATGTTGTTAGTGATGTTGTTTAGAGTACTATGGTTGTTGTTTCGATCACGGTGCAAATTGGGTGAACACTTTCCACCAAAATCACTTCAAACCAATTAAAACTCGTTGGACCACAACTTTTGTGCAACAGTTTATGAATTGGGTCTGAATAAAAATGCCATCGAGGGAGAGGTAATGTGTAACACGAGCCAGTCCCTGTTGCTATTCCCCATATCTTCCATCACTCTTGTTTATATTAATGTGTGAGTGTTGGATAACAAAAGTCCATCTCAAATCTGATTTAATTTTAGATTAAATTTATAATAATTTAACTCTTGAATAAATTTGTTGCATACATAGAATTTAACATATAGAAACAAGACTTTCAACCGCGAAAAATCTTGTCCTAATTCAGCAACAATTTCCGAATGTTATAAACTTAATTAGCTGTTCTGGATTCAATTGCATAAAGTCAAACCATTTTTCTTTTTTATTGCGTAAATTATTGATAAAACTGTTGGAATTAGAAGGAAAAAGAAGTTGAGGGGATGAATATCAACTAACTGCCAACATGCAACACATGTTATCTAATTCGGCTTCACTTAACAATCAACGTTGGTGGGAAGCCCAAAGTCTTTGCGCAACACCCAATCAAGATTTATTAATATTACAATCAAATATGTTTATAAAAATTTATCACAAAAAGATTTGACTAAAATAGTACTTTTTTTAATAAAATTAAAATAATAAAATTTATATTTTAGACATCATGATGCTTTATATTTTAAAATAATATTTATAACACTCTCTCTTGAATATCTATTAACAAATAATGACTATATCTTATTAAAACCTTATTAGAAAAAACCTAGTGGAAAAAATCAAAGTGAAGAAAAAATAGTACAATATTCATATTTATACGCGTTGATAAACTTACCTCATTAAAAACTTTGCGAGTAAAACCCAATGAACATCAAAGAAAAAAAGCACCGTGCATATTTTACTCCCCTTTATTTGAATATCATTTTATAACTTAATATTAACATATTCAATATTATTCATTATTAGTAAATCATCAATGTGTATGACAAATTCAATTGTTGCATTTCAATACAACAATAAAATTCAATTGCATTCACATGTTTTAGATGTCGCTGTCAATTTTATAAAGCATGATATTTTGTATCATTCATTACTATCAACACAATGAGTGTATTGGACACATAAAGAAATGATATTATGGACCATTGTTTTATAACATAACTTTTTGATCATATGTGTTCATTTTCAAGATCTCCTATCTACATGAAAAATAATCTTGATTAATTCTGGTTATACAAACACTATTGGGTACTCAATAGTAAATCTTTATAATGTCATTGTGTAACCATTCGTCCTTATTGAACACTCAATTTTCAGGTCAAAACAAAATTTCATTTTTAGATATACTTTCGTTATAAAATTTATCTACCAAATAATTATTGTTCTCGGAAATTCTTCAAGAACTCCAATGATATTTGATATATTAATACCAACAATAACAATAATAACCTATATGTATAAATACATTAATTTATAAAAACACATGAACAAACTCATATTCACGTATAATGATTTTCCCACAAAACTAAAGTTTTATGCTTCAGCCATCAATCCTTTAGGAATTCTTTTTTTGATAATAATATCAAATAATTTATATTAGCTTAATACAAATCCACTGGACATAAATAATTAGTTTTATTTAGTATTTGCATCTACCACAAATTAATCATTTTCTTTTATAACCAAAACCAAGCCTCTTATGAATGTTTATGTTGCAAGTCAAATCTATATCTTACGACTTGTTTTTTTTTTTTTTTTTGATACCATGCTAACATGTACTCCACTTGGCTTTACATCTTTCAGGTATTTGGACTTCAAGTCCGAGATTCATTTCATAAGTTATAATGGAAGCATCACTTTATTTTGATGAATTGTTCCAATATCAATACTTTCAAGTATATTTTCATTCAAGATCCTCACTTTTCCATAATATTGAAGTGTTCTACGTATATTATCGTTGTTGACAACAATTTCTTTTGTCAGCTCCATCATATTTAGTTATGACATTACCGATTGAGATATCTCCTTATATTCATAATTTTAGGTACTTGAACCTCTTCTAGGGTTTTACCAAAACTTATTTCTTGGGTCTCTTCATGAGTACCCGCCTCCTTTAACATGTGATCATCTTTATTTCTTACTCCTTTCTTTCAAGAATTGTTCTTTTTATGGAACCGACAAGTTTGTTATGCTTCTAGTATGCCCAAGACTTATTTTTATCACATTGTCCTTCTAGGACACATAATTATTTGGAGCACTATAGCTGGTATATGTATCAACTAGTATATGCTATCTCTTAATGCCATCAATATTAGTTCTTGTCAAGATGGTCTAACCAACCATGCCAACACTTGTGAACTTCTTGTTGCTATGTCATACGTCAATCATATTAGTATAATAAATTCATTCAGGGAATATCCATGATGCAAGGACATGAGCATCTCATTTCATTTCTATCTCTGGTTTTAATGTAAAATGCATAAATATTTCTTTCAATATATATATATATCTTTTTTATATAAATAATAATATTTATGTTCTATGTGGTGTATGCCTTGCATTTCGGTCAAATTAAGACACAAATAAAGAGCGACGTTGTGACGAGGAGCCATGCGACATCACGATGATGAAATAGAGGATAAGCAGAAACGATGCCACGACGTGGCGACATGTCACGCAATTTTCTCGATTTTCTTCTTCCAATCAAATTCTGATTATTTGTCCCTGTCAAACTCTGATTAGTGTAGATTATTTTAATATTATTTAACCTACGATTTTAGTCTATAAATAGGCCCTTTTCTATCCTAGAAAGATTAACCCATAACACATTTAATTATTAGCTTTTACAAGCTTTCAGGGAATTTTGTGTTTAAGTTTTGAGGGTTCTTGTTTTTGGGTTTCATGATTTAGTTTTTATCTTCATCTCTGTAGTCTTCATTTTTCCCGATTTAGTGAAATTATCTTCGCCCGTGGTTTTTTATCCTTTTCGGAAGGGTTTTTCCATGTAAAATTTTTGTGTTCGATCTTTTCAATTTATTCGTTATTTTTCTTATTTGTTGCTTATACAAGTTTATCCCCAACAAACTAACATCAGAGTTTGATTCAATTTTCGTATTCAACCTGTTTAGAGAGGCCGACAATAAGGTTTGGCATTGAGAAGTTTGATGGCATCACAAATTTCAATCTATGTCAAGTTTGGATGACAATAATTCTAGTTTAGAACGGTCTGAAAAAGGTCGTTATGGGGAAAAAACCTGATAATCTACATCAGTCAGAAGGGGAGAGCTTGATGAGAAGGCCCTATCTGTAATTCAGTTGTGCCTTACGAATAGTGTATTGTAAGAGGTGTTAATGGAGAAAACGACATCCGCCTTATGGAAAATGTTAGAAACCCTTTACGCAAAAAAGTTTCTGGCTAACCAACTGGTGTTGAAACAGCGGCTATACACATTCCATATGGACGAAAATGAGCGCCTTAGAGGTCACATCAGTCAATTTATTATTATTTTGAATGGTTTAAAGAACGTTGAGGTTCATATTAATGATGAAGATCAGATTATGCTATTATTGTGCTCTTTACCCCCTTCATATAAGTATTTCAAGGAGACTTTGATTTATGACAGAGATAAACTCTCGTTCAAGGATGTGAATGGTCACTTGTTGAGAAAAGACAAACTCGAAAATGAGTTTGGTTCGAATAGTAAGTCAAGTAGGCAAGCCTCGATTTTGGTAGCATCAAAGAATAGGGACAAGTGATGTCACTATTGCAAGAATTTATTGCCAAAATAGGTAACCTTCATATCCATTCGCCTTCTACTCGGACCCACAAAATTTAGGGTGTGACATCATCATTCTCTTAAGCATGAACAACTAGTTATTGCCAGACTTTGAAGCATTCAAGTTTTCAAGCTTACTTCGTAATGTGCTCGCATGTGTCTCTTGATCAATGTGGTTATAGACATTCTCTTCAACAAATTGCTGAATAAAATCACACACCTACTGATGCTCAAATTCCCATTCTTCATCAGTTTTCGACTTGAGTTTTTTAGTAGCAAAAACAGGAAGGTGCAAAGCCTTCACAAACAAATCTTTTATCTTGTTTGGCCAAAATTGATAACTGGTGTCATTCAACATAATCATCTTACTAGTGCTAACTTCCATGATTATTGAACACGAGAACCAAGCTTCTGATACCAGGTTGTTAGGACGAATCTAAACTTGATGAAATACCACAGAAGCACAATCGATATTCTTTCACTCCCAAAAAATCAATTCAATAATTATGACAAATACAATAACACAATATACATCAACAATTGATGTAAATAAACTACAATATCCCAAGCAAAAATAATTAATCGAGACATGTAATTTTTTACGTGGAAAAACCCTTAAAAGCAAAGAGTAAAACCCATGGGATTTTAAAAGTCTGCAAAAGTTTCACTATAATCAAAATCTTGCTACAAGACACAACCAAGCCACAATAAAGAATATACAACTCAAAAAATGCTATCAATAAATAATCTCAAGCAAACTCTAAGAGAAAAATTGAAAATATCACCAAAAATATCTGACTTAAAAAGTTGAAAACCCGAAACTACAGTATTCCAACTAAAATTGGACCGTACATGTTAAAGATCTTTGAGTCTACTAGCTACTGTGAAAAAATCAGCTCCAATGAACAGCAAATGGATCTCCGATCAAAGAAAATACTAGGGCTAGTCTGTGTAAAAATAAATATTTTCTCTCCCACTTTTCTCTTTTTTTTTTCTTTGATTTACAGCACACACACTCTTTATTTTTCTGCAGTCCCTTAAACTATATATGCAGGGTAGATATGGAATTGGGCTCTCACATAGTATATGAGGGACCACCCACAGCCCAACAATATATACTGTCTTGGAGATTATTGAAGAGTCGTAATGAATTTATATTCACAGATGGACATGGTAGCAGCAGGAACATCCTCATGTCGAGCCTGGCGTGGGCTTGTGATCTCTATCGTCGTGCTCTGTCGCAAAATGTAAGCTTAGGTTTTGGTGTAAATATCAGATGGTGCCGGTCACATTCAGATTGGATTAAGTTAAATGCTGATGCATCGGCGGATATAAATTCTGGGCCTGCTACTACGGGTGGTGTGTTGTGCGACATTAATGCCAGCTGTGTTGTTGAACTTGCTGGGAACATTGGTTCGACTGGCATCTTCCAAGCAGAGGCAAGGGTGCTCCTACAGGGTTTAAATCTAGCATGGGATAGAGGATTTTACTGGGTTGAGGTGGAGCCGGACAACGCCTTACTTATAGAGCTGGTGAAATTAGGGTTGGATGATCCTCATGTAAGAGTAAAGATACGACACATTCGCGGTCTTTGTAGGAAGAATTGGCTTCTACAATTGCGTCATGTAAAACGGGAAGTAAATGGTTGTGCTGACCAGCTTGCAAGGATAGGAGGGAGTCTGCGTACTGATATGGTTGTGTACGATCACCCACCATCTAGGTTGGTGCATTATTTGGAACGAGATACTAGCGGGAGCCCGTGTCTGGCTGAGCAAAATAAGGCTGCTTAATTTCTTTTGAAGCTATTTCTTTCTTTTATACCAACAACAACAATAATAATAACGTAGGGTAAGGCTATAGACCATGATTCGCTCATAAAACAAATTGCAGGCTAATTTAATTGTGCTGTTGTGATCCACGCAATTCATGTGCATGTATATAACAGCCTTAATTTAATACTAGAATTTATGATAAAGTAATAAAATAATATTATTACTACTATTATTATTGTACATGTGATGTGAGAGAGCGTCTTAATTGTTATATTTTTGTTTTATTTTGAATAATTATATACAATGTACAGCTCATCTCATCTTTTTTAACTTGCAATAAAAGTAATAACCTAAAAGATTAATAATAAATTAATTGTAAAATTTTATTAGAATCAATACAGATGCTCTCACGCACATTTGGTTTGTTAGAAATATGATATTTTCTTGTTTAGTTCATTTGGCTGTAATGTAATATTCATATCTTTGATTGATGGAATGTAAGATTATTTATAAGCACATTTTACTCAATTGCCCTTGTTATAGAATTTGTTTTTTTTAACAAGTTTAGTTCCTTTAATATTTATTAGTCTCAATTTTGATAAAATTATGATAAATTACTACAATTCTTACTTTTTATTACAATTTATATACTAATAAGTAAATATATTGTGTTGAAATAAATTTATAAATCATAATTATAATAATTCATGAAAAGTGATTGCAACACGAATTATAATTATAATTATAACCATAATTAACATATTAATAAATAAATTATTAAATAAAATATAATGATTATAATTGTAATGTATGAAAAAAAATTTTAAATAAAATATAATGATTATAATTATAATTTATTCTCTATCCTTATATTAAATAACTTTTAATTAAAAAAAACTAACTAGTTATAAAAATAGTTATTTTTATAAAAAAATGATTTTATATTTATCCTTTCTTTTACAGATGTTTAAAGAATAGTTATTTTTATAAAAAATGATTTTTTTCATCTGAAAAATTATTTTCTTTTTCTTTATATTTTTTAATATTAAATTATATTTTAAATATTTTATCATTTTTTAGATTTATATTACAATGTAATGTATAATTTCCTTTTATTATATTTAAAATATACGTCAGTAACTTTAATTTTTAATTTAAAGCATCTTAGTAATAAAATTTTAAATAAAAAAACTAAAATTTATGTATTATTGAATGAAAAAAAAAATTAAGTCACAGATTACGACTAACAAAGTCAAACTAGCATACAAATAAATAAATATAAAATTCATGGGTGGGGCGGCCTTACGCTAACATTGTTTTAGAGCTTAGCTTGGTGTGGCATTGCATAAATCTACAATTTTCTTAATTTAAATTTTTTATTTTGAATAATTTTATTTAATTATGGAATTCAGTAAAATAAAAGGAAATAAAATTTGTGAATTGAATCACATGTGCAGCGATAAAATCTTTAATTCTCATTAATTTTGATTTTTTATAAAAAAAATTAAAATTAAAAAGTAGCTATCTTAATCCTAAAGTGTTCAAAATTTGTAGTAGAATTGAATTAGAAGTAAATGAAATCTATGAAGCTACGTAAATAGCTTATATCAAAATCAATCTTGTTCATATGCATGTTTTGTTTAATTTGATCATCTACATATGACTACCTTTCTAACTTACCAATCAATAAATTAATCTTCATATACTATAAGCAAAAAAGAAGAAGAGTAAATTTAATATTAAAAAATATTTGTTATACTGTGAGAGTTATGAAATGTTGAAACCCAAAATCAATTTTAAAAGATTAACACATAAAAGAAAAATCATTGGGTATATATGGATATTTGTTATGTAGCCAAAATTGGTCTTCTCATCTACTTCAAACCAACATCAGAATGAAGTAATCCAATATTAATTACTTCAATTTCAAAAAAGCAAGTCTTGATGGTGAAAGTGAAGGTTGTATGTTATAGTGAAGTCGAAAAGCTATATGCAACTAGAAATGCAATTTGGGTTAGTTCAAGGGCAGCCTAACACACTTGATTAGTCATACCATTTTACTTTAATCAACGCTCAGTTGGGTTTCATTAATTTATTCATGATAATTATTTGGTAAATTGAGAGTGATTTTTTTTAATTTCACCGGTTAAATTTTTTTTATATGTTTCATTTATTTACTCTCTCTTTTTTTTTTAAATATTAATTAACACAATAAGTAAGGTTTTTTAACCTTAAATTTGTATGATTAATGTACCAAATAATATCAAACACTAGGGGCTACTTTTAGTATTATTCAGAAAGAAAGTTACTACCCATGTGGCGGTGGTCATATTTTTATGCAAACAATCGATTAGGCACAAATTTCCCCCCACCAAAAATATTATACTAAGTAGTTACTCATATTTATGGTCCACATCTTTTTGTCGTTAGTTTCCCCACATCTAGAGAGAAATTACATCCATTTTTTTTTTCTCAAGTAATTCCAAAATTTTATTTTAATTTTATGGAAATGTATTGGGTTTTTAATTATAAATAAAAAAATGTTACAGAGCAGATCAACTTAAAATTTAATTCATTTTTTTAAACCTCTTTATCGTAGATTCAGATTCAATTCATTTGACTGATCACATTGTATTATTTTTATAAAATAAATAATATTCAATTCTTCAAAAATAATCTCACTCCTAACAAGTCTAACCTAAAACATGATTTTTTTTTTTTATATATATGTTATTATTGACAAGTATGAAAGGATGAGAATTATAAAGCAAGATATATATATGTATGCGACTTACAACAACAAAAATGTAAAGAGTAAAAACAATGTATACGTAGACTTACATCAAAAGGGAAAGAAATATTAAAATATTGACATTAGAAGTAAATTTCTTTCCCCATTTTACATATTTTTGTAATTTTTTATATTTCTAATATTTTAATAATCCAACAATTGAATTTATAAAAATATTTATATTTGTCATGCATATAAAAATTTGAATTGATCCGATATCTCTATCATATCGATCTAAAATATTATCTATATCATATATATATATATATATATATGGAAAAATGTACGAGAGCATATATAAAAACTTTGAGTTCTAAATTAATTTTTTTTAGTTCCAAAATATTTCATTTTTTAAGTATATTTAAAGTGGATCCTATTTTTAAAATTAAATTTTAAATATAATTTTGTTTTCATTAATAATAATGCTTTAAATAATAAATAAATTTAAACATCATGCATTAAATCATAATTAAAATCTAAAACTAAAATCTCTAACGTAAATAAAAATATAATTGCATCCAACAATAAGGTATAACATCTTCTTTTAAAAAATTCTTATAAAAATATCTTTTAAATATAATATTATTTTTAATACTATTTAAATTTTAATAGTTTTCCGCAAAATTTATTCATGTAATATATTTAAAATATTAAAATTATATAATCTTATTGGAAAAATAACTTATATAAATAGCAAGCCTATGCAAAACTGGTTAATATATATTTAACGGTAGAAAGTCTTCTTACCTAAAATGAATAATTAAATTTTTTTAATTTATGTCAAATGTTCTACATAAATGAAGAATAGAATATGATTGTTAGATTGTTAAAATATTAATCGTATTAAAAATTATAGAAAAATACAAAACTGCGTTAGTTTTATATTAGTGTAAGTGGATCTCTCTCCTAAAAGAAGGTATGTAAACAAAAATAAAAACTTTGAGTTGTGAATTATTTTTTTTAATTTCAAAATATTTTCTTTTTTAATTATATTTAAAATGAGTCCAATTCTTAAATTAAATTTTAAATATGACTTTCTTAATATTAATAATATTAATAATAAAGTTTTCAATTATAAACAACTTTAAACAAGTAATTTTCATTTTTAATGTCTAAGATCATGCTTTATGAAATTACATAATTATTTTTAAAAAATTAAAAATGTTCTTAAAAATTTAAAATTATAAAACAGTTTAACATGCATATTTTATTTTATTTTTCAAATTTTATAAAAACTTACATAAATGTTTGAAAATTGGGTAAATATATTAAAGCATGTTACAAGTTGTTAGTTAAATATGTATATAAATTAAATATATTTTATTGTATTTTAACTATATATATATATATATATCATAAAAGAAGTACGGAAGAAAAAATGAAAACTTTGAGTTTTGAATTAATTTATTGAGTCTCAAAATATTCTATTTTTTAATTATATTTAAAGTGGGTCTCATTTTTAAATTAAGTTTTAAATATGATTTTCTCGCCATTAACAATAATGAAGTTATCAATAATAAACAACTTTAAAAAAGTAATTTTTATTTTTTAATTTCTAATATCATGTTTTATGAAATTACATAATTACTTTAAAAAAATTTAAAATTTTAAAACATGCAGACCACATGCGGCTTTGACTACGACTTGCTTTGGACAGTTCCGTAACACATGCGGACCACGGCACAAGAAGCACTCTACTCGCTTCTTTTTGTTCCTCTTCGCCCTCTTGGCTTCAACTTTTCCCTTGCTCGAACCAAGTTTCTTGGGCTCATTGTCTGCTCCATCGCCCCCTTCGATGACAGACTTCTTCAGACACTTCCTACAACCTATGCTGACCATGACACAAGAAGCACTCCACTGGCTTCTTCTCGCTTTCAACTTCCTTGGCTTCGACACCCCTTGCGCTCGGACCAAGTCCCAAGGCCTTACCCACCAACTTCTCTTTCTTAGAAAGCGCAGATTTCTTCAGATATTTATTCAATATATGTAGATCGTCGCAGAGAAAACATTTCAACTTGTCCCTTTTCCTGTTAGGTTTATTCTTCCCAACTCGTCGTTTCCCATTACCACCATTGTCGCCGTTGCCATTGCCATCAAAACATCTTCCTTATGATCCTTTTCAAATACGCCCCTTTCCTCAAACTTGGAAGACTCAAGCTTGCTTTTTCATAGACCAAGCTTTATTACAGATTCTGCTACCGTCATGGCTTCCGACAGCTTTTGGACACCTCTTTGTTCCACCTCTTGTCTGACCACGGCTTCAATCCCTTCTAAAAAGCAAGCAATGCTTCTTTCTCAGTCACATTTGAAACTTGGAGCATGATTTCCTTGAACTCTCGAACATACTCCCCCACTGTGCCCCGTTGCATTAAGCCTTGCAACTTTGCCCTAGCTTCTTCCTCGGTAAGTTCTGGGTAAAACTGTTCCTTCAACTCACATTGGAACTCTTACCACATCCCAATCTCACCTTGCCTTTTATTTGTGGTCCTGCCTCACCACCATAAAAGCGCAATATCAGTAAGAAACATTGAAGCAGTGTTTACCTTAACCGTATCATCCACAATGCCTTCGGCACGGAAGTAGTTTTCCATCCTCTACAAGAAATGTCCACATCACATGCAAACATTATCCCCACAAACTCTTTTGGCTTCGGGACATCCTCGTTACTGAGTGTTGCACTTGACATTTTTTCCCCCACGGCTGCTCAACACAAGGCTAGCTATACCTCAAGCTCCTCTATTCTTGTGCTCAAAGTCATCGTCGTGGCCATTGTTTTCTCCTTCAAAGCCATCACCATGGCTTTGAGAGCATCGTTCCTCTTCGTCAGCTTATTCCTTTAGGAATCTAGCAATTCCTACACGCTATCCCTATTGGAAGTGAGACACATGGTCACAAAGTCCCTGAACTGCTCCCTCAAGTCATCTATGCTTTCCCCAAGCGCATTGTTTGACTCTTTCACATTCTCCATGGACTCCTCAAGTTTACCCATTCGTTCCTCAACAACTGACAGCATCTCCCTCAAAGACTTTCTAGCCCATCTTTGTTCGAACTTTTCTTTCGACATCCCAACGATGCCTTCGAACAAATAGCTCGGATACCACTTATCACGGGGCTAGATCTTTCGTCTCGTGATCCATCGGCCTTAGGCAATCCGTTCGTCCAAACTCGCCTAGGTTAGCCTTTACTCAAGTGATGATTCCTTAAGAACTCCTCCAAGGCACCAATTTGTATAGCGGAAGCGATTTATGCGAAAAGGAGCAACAAAAGAACAACAGAAAGAACACACACAAGGTGTTTGAGTAAATACTCTCAATATTCTCTTATTCACAAAGAATAATGAAACAATGAATGGGGTGAGTACAAATGAGGGGGAGACTCTCTATTTATAGTTGAGCTGCCCCAAAACCGACGATCAATATTACAATACATCGACGAACGAGGTTCATCCTATCCCTTAAATCATGGGATTTACAAAATATGCCATATCAAATCTAATCTAATATTTACAATATATGATTCCATCAATATTCTAATATTAGTTACCAAAATAGCCTAAGTTGCCATATCTTCATTATTGGGCCAACCAGGCTTCAATTTGATAGGCTTCTCCAACAAGTTATCGAATCGGGCCAGTTCTTATGGGCCAAAAGATCCCCATCTACACAATAGACCTCCATCGGATGCATTTGGTGCGATGGTTACGGGCTTTGAAGACACATGATTGTAGTTAAAATATTTTTTTTTGCATATTTTATCATTCATAAAGGACATGTACCATGAAGAGCTTTATTTGTGGCCTGGTCTGCACCAAAACCTATAATTTAATTTAATTTTTCTAATTTTTTTTGGGTCTAAGCGAACTCATATATATAATACTAAAAATTATAAAAATATTTTTATAATATTATATTTTTTAAGTTACACAAGTATAATTACAAGTAGTATATAACTTATTCACCTATAATCAAAATCAAATATTACAAAACTTAAATAGTGAAATATATTTGAAGATATATTAAAATAACTCTAAAGAAGTTAGAATAAAAAAAATAACACATAATTTAACTCAAACTTCAAGCCAAAACATGTTAGATATTAATTTTGTGTGAATAAATTCTTTTAAAAATATTTATAATTTTTTTGAAAAAAAGGTTTAAGTCAAACTCAATAGAATTACTAAATATAATTGATGGGAGATTTGTTGGAAGAAAACAAATATTTTGGGCATGTAAAGATTTTAATTACAAATGTGGAAAAATTCGGGGGAACTCCATAAATTGATTTACAATATTAAAAACGTATAAGAAAGCTTTGGTCTAATTTATTTAAAAATGAAAAAAAAAAAATCTAACATGTGAGCAAGTAAAGTATATTTAGAAGTGAATATATAATTCAACAATGAAAAAAGATGAAGAGGAAGACGGTAGGTGTGAGATTGACCCAGTCACTACTGTTCCTCCCTCTTGATTTTTTCTAATAAAAAAAGCATTTTCCTTATTTTTTAAATGAAAAGAAAAGCTTAAATGAAGATTAATTATATTTTATTTAAACTATAATGGTTGGTAATTATATATATATATATATATATATATATTTGTACTGAAGATGAATAAATTATAAAAAAACAAAAAAAATGCATAGATGGAAAAAGCAAAAGATAAGGAAGGGGTTAGGTAGACAGAAGCAGCTCCACAAGAAAATTGAAAATTTGTTTTAAATTCAAAGTGGAAAATGTAAAAGATAAAAGCGGAGGGAAGAGCAGAAGGGTGGGTAGGTGTGAGACTGACAGAACCACCTCCACATGCACCATCCTCTTCTTTCTTCATATAAAAATCCCTCTCTTCCCTTTCTTTTCTCTCAGCTTGACGTTCGCTTCTTCAAGAGAACACCAAGCTTATCTCCATTCCCTCTCCTCTCTTATTTTTCTTTTCTTTTCTTTTCTTTTCTTTTTGGTTTTTGGAAGGAAACGCTTTATTTATTTATTTATTTATTACGAAATACATAAATATGAAGGCGGTTTCTCCTACACAAAATCTTAATTCTTCTGTCATTCGTCCTTCCAAGCCTCGCCGGTTCCATCAGTTGACTCGCTCCTTTATCCGTTGCGTTTATCACAATGACTCCGTTCAATTCCCTAATGGAGTCGGTTTAAACCGCGCTGATTGGCAGAGCTCTTGCGCTATTCTTTCTAGCAAGGTCTTTTCGCAAGATCAAGGTTCCGGCGACAAATCCACTGCTCCTTCCAACTCGGACCACCTTGCTGCCGCCGTCAATGGTCATAAAACTTCCATAGATCTTAACCTTGTCCCTATTGAAAAAAACAACAAGCCTCAACCACCTACACAGAAACCCTTAACCATCACCGACCTCTCCCCTGCTCCGATGCACGGCTCTCAGTTGCGCGTGGCTTACCAAGGAGTCCCCGGGGCCTACTCCGAAGCTGCCGCTGGGAAAGCTTATCCTAATTGCGAAGCGATCCCTTGTGACCAGTTTGAAGTCGCATTCCAAGCGGTTGAGCTTTGGATCGCCGATCGAGCTGTCTTACCGGTGGAGAACTCACTAGGAGGTTCCATTCATCGGAACTACGATCTCCTCCTCCGACACCGACTCCACATCGTCGGCGAAGTCCAACTCCCAGTGCACCACTGTTTATTAGCTCTCCCAGGTGTTAGGAAAGAGTACCTTGCACGAGTCATTTCTCATCCACAAGCTCTCTCCCAGTGTGAACACACGATCACCAAACTCGGACTCAACGTCACGCGTGAAGCTGTCGATGACACCGCCGGAGCCGCGGAGTACATAGCGGCCAACAACCTTCGTGACACCGCCGCCATAGCAAGCGCACGCGCTGCTGAACTTTATGGACTTCAAATCCTAGCCGATGGTATCCAAGACGATTCGAGTAATGTGACGCGCTTCGTTATGTTAGCACGGGAGCCAATCATCCCGCGCACGGACCGGCCATTCAAAACGAGCATCGTATTCGCGCACGATAAAGGGACGAGCGTGCTTTTCAAAGTACTATCAGCGTTTGCGTTTAGGAATATCAGTTTGACGAAAATCGAATCCCGGCCACACCGCAATAGGCCGATCCGGTTGGTAGATGACGCCAACGTTGGAACCGCCAAGCATTTCGAGTATATGTTCTACGTGGATTTCGAAGCGTCGATGGCAGAGGTTAGAGCCCAAAACGCGTTGTCCGAGGTACAGGAGTTCACTTCTTTCTTGAGGGTATTGGGCAGTTACCCAATGGATATGACGCCTTGGTGCCCTTCCAGCGGAGATTAACAAAACTTATGAACGTAAAAAATAAAAAAAAAGGAATTATTTGCACAAAAAGGATATTGTGAAAATCAATTTTAATTTACCTTTTTCTTTTTTTGGTGGTTATTATTATGAGAATTTTTAATTCATCGATGGATTTAACAGCAGGCTAAAAGAATTTGTTGTTGCCGTCGTTGCTGTTATTATTTGTTGGGTAAATACTTTTATAATATAGTCCAATTAAGTCCTTCCAAAATTTTAAGTTGTCCCATCTCTTTTTTTCTTTTATTTATTTATTGTTAAAATAACATGATTCCATAAAACTACAATCATAATTATATTTAATACAAAAAAAAAATACTCAACTAACAAAACCAACTATAATACGATGGAATTCATCGTATCTACTACCACTTAACCATAAAATCTCATTAACAAAAATCCATCCATAAATTCTTGTTCAAGTCCGTGATTGTTTGTCCTAGTGTATAAACTCTTTCTCTTTCCTTTTCTCTACACAAACTCTCTCTGATTTTTTTATTTTTGATACCCGAATTCAAAATGGAAAACCATTACTGCATCCTTGGGTTGAAGGAAGCGATGGAAAATGGGAAGAAAAGGGGGTTTGGTGAGGAATAAGACAAGAGATGGGGAAAGAGCATGAACATGAACATGATTCTAAATTGGGGTGTGGTAGGTGAGAGATGTGGCCTTGCTTTATTTTTTGTAGTTGAACTTCATACCTACCAACCCTTCCTCATCTCTCGCTTACCTACGTCGGCATTTCCTGACCTATAACTTTTAACATCATAAATGATTACCTAAAACAATTAACATAAACGTTGTAAAAAAACATAAAAATCAACCCAACAAGTTATTGAATTATTCACGCATGCCTCTCCTTGTTCCTTTTTCTTTCTTTCAACATCCACCTACTCCACATCCTTTTCTCGCAAGTTTTTTGCTTTTTAGGTATAAATTAGACCCTTTTTTTAAAAAAAAAAAAGTTTAAAGAGACCATTTTTAAATATATTTTAAATATTTTGATTACCCATAATTAATTAAGGAGAAAGTGTTTCTGTGTAATGCGATCAAGAAACGTGACAATCATTAGCTTTCCGTACATACAATTGATTTATTTAAAATTTGAATTTCATGCTTTTAAATATATTTTTATGTGAAAATAAATTAACATTTATAATTTACCTTTATTTTTTATCATGTAAGACTCTAATAAATGAATATCATATTTTATTAAATTGTAAAATGTAAAAGTTAATTTTAATTTTTTATGGGTAACTATTTTATATGACCAACATGAAATAATAATAAAAAGGCAGGGGTATAAATGAAACTGGCAGGCCTATAAATAAAAGCGGCCCTCCATAACTCTTCAATTAATGTATCCAATTATTCGGGACCACTTGATTTAGCCTACGAAGAAAATACCCAATGGCAAACCAAATTGAAACAACTATAACGACGTTCAAGAAAGGTACAAAACAAGTAGCAAAATTTCATCACATGTGACTTGATTTTATTAGGGTCATTATTTGAGGCATGATGGTTGGAGTTTGAGATTCCTAAGTACCACAAATCTCATATTTATTTATATAATAATTTTTTTATTGCATCTTATAATATATTTGTCAAATTCTTAATTTAATTGTGGAGTTTAAAAAACCTTCACTTCACTCATTATCGATGTTTCAAATAATTTTCTACTATTTATTATTATTGTTTTTAATATTATTAATTAATATGTGTAGGAAAGTTGTTTCAAGTATGTTCTATTGAAGTGCTTCAATATCCATGGGTACTAAGTTTATCTTCAGAATTTTTCATACCTTTTTGGAATTTGAGTAATTATTATATAATTATTACTCTTCGATACTCATGGGTGTTAAGTTCATCGTAATATATTTAAAATTTTAATGGTGACAATTTAAGTTAATTTTCAAACAACTGAAAATAACATTTAATCCTAAATTCAACACCTTTAGTTTGTGAATGATAATTAAAAAATAATAATATAATCTAATCAAATTACAATGGACATCAGCACCTGTGAGCGTCATGTTTCAAGTAAAATACCTAGTAGAACCCTAATTTCAAAACTTATAAATTAACAGTTAAAATGGTTAGTTTTTCACGGGAAGCCAAAAGAAGTTGTTTGTTTATGTTCTACCATAAACCCTACATAGTTATGTATCTTGAGATTACAATTTTGAACACCATACATGTTATAAAGTAAAGTCACCTTTCGGTCCCGTTCAATCGTGGATAAGAAGACAAAAGTTATTTTTGAAGAAAGTCATTTTTCAATTAGTTCCAATTAAAGAAAGGAGATATAAATCCGTTTCAAGAGCAAGTCAAGCTGACACTTGAAGCAATCCACATCCATCCAAGACTAAGTCAGACAACCTTTAGATCAAAGTCAAACCAGAGAAAAGAATCAAATGATACTTTTCTTTGAAAGTTATCAAAAAATTTTGACTTCAAATTTTCAAGTCAACTTTCAACTTGAATTATGTGTATACAATATGATATGGTGTTATATATTATAATAGGAAGCTTAACTTTCAAATGTACAAAAAGATAAAGACTTAGAGCATATTTCAACCAGCACAATAATAAACAATAATATATGATAATAATTGTAATAACCAATTTTTACCCGGGGCCCATTTTACAAACCAAACACTAAAAACCCAATAAAAAATAAAAAAATTCCAAAAACAACAGTCCATTTACACATCAACCCAAACCCAATTGCAAACCAGCCCAACAAGCCCAAATGCCTAGAAACCCTAGCCCATTTAGCCTAAAACATTTCAGCCAACAAAGAACCCTAGTCCCCTAATGCAGCCGCCAACCCTCCACCGACCAGCAGCCCATGTTCTCCACTAGCCGCTCCCCCACTTGCGCTTGCTCCCCACACCTGCAAAACAAGACAAACAATGACAGCAAAAAAAAGAAGAATCCATTGTATTTTATTTTAGTTTTTTTTCCTTCAATTTTCGGATATAAAACTGAAGAAATAATGATGTAAAGAGGGGGGATTTTTCAAAAAAAGAGGAGATTCAAAAAAGAAAAAAGAAAAAAAGAAAAATTCGAAAAAAGAGAAGCATTCGAAATAGATTCGAAAACTAAGGTCTTCATTTTATTTTTCCCTTTTATCTTTTATTTGTTTTCGTGAATATATATACGTTTATATTTATGTAATTTTCTAGAAAAGAGAAAAGTTTATATATAAGTATAAAAAGTATAAAAAAAAAATTTTACCTTTTCTGGCCACCGTGCGCGGTGGCCGGCCGTGGCGACAGCGGCGGATGACTGGCCGGACCTTCGCCGGATATTGAGGCCCTTCAGAGAAAAAAAGAATAGGGTGAGAGGTTTTTTTTTAAAAAAAAAAAACAAGTGATGAAATGAATTTTTTGGGGATTTTGGGCCTTATATAGCCTCCCAAAACGACGTAGTTTTGGGATTAGCCTTAAACCCCCAAAACGACGTCGTTTTGCCTCTAACCCGTTTTTGACCCGACCCGTTAGGTAGGATCCGCGTGTTTTTTATTAAAGGGTTTATTGCGCTTTTGGTCCTTCCACTTTTTTATGGTTTTGCGATTAAGTTTATGGTATTTTTTAATTTTGCCCAACAATTTGTTTCGGATTTCAATTGGATCCTCCCTGATGCTATGCATTTTAAAAAAAGGGTTATTGTCCATCTTGGTCCCTTTCCCTTCGCACGCGTTTCAAATAGGCCCTTTCCCCTTTTATTTTATTTCGAATCGACCCCGAACTTTCGTTTTAAATGCGATTTGATCCTCTTTTAGTTATTTTGTAATCTTTTTAGTCTTTTTATCATTATATTATTATTGTTATTACCATTATTATTTTTTTATGTACATATATTTTTGTTTAATTAACTTCTTTATTATTATTATTATTATTATTATTATTATTATTATTTCATTATTACTATTATTATTATTATTATTATCATTATCATTATTATCATTATTATAATTATTATAATTGTTATTCTCATTATTATTACCTCTATTATTATTAACATTGTTTTGTTTTAAATTTCTTTGTTGTATTTTCAATATTTTTTAATCTTGTTTTTGTTGTGACATTTTTTTTATGTTTATTCTCGTGTGCGTCATTTTATGTGGATTGACAACTTTGAAACGCATTTTAACATTTTCTCATTTTTTTTAAAAAGGGGTTTCACAAAGGTAATATTCATACGTTTGGAAATTCGAAGAAATTGTGCCCAATCATGCTGGGTATGATTTTTTTTGTTTGACCAAATAAATGGATATCCTATCAAATTTTGCTCATATTTTCAAATAAGGTGATGTTCGTAAGTTTGAAAATTCAAAGAGATCGTGCCAAATCGTGCTGAGTGTGATTTTCTATTTGACCAAACGGACGAATATCCTTTCAAAATTTCAATACATATGCTTGGAGAATTTTCAGATGATCTTGAATTCGAGGACTCAGATTGTCGTATCCAATCGTGCTGGATGTGGGACTCTATTCTTTCGAAATAAGGGAAACTCAATATTCAATCAAGTTGTTTAAAACAATAAAAAAACAAAACTTCAAAATCATTTCAAACTCTTCGACACTAGGACATTGATAATCAATTTGGTACCAACTTTGGGCGTTGTGAGGGTGCTAATCCTTCCTCACACGTAATCGACTCCCGAACATATTTTCTTGAATATTCGTAGACCAAAAACACCGTTTTAGTAAATCGAAACGTTTTATTAAAACAAAGGTGATCCGATCACACCTAATAAAAGATTGGTGGCGACTCCCGTTTTATTCATTTTCAAAACCAAGTTCGATTCACGCCTTTTTCAAAAAAAAAAGGGACGGTTTCTACAGTTGGCGACTCCACTGGGGAACATAAGAGAGTCAGGCCATAAAATTGATTATTCTTTGTCCTTTTGTCGAAAGTTTGGAAAATTGTTTTGAAAAAAATCATGTTTCTTTTTATTTGTTTGTTGGTGCTATAATCTTGAGTCTCATAGGATATTTCTGCATTCATATTTGCATAACTGTTGTGGTCACACCCTTTAAGTGGGAGCGTGAAGCTATGCCTTCGTGAGGTTTTCACCTCCGCATGGGCTAGGGGACTGCTTCTGGGATACATTCGTACCTATGTTTTCGTGAGGTTTTCACCTCCGCATGGCCATAGGGAAATGTATTCCCCTGAACTGAACTCGATCCGTATGAGCCTATAATGGGTGAAGATTGAGGAATCTGCTAGTTCAGGTACCCTTCTGTTAGAACCAAACCATATGTAGAGAGACCTAGGAGCCTAGCCTAGATAGTGCCACGCCAAACCCTAGTTGTTCACCTAAATAGGTGTTTTGGGTTTATTTCTTTTGCACTAACGTGTTTTCTTTTGTGTTTGGTTGTCCTGTACTAGCGTTTTTGTCTGTTTTGATTGCATTGCATTGCATCATCCTAGAAAGAGAGTATTGATTCATATTCGATTGCTGAGTTAGAAAGTTTGTCACGGAAAATGACTTTCTTGATAAAGTGGAATATAATACGGTCGTTCACACATAGTCGAAATAAACAATGAAAGAGGGCTGAATAGCACACCGATGAGTATAAAACCTTGCCTGAAGATTCGAGCCAACAAAGATTATTCGGGAGTCATCATAATCATGTCTCAATTTCCTAAAAGAAGCTCATGAACGTTGCAGAGGATAAGTGAGTTAAGAGGTTCGGTCTAGACCAAGCAACAAGAAGCTAGAAGAGGCATCCATTTGGAAGATTCGTGGGACATGACCGTAACATCCGATTACGAAGAAGTGGATTGTTGTTTTCACCTGGACTATGAGGACAAAGCCATATTTATAACCCATTTTATGTAAAGAGCTTTGTTTTCTTAAAAATTTTTCTAAATGGAATTGAATCAGAATCGATGTCTCTTTGCATTCATTCCATGCATTTGCATTTACATCATATCATTTACATTAAAGCCCATGGGGAGAGTCTAATAAGCTAAAATTATAAGAGAAGAAGAAAGAAAAAGAAAACTTGGAAGCTGAACACCCTTACGGCACACGAGCTAAGTCAAAGAAAATGGATCAAAGATATGAGAAACTCCAAAAAGAAATACTAGAACAAGTACAGGCACAAACACAAGAGCAGTTGGCCAAGATCCAGCAAGACATGACAGACAAGATGATGGAGTCCGAAAGAAACTTGATGGCTCAGATGACTCAAATGACCCAACTATTGAATGGACTTATGGAGAAAGGGAAAGGACCCATGGCTATTACCGGGGAAGAAAATGAAGGCATCCCTTCAGGTTTCACCCCACCACACGCGCCGATACAGCCTGAAGAATATCTTCCAAGGCCATCTGTCACAATTAGGCCCCAACAAGGTCGAGTTAATATCAAACCACCCGTGAGCTTTCAAGCGGGTTCCGGATCCAACCCAGGGGATAACCCTGTTAACCCTGTTAACCTAGTTGTCCCTGATTTCGATATGATAGAGAAGGAAGAGGCAAGAGCTGAATCCTCAAGGCAGTTAGAGGATCGTTGCAAATGGTTGGAGGAGGAATTCAAGGCTTTGAAAAACGCCGGCCATCGCCCTGGCCTTAACGCGAAGGACTTGAGTTTGGTCGCAGATCTGGTATTGCTCAATAAATTCAAAATGCCAGAGTTTGAAAAATATAATGGGACAAGTTGCCCTGAAGCTCATATTACGATGTTCTGTCGGAGGATGGCGGGATACGTCTATAATGACCCGCTGTTAATCCACTGTTTCCAAGATAGCTTGATTGGATCTGTGACTAAATGGTATAATCAGTTGAGTCGCACCCAAATTGGTTCATGGGAGGATTTGGCTCAAGCTTTCATGAAACAATATGGCCATGTAACAGATGTGACACCTGATAGATTCATACTACAGAACATGGAAAAGAAATCAAGTGAGAGCTTTAGGCAGTATGCCCAACGATAGAGGGATGTGGCGATGCAAGTCCAACCACCACTCTTGGAGAAAGAAAGGACCATGCTCTTCATCAGTACACTTAGGGCCCTGTTTATCACCCACATGGTAGGGAGCACCACTAAGAGCTTCGCAGATATAGTCATGGCAGGGGAAATGATAGAAAATGCCATAAAAAGTGGAAAGATAGATGCGGGAGAAAGTGGAAAAAGACCAAGCTCGAGAAATATAGGAAATGGGGTGAACAACTTGAGCAAGCGTTCCAAGTCAGTCACTGCAGGTCAACCGAGGGCTGCACCAACGGGTCATCAGGGCTCATCAAGTCAAGAATCCAATGCAAAACAACTCCAGTTTACACCAATTCCAATGACATATAGGGAGTTGTATCAAAACCTGTTTGATGCACATATGGTGGCTCCTCACTACATGGAACCAATGCAACCCCCATACCCCAAATGGTATGATTCGAATGCTCAATGCGAGTATCATGCGGGAGTAACGGGTCATTCAACCTATAACTGCATTACATTTAAGAAATTGGTGGAGAGGCTTATTAAAATAGGGGTTTTGAAGTTCGATGAGACGACAGGAGCAGTAATTTGCAATAAATAAATGAGGGGCGAGAGTCTCGATTCCTCAAAGAAGTCATCAGGGGCTTAGAAATCGAGAAGACAAAACGCCAATGACACATCCGAAGGCTGGGGCATAAAACTTCCTGAACCCTTACATACTTGGGAGTGTTTTGAACAATAGGATTGTGGAAGACATCCTTGTGTTTTAGAACTGATCTAGAGTAATGTTCAAAACATGCTTGTTGCCTTAAGCCTAGGGGCAATAAGAGTCTTTTGTGAAATATGCTTGTGTCCAAAATTGTTATTACAATAAAATGCATCTTTGTTTTCACTTATTACCTTTCATGCTTTACATTGTTCCGTTTTATATCATGCAAATAATCATCCTTAGAAGCATTTATTCTTTGGATTTTCTGTCTTCATACCCACAGTGGGGCCTCAGGTATCAACGACATGAGTGACGCTGTTACCGACTCTTTTTTTAACGAGATATGTGTCGGAGGGATCTAAGGACTTTGAAGATGACGAAAATGGCAACTTATTTCCCGATTTGTTCTTACAAAGACTCAACGGACACTACAAGCTAATGAAGGAGATGAAGATGTAAGCTATTTCCAAGAATTCGAGAGTCTTAAAAGAGGTCCATAAAGGCGTTTTAAACACATGACTGTATAATAGCTAGACAAATCATGAAATTTGGGTACTGTTGGTCAACAATGTAAGAGGATCGCATCAGCTATACCAAAAAAAAAACTCTACCGGGGCAACACATTTTTTGTTGGTTTCACCCATTAAAGTGGAAATTCCTTTTTTTTTCGATGATGGAGAATAGATCCAGTCCCGATGTGATCGAGTGAATTTAAAGAGCTATCTGTCACGGTCAAATGGTGCGAGTTTACAACAAAAATGATCTCCCTAGAAAATTTCATGACAGGGCTTTGAAAGGAAAATTCTCGCATGCAAAAGGGACTTCAGAAGAAAGTGAACGCCAAACTAAGAAGGACATTATGCGGCAAAAAAAAAAAGGGGGGCCTGTTCTACAGAAGCATGCATATTGACTGAGATGGATGGTGAAGACCTGCCCAATTCGGTGAATTCAGATTTAGCCTAAAAAAATCAAAAAATTTTAAAGAAAAAAAGAAAAAGAAAAAAATGAAATTTTCATCAAAAAAGAAAAAAGAGAGAAAAATGAGAGGCCAAAGGCGAAAACCCGTAAAGGGCACTTTAAGACCAATAGTGGGTTTGAGTTGAAAACCCGAAAGGGGCAGCTCAAATTTTGATAAAAAATGGGACATACAGCAGGCTTGCTACACTTGAAATAACAATGAAGGGGCATGTTATGTCTTGGAGCATCGACAAAGTACTCCGGATCCCCTAAATGCGTATTAAACTTAAAATGATCATCAAGAAGTTTGAACAGTGAAGCTGAAGCTGCGATATCTGAGGCACCTAGTTTGCATTTTACCCAGTTTTGGAGTCTTCTATCTTTGTCTTTTCAAAATACACTCTAAATAAACTTTCTTTTTTCATTGCATTTGCTAGCTTTGATTAACTTGTTTGTTTCGAGCTATGCTCTCAATAAATTTTCGTTTCGTCCATTTTGCATTGAAATAATAATTATTGGACTAATAGTATTTTCATGAAAGGAGTTTTACATATTACTCTGGAAACCTCTAAACAGTACAGGAGTCTGAAACAGGATTATTGTTTAGAATTTACCAAGCTTAAGGGTTAGAAACATCCGAGTCCAAATTAAGGTTATCTCTTCGGATTTTTGTCAAAAATGGTGATTGAATAAAATGACAAGGTATTGCATTAGTGGTATAATCCTGACGAAAAATGGGCAGTGTTATCCCAAGTGCAAAACCGAAATCGTTCTCGAAAGAATGATATTCTGCATTCATGCGAGCATCATGCATCTAGTTGGGTCACCCGAAGAGTGATCAATATATGGAAGCTGATAAAGATCCTGTACCCTTGAACAGTAATGTGATAGGTTGAGGAAGAAACAAATCCTACGTTTTAGAGTTGTAGTGAGGCAAATGGAAGAATTTAGATCCTACACCCCTAGGACACAATGAGATGAACACTGAAGTCACAATGGGGCAAATTTGTAGAGCAAAATATTTGTTTCCTCGAATTTTCTGTCATGAATACCAGCCGAACAAGATCGCAGCATAAGACATCAGCGATATAGCCTTGATAAACAATGAGAGATGACCATATTAAGCTGTTAGAAGAGGATCATTCTCATGGAATTCTACAGTCATGCGAAACACATTTAGTTAGGAGCATTCAATTCATTCCGATCATTGCATCCTAATCATTGCATAAACATACTCATGACATTCTGCATCCATACAAATGTCATCCATAAGACACATCCATTTAGGGGCATTCAATTTATTCCGACCATTGCATCCTAATCTTCGTAAAAAGACCATTCTCATGACATTCTGCATTCATGCAAATGTCGGCCATAATACATTTAGTAAGGAGCATTAGATTTATTCTAATCATTGCATCCTAGCCATTTAGCATAAACATAAACACAAAACTAATTTTACAGGACAGGTCCCTTAGAAGACGTTGTCGCAACATCAGTGAATTTGAATATCTTGCCTTCCAAGAGTAGAGCTGATCGAAGATGGCGAATCGCATCTCCATGAAGCAACGGAGTAAAGCCATCAGTCCTATCTCCCTGACCAGTAGTGGAGTAGGTCAAAAATTGTAGATCTTGTTATCCTAAGCAGTAGGGAACCAAGATCGAATGGCAAATCTAGTCTCCCTAAGCAGTAGTGGAACTGATTTAAGCCATCAGTCTTATCTCCCTGACCAGTAGTGGAGTAGGTCAAAATTATAGATCTTGTTATCCTAAGCAGTAGGGAACCAAGATCGAATGACAAATCTAGTCTCCCTAAGCAGTAGTGGAACAGATTTAAGCCATCAGTCCTATCTCCCTGACTAGTAGTGGAATAAGTCAAAAATTGTAAATCTTGTTATCCTAAGCAGTAGGGAACCAAGATCGAATGGCAAATCCAGTCTGCCTAAGCTGTAGTGGAGCAGATATAAGCCATCAGTCCTATCTCCCTGACCAGTAGTGGAATAGGTCAAAAATTGCAGATCTTGTCATCCTAAGCAGCAGGGAACCAAGATCGAATAACAAATCTAGTCTCCCTAAGTAATAGTGGAACAGATTTAAGCCATCAGCCCTTTCTCCCTGACCAGTAGTGGAATAGGTCAAAAAAAAATTACAGATCTTGTCACCCTAAGCAGTAGTGAACCAAGATCAAATGACACATCTGGTCTCCCTAAGCAGTAGTGGAACATATTTAAGACACCAGTCCTATTTCCCTGACCAACAGTGGAATAGGTCAAAGATAGCAGATCTTGCCTTCCTAAGTGAAGCGGGTCGAAGATGCAAATCTGGCAGTCCTGATGTTTTAGGAGCAGATTGAAGATAGCGAGTTTGGCAGTCCTGATGTTTTAGGAGCAGACTGAAGATTACAAGTCTGATATTCTCGAAGATTACAGAGAAGCAGATCGAAGTCAACAAACTTGGCATTCTCGAAAAATAGAAAAGCAGATCGAAGTCAATAATCGTATCCCAAGGCTGCAGTGAAGTGGGTCAAAATGACAAAGACGCAGTGGACTAGGATGAGGCTATATGAAGAATAAGAACACTGAAGAATCAGGGCTTGGCCAAGACCAGGCAAAATTGGTTCTTCTATTGTCTTTGCTCTATTCTCGTTTCATGACAATGAGCAAAGAGGGGCAGCTGTAATAACCAATTTTTACCCGGGGACCATTTTACAAACCAAACACTAAAAACCCAATAAAAAAATAAAAATTCCAAAAATAACAGTCCATTTACACATCAACCCAAACCCAATTGCAAACCAGCCCAACAAGCCCAAATGCCTAGAAACCCTAGCCCATTTAGCCTAAAACATTTCAGCCAACAAAGAACCCTAGTCCCCTAATGTAGCCGCCAACCCTCCACCGACCAGCAGCCCACGTTCTCCACTAGCCGCTCCCCCACTTGCGCTTGCTCTCCACACCTGCAAAACATGACAAACAATGACAGCAAAAAAGAGGAATCCATTGTATTTTATTTTAGTTTTTTTCCTTCAATTTTTGGATATAAAACTGAAGAAATAATGATGTAAAAAGGGGGGATTTTTCAAAAAAAGAGGAGATTCAAAAAAGAAAAAAGAAAAAAAGAAAAATTCGAAAAAAGAGAAGCATTCGAAATAGATTCGAAAACTAAGGTCTTCATTTTATTTTTCCCTTTTATCTTTTATTTGTTTTCGTGAATATATATACGTTTATATTTCTGTAATTTTCTAGGAAAGAGAAAAGTTTATATATAAGTATAAAAAGTATAAAAAAAAGTTTACCTTTTCCGGCCACCGTGCGCGGTGGCCGGCGGTGGCGACGGCGGCAGGGGAACGGCGGTTGACTGGCCGGACCTTCACCGGATATTGAGGCCCTTCAGAGAAAAAAAGAATAGGGTTAGAGGTTTTTTTTAAAAAAAAACAAGTGATGAAATGAATTTTTTGGGGATTTTGGGCCTCATATAGCATCCCAAAATGACGTAGTTTTGGGACTAGCCTTAAACCCCCAAAACGACGTCGTTTTGCCTCTAACCCATTTTTGACCCAACCCGTTAGGTAGGATCCGCGTGTTTTTTATTAAAGGGTTTATTGCACTTTTGGTCCTTCCACTTTTTTATGGTTTTGCGATTAAGTTTATGGTATTTTTTAATTTTGCCCAACAATTTGTTTCAGATTTCAATTGGATCCTCCCTGATGCTATGCATTTTAAAAAAGGGGTTATTGTCCATCTTGGTCCCTTTCCCTTCGCACGCGTTTCAAATAGGCCCTTTCCCCTTTTATTTTATTTCGAATCGACCCCGAACTTTCGTTTTAAATGCGATTTGATCCTCTTTTAGTTATTTTGTAATCTTTTTAGTCTTTTTATCATTATATTATTATTGTTATTACCATTATTATTTTTTTATGTACATATTTTTTTGTTTAATTAATTCTTTATTATTATTATTATTATTATTATTATTATTATTATTATTATTATTATTGTTATTCTCATTATTATTACCTCTATTATTATTAACATTGTTTTGTTTTAAATTTCTTTGTTGTATTTTCAATATTTTTTAATCTTGTTTTTGTTGTGACATTTTTTTTATGTTTATTCTCGTGTGCGTCATTTTATGTGGATTGACAACTTTGAAACGCATTTTAACATTTTCTCATTTTTTTTAAAAAGGGGTTTCACAAAGGTAATATTCATGCGTTTGGAAATTCGAAGAAATTGTGCCCAATCGTGTTGGGTATGATTTTTTTTGTTTGACCAAATAAATGGATATCCTATCAAATTTTGCTCATATTTTCAAATAAGGTGATGTTCGTAAGTTTGAAAATTCAAAGAGATCGTGCCCAATCGTGCTGGGTGTGATTTTCTGTTTGACCAAACGAACGAATATCCTTTCAAAATTTCAATACATATGCTTGGAGAATTTTCGGATGATCTTGAATTCGAGGACTCAGATTGTCGTATCCAATCGTGATGGATGTGGGACTCTATTCTTTCGAAATAAGGGAAACTCAATATTCAATCAAGTTGTTTAAAACAATAAAAAAACAAAACTTCAAAATCATTTCAAACTCTTCAACACTAGGACATTGATTAATCAATTTGGTACCGACTTTGGGCGTTGTGAGGGTGCTAATCCTTCCTCACACGTAATCGACTCCCGAACCTATTTTCTTGAATATTCGTAGACCAAAAACACCGTTTTAGTAAATCGAAACGTTTTATTAAAACAAAGGTGATCCGATCACACCTAATAAAAGATTGGTGGCGACTCCCGTTTTATTCATTTTCAAAACCAAGTTCGATTCACGCCTTTTTCAAAAAAAAAAAGGGACGGTTTCAACAATAATAATTAATATATAATGTACTACTATAATAGAGGTGTACATGGGTCGGGTTGGGTCGGGTTCAGGCCGGGCCCAACTAAAAATTTAGGCCCGTTCATTTGGCTCGGGCCAGGTCTGAAAAATGGGCCTAAAATTTTGCCCAAGCCCGACCTATATAAAAATACTAAAACCCGAGTCCGGCCCAGCCCGCTCGTATTAATTTTTTATATTATTTTATATAATTTTTAAATATATATAATACATCAAAATACTAAAAAAATCAAAATAAATATTTTTCAACAAATTGAAAATAAATTTTAAAAATATGTAGACTTAAATAACACTAAAATAGATGCAACTTAACAAGCAAATGCCTCAAAATAACAAATTAACAATAAATAAGTTTTATATAATATCTAAACAATAACAACAAATAATAGAAACATAATAGTAAAATGGTAGCAAAATAAGGAGAAAAACAATAAGAAAATAATATTAAAAAAACAGTTTTTTTTCCTTTAGTGAATTCGGGCCGGGCCTGGGCAAAAAATGCCTTACCCGAGCTCGGCCCATTTTTTAAACAGGTCTTTTTTTTGTCCAAGCCCATTTTTCGGGTCTATATTTTTGCCCAAACCCTCCCACATTTCGGGCGGGCCTTCGGGCCGGGTCGGGCCGCCCGGCCCATGTACACCTCTACTACTATATCATATATAACTATTATTATATTAAATTATAATAAAATATATAGTATTACATGATATTATAATATTTAATCATTGATGCATAGATATAAACTATTAATATATTGTATATGATATGATATGATATGATATATACATTATATAATATAGTACGAGGGTCACCTTTCAAATGCACGAAGAGTATAAAGACTTAAATCATATTTCAACCAGTATAATAATAAACAATAATATATGATAATAATTAATATATAATATACTACTTTACTACTTTAGTATGTGATATAGTATTATATAATGAATAATATATTTTATAAGTATTAATATATATAACAATCATTTTATTATAGATTGTAATAAAATATATAATATCAATACTTATGTGTAATTTAGTATATTAAAATACATGTTTATAATTATAACTATTAATACATAATTTTTTTTATTCATAAATTTTTTTATTAAATTAGATTTTGAATTAGGCTTTAACTTTTATAAATTGTATTTGGATATTGGGCTTAATTTCTTTTTATTTTGGACTTAGATTTGGGCTATAATTAATTTATTTTGAGTTTCGGTAATAATAATTATATTATTTGGGTTTGAGCTTAGTATAATATATTTGAGTTTTGAAATAAATATTTTAAAATATGAGTATTAAGTTTATAAAATTAATAAGAAAGATAATTCAATTTTCAATATAATATAGTAGCCAAGGCAATTTTTTGAACATTAATCTCATTAAATGTTCTTATCATAACTGTTCTTTTTGATATAATACCTAAAACTATCAATAGCCGCTCCTTAGCCCTTGAATAAGATAATGTGTTTCAGCACATTCGAACCCACGACCTCCAGCACTGACAACAATGTCAATGCCAACCAAGCTAAGATTCAATGACTTTTTATAAGGCAAATTTAAATTACTTTATCAAATAAAAGAAAATTTGAGCGCATAATATATGTAAGTTTAAGAGAAAAGGAATCCAAAATATCTAAACCTAAAAATTTCAAATCTGAGAAAAATCTTAATCCGAAATAAACCGGATGTGAGCCAGCAAGTTAATTTCCAGTGTACCTATTTTGACTGTCACTTTTGAATGTTTCTGTTTTCTCGACTGTGTCCATTTTCTTTTTGTCTTAATGGAATGGATGTATGGATGTATCTAGTATAGAGGTGTGCATGGGCTGGGCGGCCCGACCCGGCCCGAAGGCCCGCCCGAAATGTGGGAGGGTTTGGGCAAAAATATAGGTCCGAAAAATGGGCTTGGACAAAAAAATAAGGCCCGTTTAAAAAATGGGCCGGGCTCGGGTAAGGCATTTTTGGCCCGAGCCCGGCCCGAATTCATTAAAGGCAAAAAAAAATTATTTTTTAAAAATTATTTTCTTATTATTTTTCTCTTTATTTTGCTACCATTTTACTATTATGTTTCTATTATTTTGTTGTTATTGTTTAGATATTATATAAAACTTATTTTATTGTTAATTTTGTTATTATTTTAAAGACATTTGTTAATTTTGTTATTATTTTAGAGGTATTTGCTGGTTAAGTTGCATCTATTTTAGTGTTATTTAAGTCTACATATTTTTTAAAATTTATTTTCAATTTGTTGAAAAATATTTATTTTGATTTTTTAATATTTTTGATGTATTATATATATTTAAAAATTATACAAAATAATATAAAAATTAATACTGTGGGCCGGGCCGGGCTCGGGTTTTAGTATTTTATATAGGCCGAGCTTGGACAAAATTTTAGGCCCATTTTTTGGGCCTGACCCGAACCCGGCCCGGCCCGGTCCATACACACCTTTAATCTAAGTATAACTAAAGTTAATACAATTATATAGCTTACAACATAAAATACATAAAAAAAGTATAAATTCGTATAAAAAATTTACATATAACTTGTCAGATCTACTTGCAGAATTGCATGTGCCTTATTGTCTACTTTGCCACATTTTTTAAAAATAGATTATTAACTTATTGATTTATCCGAAAACCATGTGTGTGGTGTGCGCACCAAAATCCATAAGACAACTGGAATGATTCCAACGTTTCTCATAAATTGATGTGGAATCCATATTTCATAATACCTGTAGTGTAGTTTTAATTCTAAATAAATACATTACTAACAATTATTTTTCATATTGACTTTTCCGTAATCACAAACTTATATAATCTCTTTTAAAAAGAATTATGTATACATTCATAAACAAAAAATTGGAGGATTTTATGAACAAAATAACTCATATCACATTAAAATAAATTCATAAGATGTAAACTTTAAATGAGAAAAGTTAGAATTTTAAAGATAGTATTTGGAGCAATTGTGATTTGTCGAATTGCTTTAGGGTATGTTTGGTTGGATGAAAAAGTAGATGGAGTGGAAAAATGAATATTTAGTAGGAAAAAAAATTGAGAGAAAAGAAAATAGAAGAGATATCACTTTCTATTTTAATGTATAAACTTCCAAATTGGAATTATGAGAGGAGAGAAAATAAGAGAGGAAAATGTTAGTTTAAAATTATGTATTTTTAAATGTTTTATTTTATTTCCTTTCATTTTTTAACTCTACCAAGAAATTGATGGAAAAAAATATTACATTTTCTTTTCATTTCCCCATATTTCATATTAAGCATACCTATGGAAAGAAAAATTATATTTTACATCTTTCTATTTTTCCACCCCTTCAATTTTACATCTTTCCAATTTTCTTTCAACTCTACCAAGCAAAGCTTTAGGGTGTGCTTGGTTGAGTGGAAAAGTAAACGGAGGATGGAGTGAGTGGAATAGTGGAAAGAAAAAATGAATTTTGAGTGTACTTGGCAAGGGAAGTGAGAGGAAAGAAAATAGAATGGATGATCAATTTTCATCCTAATACATAAAATCAATCCATCCAAATTGGAATGATGAGAGAAAAAAAAAGTAACAGAAAAAGAAGAGAGATTTGTATGATAGTTCAAAATTATGTATTTTTTAAATGTTATATTTTTTCCTTTCATTTTGCAACTCTACCAAGTAATGGATGAAAATGCTTTTCTTTTAGTTTCTCAATCTTTCCTACCAAGCACACATATAGAAAGAAAATTCATATTTTCCATCTTTCTACTTTTCTACCTCTTCAATTTTCCTTCTTTCCACTCTACAAATATTTGTACTCAATTTCTCCAAACATCACATTCACATGGAGGTATCAAATGAGGGGGACAATCAAAGTGGTGGCTAATTGGTTTCTATGGGCAACATAAGCCATGGAGATTGCTTTGTTTGGTATGTCAAATATACCATGGTTTTTCGAGAGATTTCATTGAAATAATATGGTAGTTTAAGAAATCAAGTAGCAGATTAAGGATTGTGTAACATCCCGAATTAGGGGTTGTTTGAAATTATTTTAATTTCATGTATCGCCTGAATAAATGCCTATGTTATGGTTGTTTTAGGTTTAGTCATAACCCGGGTCGGGTCTGACTTAACTTTTAAAATTTTCTTTTAGTACTTGAGATGAAAAGGCTAAGTGAATAAGCCTTATTTATAAATTGGGGTGAATTACGACTTAAGTCAGTGAGTGGCAGTGTGGCTAAGGCGTTAGGGTGCAAGGGAGTGCAGGGGAGAAGAGATTCGAGCCACCAGGATCGCGCCTGGGAGTTTTGATTTTTGCATTAGGAAGGGTGTTGGGCTAGGAAGGCCTTATAAATAATTAGTGCGGTTTAGGGGCATGAAAGTCAGGCTGGTGGAGTGGCTTGGGGCGCCATTTAAGGGCCCTAGGCGTAGGACTCGGGTTCGATTCATGACGGATGCATGGTGTTTTAATTTTTGATTGTTGGCGTTGAAGCGAAGGAAGCTTAAAGGAAAACTTTGGCGAGTTGTGTCACACAAAAGCGCCTTGGCCGAGTGGCTGAGGGCGCTAAAGGAAGGCTCAGCGGTGAGGTCCCATGTTCGAAACCCATGAGCAGCAGTTGGGCGTCTTATTTTTGCTTTTGACAATTAATGCGTGAAGGGCAAGGGGATGAAAGCTAAAAAGGAAATTTTGACGCATTTATGTCAAGAAGTGCGCCACAGCAGAGTGGTTGAGGCGTGGGGGTTTCTGCTTCAGGTCTCGGGTTCGAGACCCCCAGGGCAGCACCTGGAGGTTTTATTTTGCTTCCTGCTGGCGCGAATTTTTGGTCTGTGCATGGGCACATGCACGCGTGGAAACCAAGCTTGATGGCTGCATTAATTCTTTTTGTTCTTTTATTATATTTGTGATGGAGTATGGGGCTAGTTTATTTTTAATTGGTTTTATGATTTTATGTTATTAGAAGTATGGGCTAGCTTTTAATTATTATAGTTGGTTTTAATTATTTTATTGGAAGTATGGGTTTTATTTTAATTATTGTTAGAAGTATGGGATGGTTTTATTTTATTTTATTATTATTATTTTATATGAGAATATGGGATTAGAGATGGGGGAATGGATTAAATATTGTTTGTGTATGGGTGATAATTATTATTGAATTATCACATTATGAGGGGGTGATGGCCGACCATTAGTTTAACAAAAGCTTGGCCAAAAATTCATCTCACTTCCCTCCAATTTGTCTTGGCCGAAAATTGATGCTTGGTTTTTCTCTTCTATCCCTTGTGTTTGGCCGAATTTCCTTAAGATATTTTCTTTTCTTCCCATTTTGGTGCTTGGCCGATTGTGAAGCCTTCTCTATGGACCTTCATGGTCGGTTTTCAAGTAGCAAGGAGGTGCCAAAATTCTTTGAAATGGCTCTCTTTCTTCCCAATTTGTGCATGGCCGAAAGTGCTTCTTGGATTTTCTTTTCTTTCCATTTTTAAGCTTGGCCGAATATGAAGCATTCGCTTGGGAGTAGGTAAGGGTTAATTGATGTTTAGTTTATTTTTTTTTTTGAGTAATGACAAGATAAATGTGGTCTTATTTTATTTATGTTAATGGGAGGATAAGAGATAATGGGATAGAGTATTGTTATTTTATTAATTAAGGGGATAAGTGGGAGAAGAAAGTGGAATAGGTTAAGAGACATAGAGTTGGCCGAAAGTGGGATTGTAGGCAAGGTTAGCTATCGGTTTTGAGAGCATAAGCATAGCCGAATGTCCCTCTAAACTCATTCAAGGCTATTTTCTTTCCTCTTCTTTTTGCTGCCGAATTCTCCCTAGCCTTTCTTGCCAAAATTCTTCCAAAAAGTTCTCTGGGAAACCATAGTCGATTGAAGAAAGCTTTCGGGGTTCGTTTTCCTAAGAAAGGGTGACTCAAGTGATAAATTCGGGATTTCGGTAAGTGGGGGACTATTCGGCCAAGGTTAATAAAGGCTTCGGGATCTAGGAATTTCGGTAGAAACAGGTGTGTACATACACACTTTATAACTAAATAATGTGCTAAGTATTTTGTGTATGCTAAATCGGATTTGTGTAGACTTGGATTTAATACCATAAAGGTATAAGCAAGGTTTCAGGTAAGTCCTTGTCAATATGAGGTTACTATTTGATGATTATGGAAGCATGACATATTTGGTATATGTGGCATGTAATATATGGCTAATGATAAATCTGTTGGATGTCGTTAAATAAACATATTGGCATGATGTCTGTTAAATGCATATCATTGATTGATGTGGGATTAAACGAGTGGAGGGGGTAGTGATATTCGTGTCGACGGACACCAGTGGTTTGATACCACATTTCGTGACTACGGTCACCAGAGGTATGGCACCTCCAGAGTTTGGGCACCTCATAGCGTCTTGTCCCTGTGGCTTAGCACCACAGTGGGTTGGCCCCACAGTTTACATTATGGGATTGACGCCAGTGATTTGGTATCACACGATGGGTTGGCCCCATCACTCGATTTGTGACTTCGAGTCACCAGTGGTTTGGCACCACAAGTATTGACGGATATCGTGACTTTAAGTCACCAGTGGTTTGGCACCACCAGTGGTTTGGTACCACACGAGGTAGAGTAAGGCGTTTGGATGGCTAGGTTGGGTGCATATTAAACTTGTGCATGTTAAATTAGTTATGATTTGTGTATGATGTTGCACTAAACCGGGGGAAGGGTTACACATTGAGTCTTGGTGACTCACCTTCTCCTTTATTTTTTTGTAGGTGACTCGTAGATCGCGGATGAGGAGCCAGAGGGACTCGAGGTGGCCATGCAGTGGAAATTTGAATTTAATGAACTCTGAATTTTATTTTATCTTAATTGTTGGATTTATTTTGTTTAAGTTGTAATAGGGCCTCCTAGTATTTTACTTTGACTATTTTACATGTTTTGGATAATTTGCTTACCTTACGTAATGATATTAAAATGGGTACATATGTTTTCTCAAATTCAAACGCAAAATGTTTTATTGTGCCATCGGGTACACTTGAATCTGTAACAACCTAACTAAATAAATTTTCAAATAAACCTAAGTATGGTTTTCTTTATACACCTCAATTGTTTTAAACAATACACTATCTTTTATCAAAAAGTTAAATCGGCTTAAAGGGATTTTTTTTTTTAAAATGTTTTCTCTGTAGCATACCAGATTCGGTCGTAATGTTTGGGCCGGGTTTGGGGTGTTACAAATTGGTATCAGAGCCAAATTCAAAACTCGGCTGTGGGGGCCCAAGGCCCAAAAAGGTTTTGGTAGGCCTTTTGAAATATTTTTGGGTTTTTGAACAGCATGACATCGAATCTCCGGCACCAATCCGCCCGGGTAAGTACCTCTAACTTCTGTGCGGATTATTGTATGGAACGTAGATAGCATGATTAAGTGGATGAACACTAGGACTAGTTTACCCCAACAAAGTACATAAGACTTTAAGTGCCTAATTAAACCAACCTACGACCAAGTCGCCGAGTTAGGGTGTGGTAACCCTAGTGCACATGTCTAGGATTGGATCCGGAAGAGCTTGGTACTTAAGCAATCCTAGTGACTCACCTCCTCTTCACAGGAATCCTACCTGGTGCGTAGCTTCGGTTCACCCTAACCAAGAGGACTCGGTCATAGGCTGAACACACTAAATAAAACCCGAAAGGGATTAACCCTGTTTTATGAAAACTCTAAGTTTTAAAAATCATTACAATACTCCTTTTAATAGCAAAAAAAAAAAAAATTAGAAAATTTTTCAAAACATTTTCCAACTTACCAAAATTTCCAAAATGCCCCTAGTGGCAAAATTACGAAAATGCCCTTGGTTTCTAAAATTACCGTATTACCCCGATTCAATTAAAAATTTTTACTTTTCAAAAGTACTCAAAAATCGTGTATTTCAAAATAATACCCCAACTTTGGAAATTTACAAAATTACCCTTGATTGACAAGATTACCAAAATACCCCTGGTTTTCAAAATTCTGCCATACCTTCAAGTTGGCAATTTTTCGAAAATACTCTTCAGTTTTAGGAATTACAAAATGTCTTGATTTACTAAAGTTTTTCAAAATTTCCTCGGTTTATTACAGAAATACCCCTGTAGGAAAATGACGAAAATACCCCTGGGATAGGAACGGACAGAAATGTCCGAAGAGTGAATGTGTATGGGAGATACTATGGAATGGATGTGTTTTCTGTGAATTAGGATAGAAAACTCGAAACTTGATTGCTCGAAAGAATCTCTATTAAACTTTCTTCATAAAAACTTCTTCGCGAATAACCAAGTGGAACAAGTACTGATCCATAAAAATTTCTTAATTAGGTTAAAGCACAATAGTTAGAATGAGCTCTAGAGGACGTGGCCGTCGTGGACGCGGTAGGGGCAGGATGATCGTGTCAGAACCCGTTAGGTCGGGTCAGGGGTCGGAGGATGAAGTACCGCTACCACCACCTCCAACTTTTGGAGCTGAGGAACAGGATCAGACAGGGGGTGAGGCGGTATCGCAAGCTGTATTGCGAGTCCTTGAGATGGTGGCTGGGGCAAGTGGAGGTATGGGAGCTTGGAAGTCTGTACCCGAGCGACTCCGATCCAACGGAGCTGAAGTATTCCGGGGTGTGTCGGGCGTGGCACCCAGTGCAGCGGAATATTGGTTAGAATCGACTGAGAGGATCTTGGACGATCTCGATTTAACTAATGAGGAGAAGCTGAAAGGAGCAGTGTCGCTTCTAAAGGATGAGTCATACCAGTGGTGGCTCACGGTTCGGGATGGTGCTACGGCAGATGGCCTTACTTGGGAGTACTTCAAAGCTGCTTATCAGAAGAAGTATGTGGGCACCAGCTACACTGATGCTCAGAGGAAAGCTTTTCTGGGATTGGTACAAGGAAATAAGTCGGTATCTGAGTATGAGGCAGAATTCTTGAGGCTGAGCCGCTATGCTCGGGGAATTGTGTCAACTAAGCATGATCGTTGTGTCCGCTTTGAAGACGGACTTAGGGATGATTTAAGGTTGTTGATTGCTCCACAGCAGGTGCGTGAGTTTGCTGTTCTGGTAGAAAAGGCTAAGGTAGCCGAAGGGGTTTAAGGAGTCTGTGAGACAGAACTATGATAGGAACAAGCAGAAAAGAGGTTTTGGGTCGTCTGGATCGGGTAATAATGCACAAAAAAGGGCCAGGCAGAGTGGACCGAATCAGGCAGGAAGGCCCATGGCTACTAATCAGAGACCGGCTCAGTGTAATCGTTGTGGGAACTCACATTGAGGAAGTTGTTGGACCGGGGAGAGGGGTTGCTTTGAATGTGGATCTTTGGATCACCGTGTAAGGGATTGTCCTCGGAAGCTAGCTAAGAGTCAGCCAGAGGGTCAGAACCGTACTCAGGCTAGAAATGTGGGACCACCGCAGAGGGGTCGTGGTAATGGTAGAGGAGGTAATGGTTCTAATCGAGGTCGCGGAATTCCGGGCAGAGATACAGGCAACACAGAGGCAAGGCAGCCTGGGTTAGTCTACGCAGCGAGGCGTCGCGAGGAGGGTGACGCACCGGACGTCATAACCGGTACGTTCCTAATTTTTGGTCTTCCATATGTTGCATTAATTGATGTGGGTTCGACGCATTCATACGTTGCTAGTAGTGTGGTAGAGACTATGAACTTAGACTTTGAGACTGCTTCTAGGGAGATGACTGTAATTAGCCCTCTAGGACGCTCTGTAGTAGTGAACAAGCTATATAGAGATGTACCTCTAGAACTCCAAGGGGTAGTATTTATGGCTGATCTGATGGAACTGCCGTTTGGGGAGTTCGATCTAATTCTTGGAATGGACTGGCTGGTTAAGTATCAGGCAAGGTTGGATTGCGCTGCTAAGCGCATGGTTCTAAAGACGGCTAAGGGTGATGAAGTGGTCATGATAGGTAATAGAAGAGATTATCTATCCAATGTAGTGTCTACTTTGAAGGCTGAGAAGATGGTCAAGAAAGGTTGTGAGGCATTTTTGGTTCAAATCTGTGCCTTGGAGGCTAAGGAGTCAGCAGTTGAGAAGGTTCGGACTGTAGGGGAATTCGCTGATGTGTTTCCAGAAGAACTTCCGGGTCTGCCTCCAGATCGGGAAGTTGAATTCAGTATAGACTTGTTACCCGGAACGGCACCTGTGTCTATAGCACCCTACCGAATGGCACCAAAGGAGTTGGTGGAGCTGAAGGCTCAAATTCAGGAGCTCTTGGATAGAGGGTTTATCCGACCAAGTATATCTCCGTGGGGAGCACCTGTGCTGTTTGTTAAGAAAAAGGATGGTTCAATGCGGATGTGTATCGACTACCGTCAACTAAATAAGTTAACGATAAAAAACAAGTATCCGTTACCTCAGATTGATGACCTGTTTGACCAACTGAAGGGTGCATCGGTGTTCTCGAAGATAGATCTTAGGTCGGGTTATCATCAACTTAAGGTGAAGGAGGCTGATGTGCACAAGACGGCATTTCGTACTCGGTATGGGCATTACGAGTTCCTAGTGATGCCGTTTGGGTTGACCAACGCGCCGGCAGCATTCATGGACTTAATGAATAGAGTGTTTCAGCAATACTTGGATCAATTTGTCGTGGTGTTTATAGACGACATATTGGTTTACTCAAAGACGGAGGAGGAGCATGATAGGCATTTGCGTATAGTTCTACAAGTACTGAGAGAGAAGCAGTTATATGCCAAATTTAGTAAGTGCAAATTTTGGCTTAGGGAGGTGGCTTTCTTAGGTCACGTGGTGTCAGTTGAAGGGATTAGAGTGGACCCTCGCAAGGTTGAAGCGGTGTTGGATTGGAAACCGCCTAGGTCAGTGGCGGAAATTCGAAGTTTTCTGGGTCTGGCAGGGTACTATCGAAGATTTGTGGAAGGATTCTCTTTATTCGCAGCGCCGTTGACTAAGTTATCAAGAAAAGGAGTTCCCTTTGTATGGTCGGAGAAACAGCAAGAAAGTTTTGATAAGCTAAGGAAGATTCTGACGGAAGCTCCAGTTTTGGTACAGCTTGAGGCAGGGAAGTTGTTCACGGTTTATTGTGATGCGTCCCATACTGGGTTGGGATGTGTATTAATGCAAGAAGGGAAGGTAGTGGCCTATGCATCCTGTTAGCTAAGACCGCATGAGGTTAACTATCCGACTCATGACTTGGAGTTAGCGGCAGTAGTCTTCGCTTTGAAAATATGGAGGCATTACTTGTATGGAGAGAAATCGATAGTCTACACGGATCACAAAAGTCTGAGGTATCTTTTGAAGCAGAAGGACTTGAACTTGAGGCAACGCCGATGGATTGAACTGTTGAAGGACTACGACTGTTCAATTGAGTACCATCCAGGCAAGGCTAACGTGGTGGCTGACGCGTTAAGTCGGAAGGTCGTAACGGATTTAAGGGCGATGTTTGCTCACCTCAGTCTATACGACGATGGAAGTCTTTTGGTAGAGCTGCAAATTAAGCCAACTTGGATCGAGGAAGTTAAGGAAAAACAGTTGGTAGATGACAGTTTGAATGCGCGAAGGTTGCAAGTTCAAGATGGTGGTTTGGAAGGGTATAGTTTGTCTGGTGACGGTGTACTATGTTTTCAAGGACGAGCTTTTATGCCGAAGGATGTGGAATTGAGGCAAAGAATTCTTCAGGATGCACATAGCAGCCCATACGCTATGCATCCTGGAGGTAGCAAGATGTATGGAGATTTGCGGAAGCAGTTCTGGTGGCCGGGGTTGAAGCGTGAGGTAATTGAATTCGTGGGAAGGTGTCTAACATGTCAGCAAGTAAAGGCTGAACATCAGTTGCCATCAGGATTACTTCAACCAGTGAAGATTCCTCAGTGGAAATGGGAGAGGATCACTATGGATTTCGTCAGTGGGCTACCCCTCATGCCCAGCAAGAAGGACGCAGTTTGGGTGATTGTGGACCGTCTGACCAAGTCAGCTCACTTCATACCAGTAAAGGTGGATTATTCTCTTCAGAGGCTAGCAAAATTGTATGTGGCTGAGATAGTAAGATTGCATGGTGTGCCAGTATCAATCATCTCCGATAGGGATCCGAGATTTACGTCAAGGTTCTGGAAAGCGCTGCATCAGGCTTTGGGTACACGATTAGATTTCAGTACAGCATTCCATCCACAGTCTGACGGGCAGTCGGAAAGGGTCATACAGATTTTAGAAGATATGCTAAGAGGTTGTGTTTTGGATTTCAGTGGTAGTTGGGAGGAGTATCTACCGTTGGCAGAATTCGCTTATAACAATAGTGTAACAGCCCGATTTTGAGCCGAGTCGGAATAGTGGTTTTGGGACCACAAATCCGATGAAAAAAATTTAAAAAAATTAGTATTCTTATATTTTTATGATCTACAACTTTATGAAATGATTTCGTATAAATTTCGTTCGAAAATTTTGGTGTTTGAGCACTCAATTTAGTCAAAAGGACTAAATTGTAAAAAGTGCAAAACTTGAGTTCTAGAAGCTAGAGGTATCTAATTGCTATGAAATTTTAAATTGGAGGTCCTTAAAAGGTAACTAGACCATTGGTTAACTTGCTGGAAAAAAAATGGACATCAAATAGGTGAAATAGAATATTTTTAAGTTAAGGGCATTTTGGTCATTTAGTGATTAAAATGAGTTAAAAACAAAATTAAAAGCCAATTTTTGCTCATCTTCTTCAACTAGGCCGAATTTTTCAAGGAAACACCATAGCTAGGGTTTATTCAACTTCTCAAGCTCATAGTAAGTGCATCCAAGCCCCGTTTTTAATGTTCTTTACGTTTTTGGAGTCCCGGTAACTTGATTTAGCTTATTCTATTAATAATTTATGCTAGGGTTCATATTTGGAAAAATACCCATAGGTGAAATGTGTTTATTTTGATGTTTTATGATAGAATATGAAGTCTGAAAGTATGTTAAACAACTTTTGCTAAGTGATTTTAAGTGAAAACGAGTAAAACGGCTTAATCGGTAAAAATACCTAATGTTCATAAGTACAAGTTAGAGTGAGAATTTGATGTTGCCATAGAAGGGAAAAATGATCAGCATGCCATAAAACATAAGAATAAGGGATAAAGTTTAATTTCCGAGCTTTGGGGAAAATGTGTAAATATGTAAAAGTTTAGGGGAAAAATTGTAATTTTGCTAAAGTTAAGAATTAAGGACTGTTTTGATGAATGTGAGTATTAAATAAGCTAAATTTGCTATTATAGATTAAGAAGAACGAAATCCAGAGTTAGATCGAGGAAAGAAAAAGATAGAGGATTAAAACGATATAGTTGATCGTATTTTGTTTCGAGGTAAGTTTGCAGTAAATAAATGCAATATTCTATTACTTTACATTTAATATTGTTAAATTCCAGCATTTACATATTTATTCTGTAAATTTATTATTTAAAGACTCAAGTATGAATTGACGGAAAAACTATCTCAGAAAGTTCCGGTTGAACCTTAGGAATGTGTAGGATACAAATGTCATGACATTAGGGTTTAAGGAAATCATGTAAGACCATGTCAAGACATGGTATTGATATGTTACTATAAGGCAAAGGTCCCATGTAAGACCATGCCAAGGCATGGCATTGGTGAGTTCATAAGGCAAGGATACCACGTAAGACCATGTCAAGACATGGCAATGGTTAAGTTTCATAAGGAAAGGTACCCGAGTATCCTTAGTATTCCAAGTGGTTCAACGGGAAAATTCAAGGAGTATTCCAAAGTAAAGGTAAGACAAGTTCAAGCTAAAAAGGTAAGGTAAGGCAAGTATACAAGTTTTAAGTATATTGAGTTAAAAGCTTAAGTGATCTTGATAAGAAAAACATAAGATAATTCATTAAGAATATTGTTATCTATTTACATGTAAACTTACTAAGCTTTATGCTTACACCTATTCTTTATTTTTTTAGTATTACAAGCCAACTTGGGGATCGAAAGGACGTCGGAGATCGTTACACACTATCAAAGGATTATATTGGTATTTTGTGACTTGAACGTTTTAAGTTATGGCATGTATAGGGACTTAGCCATTTTATGTGTGTGACCTTATGATATGGCTTATTATGGACTTGTAAATGTTTGGTAATGATTAGCCATTAAAATGGTTAATTAATAACATGTTTTGGATGTTATGAAATGCCTAGTTGATAGTTATTTTAAATAAATTATGTAATTATATGCAGGGGAATAGTTGGACAGCAGCAGTAACGTGATTTTAAAAAATCACCAAAAATAGTAGAAATTGAATTAGGTTGTGCATGAGATATATAATTAAAGCTTATTGAGTCTATTTTTATATGAAAGAAACGGTGTAGGAAAAAGAGTTGTATAATATGAGATAATTGATTTTTAGTGAAGAGAGGTCAAAACTGTCAAACTGTGTAACAGGGGAGACTTTAACTAATAAAATGTACTAATTGGCCACACCAAAAATTCTGGAAAAATTATAGTAAGAAGATATATGAGTATAGTTTCAGGGAAAATTTACGGATCTAGATTTCGAGTTTCGTAACTCGAGTTATAATTGATTTAGTGAACATGACGCAGACGGACAGTTTCAATTTTTATGCCCCGAACTAGTAAGTTAAGTTTAGTAATGCCTCGTGCTCGACTCCGGCAATGGTCTCGGGTAAGGGGTGTTACAAATAGTTATCAAGCGAGTATCCTAATGGCACCATATGAAGCACTGTATGGACGAAGATGCCGTACTCCTACGTGTTGGACGGAGTTGGGTGAACGACAAGTTTTAGGTCCAGAGTTGGTGACAGAGACTGAAGAGAAAGTGAAGGTGATTCGGGCCCGTCTCAAGGAAGCGGCGGATAGGCAGAAGTCCTACGCTGATCTTAAGCGCAAGGAAATGGAGTATGCAGTAGGAGATAAAGTTTTTCTGAAAGTGTCGCCTTGGAAAAATGTATTAAGATTTGGGCGAAAAGGGAAGCTAAGCCCAAGGTTCATCGGCCCATATACAGTAGTAAAGCGAGTGGGACCGGTAGCTTATCAGCTCGAACTGCCGGCAGAGTTGAGTCAGATTCATGACGTCTTTCATGTGTCGATGCTTAGACGGTATCGGTCAGATCCATCACACATTGTGCCAGTGGTAGAGATTGAGGTAAACTCGGACTTATCTTTCGAGGAGGAGCCAGTTCAGATCTTGGATCGAGATGTCAAGGTTCTACGTAGGAATTTAGTACCTTTGGTGAAAGTGTTATGGCGGAACCATGGTGTAGAAGAAGCTACGTGGGAACCCGAGGACGTGATGCGGCAGCAATACCCCCAACTCTTCTGATCCAGGTAATTTCGAGGACGAATTTATTTTAAGGGGGTAGAACTGTAACATCCCGAATTAGGGGTTGTTTGAAATTATTTTAATTTCATGTATCGCCTGAATAAATGCCTATGTTATGGTTGTTTTAGGTTTAGTCATAACCCGGGTCGGGTCTGACTTAACTTTTAAAATTTTCTTTTAGTACTTGAGATGAAAAGGCTAAGTGAATAAGCCTTATTTATAAATTGGGGCGAATTACGACTTAAGTCAGTGAGTGGCAGTGTGGCTAAGGCGTTAGGGTGCAAGGGAATGCAGGGGAGAAGAGATTCGAGCCACCAGGATCGCGCCTGGGAGTTTTGATTTTTGCATTAGGAAGGGTGTTGGGCTAGGAAGGCCTTATAAATAATTAGTGTGGTTTAGGGGCATGAAAGTCAGGCTGGTGGAGTGGCTTGGGGCGCCATTTAAGGGCCCTAGGCGTAGGACTCGGGTTCGATTCACGACGGATGCATGGTGCTTTAATTTTTGATTGTTGGCGTTGAAGCGAAGGAAGCTTAAAGGAAAACTTTGGCGAGTTGTGTCACACAAAAGCTCCTTGGCCGAGTGGCTGAGGGCGCTAAAGGAAGGCTCAGCGGTAAGGTCCCATGTTCGAAACCCATGAGCAGCAGTTGGGCGTCTTATTTTTGCTTTTGACAATTAATGCGTGAAGGGCAAGGGGATGAAAGCTAAAAAGGAAATTTTGACGCATTTATGTCAAGAAGTGCGCCAAGCAGAGTGGTTGAGGCGTGGGGGTTTCTGCTTCAGGTCTCGGGTTCGAGACCCCCAGGGCAGCACCTGGAGGTTTTATTTTGCTTCCTGCTGGCGCGAATTTTTGGTCTGTGCATGGGCACATGCACGCGTGGAAACCAAGCTTGATGGCTGCATTATTTCTTTTTGTTCTTTTATTATATTCGTGATGGAGTATGGGGCTAGTTTATTTTTAATTGGTTTTATGATTTTATGTTATTAGAAGTATGGGCTAGCTTTTAATTATTATAGTTGGTTTTAATTATTTTATTGGAAGTATGGGTTTTATTTTAATTATTGTTAGAAGTATGGGATGGTTTTATTTTATTTTATTATTATTTTATATGAGAATATGGGATTAGAGATGGGGGAATGGATTAAATATTGTTTGTGTATGGGTGATAATTATTATTGAATTATCACATTATGGGGGGTGATGGCCGACCATTAGTTTAACAAAAGCTTGGCCAAAAATTCATCTCACTTCCCTCCAATTTGTCTTGGCCGAAAATTGATGCTTGGTTTTTCTCTTCTATCCCTTGTGTTTGGCCGAATTTCCTTATGATATTTTCTTTTCTTCCCATTTTGGTGCTTGGCCGATTGTGAAGCCTTCTCTATGGACCTTCATGGTCGGTTTTCAAGTAGCAAGGAGGTGCCAAAATTCTTTGAAATTGCTCTCTTTCTTCTCAATTTGTGCATGGCCGAAAGTGCTTCTTGGATTTTCTTTTCTTTCCATTTTTATGCTTGGCTGAATATGAAGCATTCGCTTGGGAGTAGGTAAGGGTTAATTGATGTTTAGTTTATTTTATTTTATTTTTTGAGTAATGAGAAGATAAATGTGGTCTTATTTTATTTATGTTAATGGGAGGATAAGAGATAATGGGATGGAGTATTGTTATTTTATTAATTAAGGGGATAAGTGGGAGAAGAAAGTGGAATAGGTTAAGGGACATAGAGTTGGCCGAAAGTGGGATTGTAGGCAAGGTTAGCTATCGGTTTTGAGAGCATAAGCATAGCCGAATGTCCCTCTAAACTTATTCAAGGCTATTTTCTTTCCTCTTCTTTTTGCTGCCGAATTCTCCCTAGCCTTTCTTGCCAAAATTCTTCCAAAAAGTTCTCTGGGAAACCATAGTCGATTGAAGAAAGCTTTCGGGGTTCGTTTTCCTAAGAAAGGGTGACTCAAGTGATAAATTCGGGATTTCGGTAAGTGGGGGACTATTCAGCCAAGGTTAATAAAGGCTTCGGGATCTAGGAATTTCGGTAGAAACAGGTGTGTACATACACACTTTATAACTAAATAATGTGCTAAGTATTTTGTGTATGCTAAATCGAATTTGTGTAGACTCGGATTTAATGCCATAAAGGTATAAGCAAGGCTTCAGGTAAGTCCTTGTCAATATGAGGTTACTATTTGATGATTATGGAAGCATGACATATTTGGTATATGTGGCATGTAATATATGGCTAATGATAAATCTGTTGGATGTCGTTAAATAAACATATTGGCATGATGTCTGTTAAATGCATATCATTGATTGATGTGGGATTAAACGAGTGGAGGGGGTAGTGATATTCGAGTCGACGGACACCAGTGGTTTGATACCACTTTTCGTGACTACGGTCACCAGAGGTATGGCACCTCCAGAGGTTGGGCACCTCATAGCGTCTTGTCCCCGTGGCTTAGCACCACAGTGGGTTGGCCCCACAGTTTACATTATGGGATTGACGCCAGTGATTTGGTATCACACGATGGGTTGGCCCCATCACTCGATTTGTGACTTCGAGTCACCAGTGGTTTGGCACCACAAGTATTGACGGATATCGTGACTTTAAGTCACCAGTGGTTTGGCACCACCAGTGGTTTGGTACCACACGGGGTAGAGTAAGGCATTTGGATGGCTAGGTTGGGTGCATATTAAACTTGTGCATGTTAAATTAGTTATGATTTGTGTATGATGTTGCACTAAACCGGGGGAAGGGTTACACATTGAGTCTTGGTGACTCACCTTCTCCTTTATTTTTTTGTAGGTGACTCGTAGATCGCGGATGAGGAGCCGGAGGGACTCGAGGTGGCCATGCAGTGGAAATTTGAATTTAATGAACTCTGAGTTTTATTTTATCTTAATTGTTGGATTTATTTTGTTTAAGTTGTAATAAGGCCTCCTAGTATTTTACTTTGACTATTTTACATGTTTTGGATAATTTGCTTACCTTACGTAATGATATTAAAATGGGTACATATGTTTTCTCAAATTCAAACGCAAAATGTTTTATTGTGCCATCGGGTACACTTGAATCTGTAACAACCTAACTAAATAAATTTTCAAATAAACCTAAGTATGGTTTTCTTTATACACCTCAACTGTTTTAAACAATACACTATCTTTTATCAAAAAGTTAAATCGGCTTAAAGGGATTTTTTTTTTAAAATGTTTTCTCTGTAGCATACCAGATTCGGTCGTAATGTTTGGGCCGGGTTTGGGGTGTTACAGATTGAAAGCAGGATGAAGGGATTCCATGAATTGCTTGATGATAGTGGGATTTGTGAGTAGTTAGTTCACGTGAGAAAGGGGAAACTCATAACACAATAATATAAGGGAGTGAATCGATTGCGGTGGCTAAAAAAAAGTGGTGGGAAGCTTTTGCTTTCTTCTAATTATAGCACCTCATGGTTTCAGTTTAAAACATTACACTATCATGGTGAACACGAAAGAAAGGTTCCTAGGGTTAGATATTAGAGTGTTATGATGGGTTTTATTTTTTTTCTCTTAACGCGAGTTGAGTTTTGGAGAGAGAATTTTTTATATTAAGAGGGACTTATGGCAATGAACCAACGACAACGGTGGTCAAGGGTAGGTTGCTAACACTGGAAAAAAAAAGCTAAGAATTGGGACAATATATAAAGGATCTTACCGAGAAACTCCAAAAAAGTAATGATATACCTCTTATTGATTTGAACATCACCGTGGCGACAGACATAAAGTGTAGTTGAACCAAGAAATAAAAAAAAAAGAATAAAAAGTTATTGGAATGAAGAGCTAGTGTAAATTGGATGAAATTAGGAGATAAAAATACTTTGTTTTCCCATAGATTGGCAATGTAGAGGAGGAATTTTGCATGAGAAGAAAGAATCAGATGGCAATATAACTACTAGTTATTTTTATAAGCTATTCAAGACCCAGAGATGAGTGGATTACACCCAAAATTTGAGGGAGTTGAAACTATCCAATGAAATGAATATGTTTCTTCTCTAGAATTAGAAAAAGGAAACTCAAGAAGTTACTGAATTTGTTGGCAGGCCTCAAACCCATCGGTTTCTTAGCATTATTCTACCAAAAAGTTTTGTAAGATCCTTAACATCCCTTGATATGAGAACGATGTCATTTCAAATCTTACACGTGTTAGAAATTTTGAAGTAGATAAAATAAATTTTCAATATTTTTTTGGTGAAGATAAAAACAGAGCTAAATAATTACAAGATTAAAGCTTGAGCGAAAAAACTGCCTGTAAACTTATCCGTATTGATAAAAGTACGAGTAATCTTGGGTGGAACATCGAGCACTTGCAGATTTGCTTTCTCGATCAAAGCTTGCTTAGCTAAACAATCCGCAACCTGATTATGTTCCCTCGGAATATATTTCAGAACCCATTAATTTTCCTGAGACAAAATATTATGGATTCGCCTAATCAAAGCTGAATTTGTGACAGTGGAAGAGCTTCTGAGAATGCCTTTGACAACTTTCAAGCTATCAAAATGAATGATAACATGATCATAACCTCTTCGTTGAATAAGTTTAAGACCGTCAAGAATGCTCCAAAGCTCTACATCGAAAACCGAACATTTACCCAGAAATCGATGAAATCCAGCAATCTAATTTCCTTCATTATCATGAACAACTCCCCCTGGTGTAGCAAGACCAGAATCCAATTGCACTGCCCCATCAATGTTAAGATAAACCCGTTCCCCAGAGGTATGCACTTCCATAGAGTGGTCAAGACATCCGGAAGGGACCTCTTGAGCTAAAGAGAAAAATTGGATCGCCCAATTATGAAATCCTTGAATAATTTCCTTTGAGCTCCAAGGTTTGCCTTGAAAGATGTGTAAATTCTGTTTTTTCCATATGCGCCAAATAAGCAAGCAAAAAAAAAAAAAGCCCAGCTAGCTCCCCCCTCATGAATTAGCCTATTCACCTGCAAATTAAGAAGAAACCAATCCTAAAAAGGAAGAGAGAAGAAATTTGGAATGTACTTACTTGGATTAACCTGAATCCAAACATCCCTTAGCAGCCGGACAATCACGTAGAATGTGCATAATATCTTCTGAATGAGAACCACAAATGAGATAAGAGGGATCATCCGAAAGGCCCCTCTAAACTCTTTCAACATTACTAAGAACTCTTTCTTGTAAGATCGTCCAAATAAAAATACGAACCCTTTGGGGACTTCCATTTCTCATCTTCCGAATTCCAGTCACATTCCTTAAGGGCCTTATAGCCAGACTTAACCGAGAAATCACCAGATGAAGTGTGACTCCAAGAAATTCTATCAAGACCTTTAGAAGGATGTGGAGGAGGGATACCCTTAATAGCCTGGATCATATCTTCTAAAAGCCAAACTCTAAAAAGATCTAAGTTCCACGAGCCTTCCTTAGTAGTCATCTCATACAATAAACAATCATAATTCAGATTAACATCAAGAGAAATTTGTCTACACAAAGGCCCAATATCAGGAATCCAATTGTCCTTCCAGCACTAAATTTTATGGCTATCTCCAACAGACCAATCTAAGTTCTCACAAAATAATGCCCAAATTTTAGAAAGAGATTTCCATAGGAAAGAACTTCTATTTCTAACAATAGAGACAGGTAATTTATCTTGCATATGGTATTTCAATCTAAGCACACGAACCCAAAAAGCTTCCTTATCAGACACCAACTTAAACCCCAACTTCATCAAAAAGGATATATTCTGATCATGAAGATTTCTTATACCAAGACCTCCACACATCTTTGGTTGACAAATTGAATCCCAACCTACCAGAGCCATCTTTTTTTTCCTTTCGGACGTGCCCTAGATAAATTGCTTAACCAAACTTTCAATCTCATCATGAATTTTCCTAGGTATCATCATGTACTGCATGAAATAGCTAGGAATAGATAAGAGAACTAATTGAGCTAAAGTGATTCGCCCTACTAAAGAGAGTTTTTTGGCTTCCCAACATTGAAGCTTACCATGAACTTTTTCCACAACGAACTGAAGAGTGCTATTGGTGACCCTTTGGTGGAAAAGAGGGACTCCAAAGTAGTGACCAAGATTATGAACTCTCTGAAAGCCAAACAAAGCGCTAATCGTATCCACTGAAGATTTATCCACACATTTAGAAAAGAAAATGTTAGTCTTCCTGACATTAATTTTATGCAAAGATAACGTACAGAATTTATCTAGTATATCTTTCAAAATTCTACAATGCTTCGAATCTGCTTTGCTAAAAATAACCAAATCATCGGCAAAAAAAAAAAAAAGAATAGAAATATCGAGTTCATCTCTAGATAGATTAATAGTGTTCCATTTTCCTTCTGAAATAGCAGACTAAATCAGATGTCTGAGCCACTCCATACAAAGCACAAAAAGATAGGGAGAAAGAGGACATCCTTGACGGATACCTCTAACAGGTCTGACTTCAGATAACGGAAGGCCATTTCACATAACCTGCATAGTAGAATTAGAGATAGATGACATAATAACATTAACAAGATACTCGGGGATACCTGCCGCTCGGAGAGAAATGTCAATGAACTCCCAACTAACCCTATCATAGGCCTTCTCCAAATCGATTTTAATTGCCATCCATTTCCTTTTTACTGACATCTTATGGTATGAATTACCTCTTGAGCTAGAATGATGTTCTCATTGATATTTCTTCCTGCAATAAAAACAACCTGTTCTTGCGCAATAATTTTAGGAAAAATGTATTTAAAATGATTAGCAATTACCTTTCGTTAATTTATAAAGAACCGAATAGAGGCTTATTGGCCTGAATTGACCAAAAGCTTCGAGATTTTGAATCTTTAGAATAAGGACGATTAAGGTATTGTTCAGCTCAGTCTTAATGGAATTTCCATCGAAAACCTTTCAGACCCAATCACAAATCGCTTCCCCAATAGTGTCCCATTGCTTTTGGAAGAAAAGGGCATGGAAACCATCACTCCCAGGTACTTTAAGCGGAGCCAAAGAAAAATGGCCTCCTTAATTTCTTCATTAGTAACCGGTTTCCCCAAGAAACTAATGTCGTCTGGATCAAGTTGGGGAAAAACTGCTAGGAGGTAAAATACCCATAGGCGCAAGAATTTTTCTATACAGTCTTTGAAAAAACTCGTTTGCTTCTCCTTTTATGGCTTCAGGATCATAAATCCAATTACCATTAGTGTTACGAATAGCATAAATATGATTTTGTTTCCTCCTTTGTAATGTACGAGTATGGAAAAATTTTGTGTTTCGATCCTCCAATTTCAACCAGTCGCACCTCACTTTTTGTCTCCAAAGAAGTTCTTCATGATAAAGAACACTCTCAAGTTCTTGGCAAAGAGACCAATCTACCTGATTGAAGCGGTAAGAACTAGAGAAAGCACTTCTCTTCTGAATGATGACAATTCTTTTGATAATGTTTCTCTTGCGAGTGATGATATTACCATAAACAAGTTTATTCCACTTCTTAATATGATGAGTGAGCTTACCAAAAGAATCAGAAATATTACCGAAGTATTCCCAATTTTTCTTCAAAAAATCATCAAAGTCTGGATGTTCAACCCATCAGCTAAAAATCTAAAAGGTCTTTCCCGGGGGAGAGCAATATTCAGATTTAGCACCAAAAGAAGAGGGCGATGATCCTACTTAATCTTCAGGAGTTGAGAACCATACAATTAGGAAAATTACGGATCCAAGCCTCATTTCCCAAAGCATGATTTAATCTCTCAAACAAAGAATCCTTATGCCAAGTGAAGGGTGGTCCATTGAACCTTAAATCATGAAGTTCAGAAGAGTCAACAAAGTCACTAAAATGTGAACATCTTCTGCCCTTAGAAAGTCCTCTAGATTTCTTAGAAGAGGAGAGGATTGCGTTGAAATCACCTATAGCCATCCAAGGAATCTGACCAAGCAGGTTTGTACTCCTCAAATCAATCCAAAGAACTTGACGCATTTGCCTATTGGGACTCCCATAGACAAATGAGATAAGAAAAGGTTGCGCTGAAGGCATTTGCCAAACCCGAGTCAAAATAAATTGCAGGTGACTATGAACCACCTCAAGACAAACAAAATCTTTCCATTCTATCCAAATACCCCCAGAAAATCCAATCGTCTCTACACGATGAGAATACTAAAAACCCAACTTAGCAATGATGCTATCCGCCTTAGCCCACTTACTTTCGATTCAAGTAGGCTAACAATATCAGGTTTGTACTCCATATTATATTCCCGAAAAATTTTAGAAAATTTAACATTTGCACAACCCTGGCAATTCCACGAAAAGACAGTAATATTCATAAAAAATAATAAGAATAAAGATAGGAGATCAAACTTATCTTTCATGCCATTGATACCCTCCGAGATAGTAATAACTCCATCTAGCTCGGCATTCAAATTTTTGCCGATAATTTGAGGAGAAAAGAGTTCCGCCATTGCCTCCATAGACTCAGCTAAAACAATGCACGTATTCCCAGAAGATTTAAAGCGATTCCTTTTACCCTGTAAAGTGAAAGAGTTCTTGCGATTACTTCGGCTACCTCCGTTTTTTTGGTCTTTTGGGCCGGTTAAAATAGAACCCGGAGCTGACTCCGGGAGCTCCTTTGACCGCGAATCCGAATTAACCTGTTGAATAATTTGAGCATTTTTTCAAAAGTAACCGCTGAATGATTACCTGGATCAAGAGAATTATCAGAAATAGGAATGATGAAGCCTTCAGACTCGTCGAAAACGAGATTATAATGTGCTTTAATTTTTTCCAGTTCTTCTATGTTAAAGTTAATATGATTTCTAGAAACCAAATTGCCTTGAGTGCCTGCACCATCAATACAATTAATAATTTGTGTACTGATGCGGTCATTGAAAGCACCAAAAATATCCTATTCCCTGTAAAATAGAAAAGTAACAGTAAAAGGGAAGTAGGGTCGAATCCTCGGGGACCGGATTGTACGAATACTCGTTTCTTGAAATCCTGGACAATTTCTTGGACAAGAAAACCTGCGTTCTTGAAAAATAAAAAAAAATAGAATTAAGAATTTTGATCTGGAAAAAATAAAAAATAAATTTAAAGTGAATTGAAATAGCGAAATTAAATAAATTGCGAAAAATAAAATGAGGAAAATAAACAGATTTTAGGGAAGAGTAAGTTTCTTATGTGGCGAGATTCTAACCTCCGGTTGTCTCGTTCCGCATTGGATTCAATCATCAGCTTTTGGATGACCCTTCTCAACCCAAGTAAGCCAGTTATAGTGGAAGAGGACGCCTACGACCACCAGCTCCAAGAATTTAGACTTACGAATTCAGGGAACCTGACTCTAGCCTGCAATCGCTTTTGTGGGATCGTCTATGCTAGATCAACGCTTCTCAATGGCAAATCCCACGCCATTTTGTCTCTTGGGCTCGCCAACTTCTGACACAGTAAGTTAACGACCCGACTGTGCAATCCTTCCAAAACATACAAAGCGGCCGCCTTTGCATACGTTGAAAAGTTTACTTCTTAAGGGACATGGACGAAAGCATCAGCCTCGTAGTACGGAGAAACGATGAATACTTGGCGAGAAGGTTAAGTACGGATTTTAAGCCTCAAGAACCTTTTTGGGGAATTCGACAACCTTCAGCTACATGGGTTTAGTGGCTCATGGTTAGGGTGTAAAAGAAAATAATTATAAAAATAGAAAAGGGAATTTTATTAAAAGAAATATGGAAAGAACAAAAGCCTAGACTTTTGAGGGGAGAGTGTTTACAGAAAACGATGGATGCATTTTGAGTCACTTCACCCCTTATTTATAGCTAGAGGAGATAGTCTAATCCTACTTAAACTCCCAAAAGATAAATACATTTAATTGAAGATAAATAAAATAAAATCTTAACTTAAATAATCCTTATTAATTATCCTAATATTAATTATCCTAATATAATTAAAATAGAATTTGACATAATAAAATCTCTTCTTTTTGCATTTCAACCCTTGTGTCCTCCATGCTTACACTTTTGGCACCAACTTTTTCCTGTGTCGCACATTGACCCATTTTATCTCTAAATTCACGCTTTTGGCCCTTAATTTCGCTTTTGCCTCCAATTTAGTCCCTATGCGATAAAAGATCATAAATAGCTCAAATTAGCAGGATCATACTTAGAATAAACACATAATTAATACATAAAAATACGTTATTCTAGAGTATTATCAAATTCGCCCTACTTAGTCCATGCTTGCCTTCAAGTATGGTTCTTATCTACTGTGAAAATTAGATTCTGCCATAAAAGAAATACCACTCCGAAGTTTCATAAAAATTAGTTAAAAATGCATATGAAAAATAAAAAGAACCCCAAGCTTGCTTTAAGTAAAACAGAAAAAGTTTTCCAATTAATACAGACATTAACATCAATTTGAATTATTTCATGGAAATTAGGTAAATTACTAAACCTACCAAGACACCCTCTTTGTTTCTTCATTTAGTCCCAAATTTTATTTATTTACACATATTTTTTTCTTTTTCTTTTTTTTTTCTTCTTTTTTTTTATTTGCTTAGAAATATATTGCTATTTTCGGTTAGCAGAGTTTTACCTATCACGTCACACAACCTTTTGACGCGAAGTAGAATGACAACCCAAGCACCCTACCCCGGTTACTCAGTCAATCACGTTCTGGGCTACACTCATAACCTCGGCTAGCGGAGTTTTACTTGTCACGTCACATAACTTTTTGACGTGAAGTAGAATGACAACCCAAACACCCTACCCCAGTTACTCAGTCAGCCACGTTCTAAGCTGTACTCATAACCACGGAAAAAATTTATTAACAATTAAACGAAATTTAAATTTTTGAGAACTTATGAAAAACAATTTAAGTGTCAAGAATAAGTTTCAATAATCACCTAATATCCATGAACATAAATTAAGCATGCAATCATTTTAAGTGTTCACTTTATATTAAACTTGATCAATTTCACGAAAAGTAAGATAGAGTTAACTCTATTGATCACAATTATTTTTAGCCTAATAAAAATAAAACAGTGGAGATGGCATCAATTATGGGAAAAATCATAATTTCCTCAGAAGGCAAGAATCATGCTTGTGTGGCAAGTAGGCAATTCTTGGTCAAAATCTTGGGCATGAAAGGAGGCAGGATATTCTAAAAAAATAAATATGGACAAAATGGGGCCTCAAACAGCGACACCAAACAAAAACATGGCAGCAGCAACAACCAAAATCACAGCAAAATTTTTTTGACAGAAACAACGAAGAGTTCCTTCCCCCTACTTAAAACACATTGTCCTCAATGTGGAAGAAAATAAAGAAATAGGCAGAAGAAAAGTGTAGAAGAACTCCCCATATAGTTACTGTTGGTCGGTGCGCGCGGTGGAGAAGAAGAAGAAGATGGCGAGGATGGGTCGTGCAGAGGAGATGAGGACGGCGAGGTGTGTAAGGAGGAGAGGAAGAGAAATCGGCAGTGGGGATGTTAAGGAGAGTTGCGGCGGCTGGTAGAAGAAGAAAGGGAAAAAATTAAAAAATATCTTAGGGCTTTGGGGGTTATTTTTGGCTGAAGGTGAGTGTTTGGTTGCAGGGATATGGGTATTTAGCTACAGGGATATGGGTACTCTGGTTTGGAATGCAGATTGGATAGGGCTGTTTGGTTCCATTTTTCTAATTTTTTTACTTTTTTCTTCGTATTTTTGCTCCGTTTCACCTAGGCAGAAGAAGAGAAATTTATTAATATTAAAAAAATAAATAAAATAAAATAAAATAATAAATAACGTTACGAAAATAAAAGAAAATAATAAATAATAATAGAATAAAAAAAATTGGGTTGCCTCCCAACAAGCACTTGTTTAACGTCGCTAACTTGACGCCTCTACTAGTATTGGAACTGTTCCAACTGCCCAAATTCTCCTCAGTAACCGACCCACTAAATGAGCCCAATCCCACGCCACCCTTATGGCCTGCATTAAAAGAGGACCCGCTAACGTCATTTGTTTTTCAAACCTAGAATTAAAAACCATTGAAGTAGCAGCCACCTCCCTATTTGCTATTTCCCCTAAATTTTCTCCAACAGACAACCCCCCATCGCCATTTAAAACCTTATCCCCCATCAACGCCGAAAATCTAGTCCCTAATAGTTGTTTCATTTGTTTTGCCTTAGCCTCCACCGAGAAATCCTTCTTTCCCCGCCGTGAAGATTTCTTTTCCACCAGCATCCACGACCCAAACTCCGGTTCCTTCTCCCCACTTTTGGAAACAATAGATTCGCCGTTCGATCTACCTCCATTGGAAGATCCACCTCGACTGAGGGTTCCCCTCGAAGCCCTGCCGGATTTTGATCTGCCACAACCGAAGGGCATGTTTTTTTAACGTGCCCGTACTTACCACAAGTGAAGCAAACTGTTGGAAGGGCTATGTATTCGACTCGCTAGATAGATCCATCAACAATAACCTATGAAATCAACGAGTTTTCCAGGTTGATATAAATGGCCAAATGAACAAACCTGCCTCTGGTCTGGTTATCGGTCTGAACATCGAGTTTGACCACTTTCTTGATGAGACCCCCAATGGTTTCAATTATTTTTCGTTTGTATAGATATCCTGGAAGATTCGGTAAACGAATCCAGGCTAGTACCATGCTAGGGTAGGGTTGTGAAGGACTAAATTGTTTAGTCCACGGTTGAACAGTCACGTATTGCCCGCAGACGACCTAAGGTCCCTGAGTCAAAACTCTATTGTACTCATCAGCATCCTGAAACTTGACCAAAAAATAGCCATTAGTAATGTCCATTAAGCGAATAGGATTTACTGGTTTCCAAAGAAAAATAATACGATTATGCAGGGTGTTGTAACCAATGTTACACCCTAGTAATTTTACGACGATAGTCAACTCCATTTCTCTGAATAAAATAGCCTTTATACGATTTGAGAAAGCGATAGCCGGAACACCATCAATAATGGTCGTATTCACATCTCCTTCAAGTAACTCAAAATCATTCTCGCTCCCTGCAATAGGAACAAAACGATCCAAGGCAGATTCAACAGTTTGGCCCCCCAAGAGTTTGTCTTCCCACGACATAATCGGTTGTGAATCCGAATCCTCAGCCATAGTAGTGTCTTCTTCAACTAAATGTTCTTTGAATCTCACTTTTTAAGTATTTCGATCATTTTCGGGGTGAGGATCACCATCCTCATTGTTACCAAAAATTGTAAAGGAGAGAGCATTTTTTTATTAACTTGTAATTTTATTGTTTTTCTTTATAAATTTTCAATATTAATGGAGAAGGTAGTTGGATATCATAAGAAATTAAAAAGATTTTTAAATTTAAAGAAATTAATTTGAGGTATTGACTAAATTATAAACTTAATTATGTTTGATTTTGCATTAAGTTGAATTAAGTGATGCTTAAGGTTGGAAATTGTCATAAATGAATGCAGTGTTGGCTGAAATGGTTGATAGGTATCATAGGAAAATTAATTTTGGAGTTGTGAATAGAAATTGCATAGGATTTTTTTGAAATAGAATGCACGTCGTGACGTGTGTTTCATGAAGTCACGACAAGCATAGTCAAAGTGTGTGATCGTGTCTTAGTGTACGTACATCGGGGTTTAGAAATATGCAATTAAATATGGAATTACGTGCGGTGTCTGCAAGTGTACATGTCAAATTCTAATATAGTTAATTCTACAACGAAACACTTTGAAAATATTCTGAGGATCGTATCCAAGAGATGTTTGTTTAAACTAAATTAACAGTAAATCTTAACACACTAAACTAAGCCTAAGCAATTATTAGTATACTTATCATAGTATGGCTAACACTAAAGTGACAAGAACAAAAGTGCATAAATAACAGAATTCCAAATTAATAATCAAATTTAACTAGCAGAAGGATGATTAACTCCCATGGTTGTGATTAACCTAGTGTAACACCCCTAACTAGTCATGTTGTTGAACCTGAACTATGGAACTCCACATTAATCATCCAAGTGACTCTCCGTTATCACCCAATCTAGCCTCCAACATACCACAATTTAAAGCATGTAATGTGTCTAGTTTGCAGTGGAATGCCATAAAGGTATTTATCATCAAAACTTAAAAATTACTTGTGTTGGCATACTTATGGGGTTCCGCATACATAATAGGCTAAGGTTTCACATTTATATGTAAGTAATATGTGCACAAATTCAAGACAACCCAAACTCGCGAATATTCAAAAACTTTTTTTAAGTGTGATTTGGAGAGATTTTTGTTTATTAAATTTGTAATTTCCATGTTAATTGAGCAAAAGAATATATGGGCTCTTATGTCGAAGAATACATAGTAACTGTAACGGGCCAATTTTATCCGGCCTAAATAAGAAGCAAAAATAAATAAATTAAATAAAAATCAAATAAAGAGACCAAAGTCCAATTACAATGATTGCCCAAATACAAAAAAAAAAAAAAACCCCAAGGCCCAAAATACAAGCTAACCAAAACCCTAAGACTCAATTATAGGCCCACAACCTAAACTATTTTTTAGTAAAACTAAAAACCCTAGCCCCATTGGTGCCGCTCCTTGCCACGTCAACAGGCACTCTTCCCAAATACACCCATGCCCCAAGGTTTGCTCCTCTGCTGCCCTTGCACCAAAATGGAAAAGGCGAGGGTCTCCATCCCACCGTTGACTCCACCATCACCTGTAAAAATAGAAAGAATGAAAGGAAAGAAACAGTAGCAGCGCAGAGACAAAAAAGAAAAGAAAAAAAAGAGAAATATTGTAATTTAAAACGACTATAAAGGCCAAGTTTTTGTAAGATTCAAAAAAAGATATTTATTTTTTAAATATATCATATATATAATACGAAGGGTTGATGCGTCGTTGAAAGCACAAAAAATATCCTATTCCCTAAAAAATAATGAAAAAGAATAGTAAAGAGGAAGTAGGGTCGAATCCTCAGGGACTGGATTATACGAATGCTTGCTTCTCGAAATCCTGAACAGAATCGTGCCCAAGAAAACCTGCGTTCTTGAAAAAATAAAAATAACAGAATTAAAAGTTTTGATTTGGAAATGAAAATAAAATAAAAACAGAACTGAGAAGTCGAATTGGAATTGTGAAAATTAAAAATAGGAAATAGAGTTGAGATAAGGAAATTCTTATGGGGAAATTCCAGCCTCCAGTTGCCTCGATCCACCTTGGGTTCAATCCTTGGCTTTTAGATGATCCTTCTCAAACCGAATAAGCCAGTTATAGTGGAAGAGGACGCCTACGACTACCAGCTCCAAGGGTTTAGACTTCAATTTAGTGGAACCTGACTCTAGCCAACAATCGCTCTTGTGGGATCATCTTATGCTAGATCAACGTTTCTCAATAGCGAATCCCACGACATTTTGTCTCTTGGGCTCGCCAACCTCTGACGCGGTAAACTAACGAACCGACTATGCAACCTTCTCAAAATATACAAAGCGGCCGTTCCTTGCACACGTTGAAAAGATCACTTTTTAAGGGACATGGACGGAAGCGTCAGCCCCGTAATGCGGAGAAACTATGAATACCCTGTTGAGAAGGCTAAGTACAGATTCTAAACCTCAAGAACCCTTTTTGGGGATTTTCGGCAACCTTTGGCTAGATGGGTTTTAGTGGCTCATGGTTGTGGTAGAAAATAAATATATAATAGAAATGAAGATTTTATTAAAAAGAAATATGGAATGAACAAAAGACTTTTTGTGAGAGAGTTTACAGAAAAGAAGATGCCCCAATTTGAGTCACTTCATCCCCTATTTATAGTGCTAAGATAGATAGACTAATCCTACTTAAATTCCTAAAGATAATTATAAATAATCAAAAATAAATAAAGATAAATTAAATAATTAAATAATAAATAAAGATAAATTAAATAATTAAATAATATTTAATAATTATCCTAATATTAATTATCCTAATATAATCAAAATAAAGTCTGATAGAATAAAATCTCTTCTTTTTGCATTTCAACCCTTTTGTCTTCTATGCTTGCACTTTTGGCACCAACTTTTCCCCATGCCGCACATTGACCCATTTTATCTTTAATTTCATGCTTTTGGCCATTAATTTCTCTTTTGCCTCCAATTTGGTCTTTATAAGATAAAATATCATAAATAGCTCAAATTAGCAGGATCATACTTAGAATAAATACATAGTTAATACATAAAAATATGTTATTATAGAGTATTATCAAGGATCTTACCTCGACCGCCGTCACCGGAGGCTCCTCTGGCCTAGAAGGCTGTCGAACCCTTGGTGGTTCGCCGAAAGCCGCATCAGGGACGACTGGAAATCGCAAGACCCTTTGTGTAGTTGTCAAACTTTGATTGGATATAGGGTTTTCGACTCTTGATCCGGATTCCTTAGAAAACAAGGACAAAAAACCCAGATCAAATAACAAAAAAGAGTTAGGCAGTGAAATTGGTTTAAATAACAAAAAAGAAGATTTAGGTAGCAATCAAATAGTGATTCTTCTGGTTTTTGAGAACTTGAGGGATCGTGTCCTAACTTACGGGATATGATCTTTCCTTCTCGATTAACTCGAAATAAGGCCATTTTTCATAAAATTTAATTTATTTAAGTGATTTTAATTAAAGATAACATTATGCAAAGTGGGATCGTATTTTAAATTCTCCTCAAATTTTCTATTCTCGACATTAAGACATCAATTAATCAACTAGGTACCAATTTTGGGCGTTACGAGGACGCTAATCCTTCTTCGTGTGTAATCGACTCCCAAACTCATTTCCTAAATTTTGTAAACCAAAAATCATCGTTTTAGCAAACCTAAACTTTTATTAAAATAATCAAATTATAAGATGATCCGATCACACCTAATAAAAAAGATTGGTGGCGACTCCCGTTTTCATTTTTTAAAAATAAAAGTCGATTTTCAAAAAAAGGTTTCAACAGTAACATATTGATCAAACCTCATATATTTTATATAATTTTTAGAATATTTTAAAATAAAACATTTTTAAAACTATTTAAGTTGAATTTGGATAGGATTAGGCTGGTTTGAAATTAAAAATTCTTTATTAAAATTTATCAAACAAGAGCGGATGTTAGATAATGTATATAATTTTAAATATTAAATAATTAGAATGAAGTTTAGATGATGGGTTGGTAAATTATATATAAAGATTGCTTTTGCATTTTGCGTTGGGTTTAAAGGGATTTTTATCTATTCAATGAAATGATTATATTAATCTTTTAGAGGATGTCATTTCCTTTAGTTTAAAATGCTAAGGGGTAATTAAATGGAGATTTTAGCCACAATGAATGTCTATTTCAAACAAAAAAAGATTTGAAATCAATGTCAAAATCTAAATTTTAAGCAATCAGAATGATTTTTTTTAAGGTTAAAAATAAGTTAAATTCGAGATTAATCCTTGTATCATTTCATTCGAGAATTATTGTATTGTATGATAAATTTATATTAAAATAAAGAGTTACGTACAGTGAAGTATAATTTTTTAAGGGCCAAGTTAACCCAATTTACAATCTTAATCATCGTCAATTGGTTGCAACGTGATCCGTTTTCTCGTGTGATGGTTTCATATTCACATGGTAGATGAAATTTGTATGTCATCCAGATTCACGGCACCACTATATATTCAAACATTTCTTAAGACTATAATTATGTCTATCTCAAACACGGACAAAATAAATACACAAACTTTTAATTTCCAACCGCAAGAAAGAAACAGAAAATTTTTTTTTTTCTAAAGTAAAAACGCGTCCTACAAGACGTGGCAGTGAAAACACGCCCTATAGGATGTATTTTCTTTTCTCTCTCCAAAAACAACATAGACTAATAAATTTTAAAATTTTTAACGTATTTTTTCAATTATATTTTTTTCAACATATTTAGAGAAATTAATCATATTTTCCAATAAAAATTAGAGATAATTTTTTAACTTTAATAATATATATATATATATATATATATATATAACCAATTTCTAATAGTGCGAGTAGGAGTAAATAGGGTATTGTAATAATTTGTAGTCATTAGAAATTAATGGAGACAAAATGGATAAATTATCGACACTCACTTTGTAATGAATAAGAGCATTATGGACATTTAAATATAATAATATTTAAATTATTATTAAATCGCTAATCAAAATGTAATTATTTTTATATAATATATAGACATTTATATAAAACCATCTCCTATGGAACTTAATGGAATAAAGAAGGGTAAAATAAGTATGTAAACTTAAATTTAAGGGTCAAATTGCATCTTTCACTTTTATATAATAATTTTTTATTACAATTATAATTGTTTTAATATAATATCAAAATGCAATTAATTTTACTTAATATCATTATATATTTTTAGAATAATATCATTATATCTTTAATTAACCCATAACAATCATATAATTTTTTATTTTAATATTTTGTAAGTATTATCATAAACTTTTTCTACATTCCAAGAAAATTAGTTTACTTCTTAGAAGTTTTTTAAAATTATTATTATATATTAAATAATTTCGAATAATAATTTTATATTATAAATCATAAATGATGACAAAGAAATTATAACATAATTCAAGTTAAGAATGATATATATATATATATATATTATTCATTCTTTTAATAAGAAGATATGATTTGGCTAATTTGTTAAAAATAAATACAGAAATTATTGTTATATTTTTATCATTGATTCAATGTTTTTATTTTTCCATTTCTACTATTACATTTTTAATTAATACATAAATATTTCAAAATCCTCTTTTATCACTTTCCAACAATTGCATTTTGATATATGTTCTTTGTACATATATAAGCATCCTTACTTGGGTTAGAAAAAGAGCTCGCTTTGAAATCATGTTGTCTCAACATGTTGAAGTCGACATTTGACACTTTGATTCAAAGTTCGAGTGATTGAGTAGGAAATCAACATAGTTAAAGGGCAATCGCTCACTATGCCCCAAGTTGAATTATTAGAGCTGCTTAGTTTATAAAATTGTTTGGTATTTGTTAACAACTTCTTTATGTCAAGTTTGCTTTTTAGTTTTTGTAATTCTTCATGTGGAATGTTAGCCATAATTTTCATTATCTTCTACTATAAGGGAACATACACGGATGAAAGATTGTAAATTGATATTTCTTGAGTTGGTGACAAATTTTAACAAAGAATTGAGATAGGATATGGAAGATCATATTATCAAAATTATATTTCTTGGTGTTGTATTTTGATATATTTATTAAGAGGTTGCATAAATATATTATCAATAGGATCATGAATAAAATATTATATCTATCCATGTCCTCTTTGGCTATTTGGAATAAATAGGGTGGTGTTTTTTAGTTATGCTTTAATTTTTAATGGTTATATTTTACAATTTTAATGAATCAATTTAACTTTAAAATGTTATTTTCATAGCCAATTAGATAATTTTTAATTTATAACTAATTAGTTATGCTTAGTTTTTTACCAATTACTTTTGTCTTTAAATTCTTTTTTCTAGGTTACAAAATTTCTTTGTTTACATTAATTTTTTGATTTTTTTTAATGCTACCATTGCAGAAGCTTGAGTTGTTGTGTAAGTTCTTAGAGGATAATTCTCAGCAAATAGTATAGTTGGTCGCTCTAAGAGAATAGAAGATGATTTATTGGACCTTGAAAATATATATAGAAGATAAAGTGAGACAAATTTGATAGTTAAGTATCATTTCTAATTACAAAATACGTTAAATACTAATTTGAAAATTGGGATATAATTTAGGAATTAATTTGCAAATAAACCAAAATTGTATTACTAAAATCCATCTCTATAATTTTATTACTAAAGTTTACTATAAAATATTACTATAAACATTAAAGAATTATAAATTATATCCACTTATAATTTTTTGTACCAATAGACTAAACAAATTTGGTATATACAAAAAAATATAAATCATCTCATGTATTCTTAAAGATTTGTCATTCAAACTTTGATTATATTGACAAAAGCTGGTATTAAAATCTTGAGTGTTAAGCACGAGTCTTATTGCATATAAATAATATATCAATTCTTCTCTCAGTTAATTTAACATAAATTATTAAAATTTACTGAATATTCCAAGTATATTAAATTTTGAAGTCTCTTTTGAGATTTTGTTTACTTTGTTTCTGGGGCAAAAACAGAGTCAAAAAACTCAACTTTGATATTTCGATTGAAGAGGGAAAAAAAAAATCTCCAACACTAATATTTGGTATTTCCAGTTGAAAGAAAAAGGTTTAATTCTGTCTCCAGCCATATTCTTTGAACTTTTGGAATTTATATTCCTCTGTTTTTATTTTCGAAACTTTAGTCCTAATTTGTTTGAATTAAAAAATAAAATCAAATTAATTTCACTATTAAACAATTTCTGTTAAATTTGAATAAGTGATGTTTTATTATTCGAAGTCCTGAAAAAACAAAAAATATAAAGAGTAAAGGGACTGAAGACGGAATTAGACCAGAGAAAAATTTGATAAAACCTACAAAACACAGGACTGATTACAAAATTAAGCCAAAAGGTATTGTTGAGAGTGGGATTTGAACCCACGCCCTTTCGGACCAGAACCTTAATCTGGCGCCTTAGACCAACTCGGCCATCTCAACTTCGTGTTTATTTCTGTAAAACAAATAAACAAATAAACAAATATTTTAATTGTTTTAGCAGGCACTTTCAAACATTGTGGTAGTAACAATGCTTAGCCACGTATATTTAAACACAATTTAGTATATTGGTGAATAAGAGTAGAATATTCAGCTTCCAGTCCTGTGGAAAAACCTAAAGGCTAGTTATTATATGAAACTGTAATTTATTTTTCTATTGGAAAGGGATAAAGATGAATGCAATCATTTCTCAAACCTAAATTAGTGATTCAATATGAGTGACCTACCACCTGCAAATAACTTCACTGTGTATTTTACTTGGCACAGGATAATGAATCCATTGAAGCTAAAACAACTCATCTTTTGGTTTGGCAGTGGCACCCAACTACAAACCTGCTTTTTCTTTTTTGAATTTATATATACAGATACAGGGTCTAATTTCTTTTCCTACATTATAATACTTAGCACAGTGAAATATATATATATATGCACCCAAAGAGACCACTTGAAGAAGCGCTGAATGAAGGCAAAAGTATGAGCTTAGAAAATATTCAAAGTGTAAAATGCTAAAGCTTTCAACACAGCTTGGACATGGCAGCACATTAGTAAAGTCTTCTTGAGCATATAAGGTGAGAATGGTTGTAGTTGGTGTCACATAGTGAATGTAGGTGGAGTCAGGGAAACGGTCAAGGTTCCACCCTCTCCGTATCCTTTCACAAACTTCCTATAGTAACCCGTGAGACCCAAAAAGCCTCGCAATTCTTTGACAGTGTTTGGAACTGGCAAATATTGCACACTTTGCACCTTTTTAGGATCCATGGATATTGTACCCTTATTAATCAAATGTCCTAAATATTCAACCTTAGAAGCACCAAAGTCGCATTTTCTTCGCTTGACATTTGATTGGTGTTGCGAAGCTCGAACACTAATTGCAAGTGTTGTATAAGTGAGATCCCATCAACTGAGTACACCAATATATCATCAAAGAAAACAAAGACAAACTTCAAGTATGGTCAAAATATATTGTTCATAAGACTCTGAAACCTCGAAGGGGCATTTGTTAGCCCAAAAGGCATGACAAATAACTCGTAATGCCCATGATGAGTTCGAAATGCCATCTTATGAACATCCCCTGTAGCCATTCGAATCTGGTGGTACTCGGATCTTAAATCAAGTTCAGAGAAAAACTCAGCTGTAGCTAATTCATCAAGTAGCTATTCAACCAATGGAATCGAAAATTTGTCCTTCACGGTTATCTTATTAAGCTGTCGATAGTCCACATACAAACGCCAAGCGTCGTCTTTCTTTTTTACCAATACACTGGAGATGTGAAAGAACTTTAGCTATCACGAATGATTCCATTTTGCAACATCTCAGTTACAATTTTCTCTAATTCATTCTTTTGTATTGTCGGATACTTGTAAGGTTGCATTGAACGATTTGACCTTCATCAATAAGAGGAACCTTGTGGTCATGTTGTCTAGCCGGCGGTAGTCCTTGTGGCACTTCAAATATCATAGCATATTTATTTAACAACTCATCAAGACCAGGTTGTATTTGCTCATATCGTACAGGCTGTGTACTATCATCTTGTTTATGATGTTGAAGAACCATGACACTATAAGAACTTTTAATTGATAAAGGAACCTAAGAAGCTGCCATTTTTTACATAAAAATTACCTCACCAGATGTCAATTCTTGCCATTTAATCTTTTGCCCCTATTGCAGAAATTGAATTGTCAATGATTCGAAATCTCACACAATAGGCCCCAAGGTCACAAGCCATTGTACACCAAGTAACGTATCACACCCTTGAAGAGGTATCACAAAGAAATCAGTTGTAAACGCAATATCCTGAACCGACCAATCCAAATCCCTACAAATTTCGGATGATTTCAATAATCTACTATTAGTAACCGTAACAGTAATTCCCTTCATTTTGCGCACACTACAGCTTAGTTGTTTAATCAAGTACTTATCTAAAAACTTATGAGTACCACAAAAATATTCACCTTCTGGTTTTTAGATACCCTCGCACTCACATGGTTTGGTATCCCTTAGTTCCAATCATAACATGCAAGGAAATAATGGGTGACTCTGCAAGCTTTTTAGTAGTTGATTCCAATTCCTCCATGCTTTCTAAACAATCTAAGAACTCTTTCCCATCACCATCATGATCAGGCTCAATCAATATTTGGTACAGTCGAGACTTCATACACTTACGACCCATTGTTTATTTGACCCCACACCACATACACAGTTCGTTTTTTCTCCTTTAATCCCTTTGTTATTTACTTGGGTTCCTAGTGCTAGTAGTGGTCTTAGCCGAGTTGGTAATAGTTGAAGACGATGTAGTTTGGTTAATACTGGAAGTTGATGGTCTAGTAGAATGTGTGGGATTAGGTACTTGATTTAAGACATTGAAAATCAGAATCAGCCCACTTCCCAGAATCAATCTTAAAGAGCATTATGCCTACAAATAATGGGCTTAAATCACCAGTTATCTCCTAAATTTTCAAGCTTTTTGGCTTTATTTCTTTTTCATGAACTCACAAAATAGTTGTATTTCTCAACCTTAGAATAGATGAAAATAGAAGGGATTTTATCTAAAATCTCAGCGAAATGGAAAAGGTAATATTAGCAGAAAAGGGTTTATAAGAGTAAGAGTAAAAGTCAAATGAAGATATTAAGATAAGTAATTTGTTGCAACACCTATAATTCAATCAATTTTAAGTAATAATGCGGAGATATTGAAGGAAGCAGGGTTTGTTACTAGGAGGGGAATTATTTATTCTTCCTACTAATGATGAAATTATCACTTTAGGGGTTTTTCTTTAAAAAGAAGAAGCTAATCAGTTTTAATGGTATTGATCAAAATCATATGGCATAATGGCTCTCCAGTTTTATAAAGAAAAATCATTTAAGTTTCGTCGAATCAAGTCCAATTGAATCGAGTGAAAAAATTTCAAGTTAATTGAGTTGATGTGTCTTATTTTATCATCCTAACTTGATTTAAATTTTTTTCGAATCAAGTCGAGTGAATTGAAATTTCAGTCGAGTCAAATCGAGTGAATTTTTTGAGTTAAATTAAAAATTAAACATATCAAATTAAAATCTTGTTACAGTATAACTAATTTCGTGTTAGAGCACATAAATTTGAAATCATATATATTTGAAAACTCTTTCAAAGCAAAATACTTTAGTATGATAAACTTGAATCATTAATTAACTTATTTAGATACTAAATTCTTCTAGAAATTTTTTATTTTTTTACTTTTTTTTTATTTTTTTAGAATTTTTCTAATTTTTGTTGAGAAAGAGACCAATTTGCTCATTTTTAAATTTGACATCAATCTATTATTTGAATTGTAAAATCCAACTCGATTCAAACTCAAAACTCGAATTACTTATTCGAGTCGACTCAAATAATTTGAATAACTTGATTCGATTAACTTGAAATTCATTTTTTTTTCGAATCAAATCAAGTTTTGCTCACCCCTGACAATTCGTCCCTATATTTTTTCGTTTTGAGCAATTTAATTTTTTTTCTTTTATGTTCTTTTAACTTTCCTTTTTTTTTTCATTCTCTTCTGCTTCACTCATCATCAATCATCGTTTTAACGAACTAATTTGGATCTCTCAATGACCTAGTCCACAAGCTCGCCTCACTCGAATACCTCACCAGTCGTGACATATGGCAGTCCACCCTCAACAAAGTTATTCGAGCCCGTTCCCTTAACTTCTTAACCACCCCCACGACCACCTTATCTATCCTACCTACAACATTCTCGCCCTCCCGAAATTATGTTGTTTCATGGATTTTTCAAATGAGCTCTACACTCTCAATGACTAAAACAATCACCATACGAAACTTATCCTTAATTTTACCGAAACCAGTTTGATTCCATGCTCCCTTTCTCTCTTCGGTTCATCCATGCTTGACTTCCAATCAAGCTTCCTTAGAAATATCTAAGAAGTTTTAGATCAATTTTATTGTTTGCTTAATTTTATTCGTTAGAAAATAAAAAAAAAGGAAATGAATAATCTACATGATTATGTAAAAGTTTGGAAACAGGCAAAATTTGTTTTGAAAATAAAGAATTCAATTTATGTTTAGATTTGATTAATGATATGGTTTTTCATATTGATTAGTTAGATTCAATTTTAGTTTCAAAATTAAGTTATATTCAAATCGAAATTTGATTGAGAATGATTGATATTCGGTTTGAGTGAAATTCAATTTATGAATCATGTGAAAGAAACAAGGGCTTGGTTGACTATTTTGATAGTTTACCCTTTAATTTTTGCCTCTTTTAGCCCTTAAACTCACCCTAAAATGATGGAAAAGTTAACGCTTGACATGGCATATACTTAGTCACGTTAGCAATTAATTAATTTTTTAAAAATTAAAAACATTAAATTATTTTTATTTTTAATTTTTTTTAAAAAATAATTAATTGTTGATATGGCCTCTACATGTAATGCCACATCAGTAAAGTTAACAAATGTTTAACTTTTCTCTCCATTTTAAGATGATGTAATTAATTTAATATAATTTTTATATAGTAAAAGATTGTATTAAATGAAAAAAAGTTGATATATTTAAGTAGAAAAGGTTAAAAATATTTTTTTTAACTTTAATAAGATAATATATTGAAGATTGAAGTCTCTTTTATCAAATAGTGAGATTTTGTTTAATTTATTCCTAAGCCAAAACAACACGCAGTCAAAAAACTCAACTTTGATATTTCGACTGAAGATATTTGGTATTTCCTGTTGAAAGAAAAAGGTTTAATTCTGTATCCAGTCCTTATATTCTTTGAACTTTTGGAATTTATATCCCTCTACTTTTATTTTGAGAAACTTAGTCTTAATTTGTTTGATTTAAAAATTAAAATGTTTTTTTTATAACATATAAAATCAAACAAATAACACTAGTAAACAATCTATGTTAATTTTGAATATGTGATGTTTTATTATTCAAAGTTCTTATTTAAAAATTAAATTCTAATTAATAGCACATTTAAATTTTAAAGAGACTAAATTCTTGAAACTGAAAAACTAGAGTGTTAAATTTTAGAAATATAAAGAGTAGAGGGACTGAAGACGGAATTAGACCAGAGAAAAATATGATAAAAAAAATCTAAAAAAAACAGGGACTGAATGCAAAATTAAACTAAATAAAATTTTGTTGAGAGTGGGATTTGAACCCACGCCCTTTCGGACCAGAACCTTAATCTGGCGCCTTAGACCAACTCGGCCATCTCAACCTTGTTGACCAGGATCCTAAAGTAACTTAAATATATTTTTCATAAATAAAATCTTTCTATTGCCTTAGAAGGCACTTTATCAATGTACCACCCTCTCCGACATATTCTTGTTTTCCCTCGGCTGTATTTTATTTAGTAAACAAAAAAGAAAGAAAAGAAAGATGGTGGACTTATAATTGTGTTTAACTTATTACACATACATAAAACTTTTAACTTATTAATTAATAACTTATTTTGTGTCTAAATTATCAATCCTAGTGTTTATTACATACTCACCTATTATGTCTATTGCATCCGGCTTCATTGAGTTCTAGGACGGGTCAACGGTGGTTACCCCTCAGCATGGCGAAAGTATTGTTCATTTAAGTACTTGTTAATACTGTGTGTATGCATCTGTTATGATCCTATGAACCTCTACCAAGCAACAAAAAATTGCTAAGAGCGATTTGGATTTGACAACCTGCTATATTAATGCATGTTATATATTAAACTTCTAGCCATCGTTTTTCTTTTGATTTAATTTTTAAACTATTCATAACTCCTAAACTTATAAAAGAAATATTTTGTGTTTAAGTATATTCGAACCATAACTTAAAATTCTTAGTGATGTAAAACTAAGTCAACAAGATTTAACTACCTTTAACTCTTAATTACAAGCTCAACCACTTGGTTTCCATAAACTCAAACATGTTTGAGACTTGTAGCTTGTAGCTACCATATTTTATAAGTTGAGAGAGGAGCAGGGGGGAAAGCAAGAAAGGGAAAGCAAGAAAGGAACCAAAAGGCTGGAAGATGGTCGGAAAGAGGAACTATGTATTGAGCACCAAAAGTAAGGGGGGGGGGGTATTTTAGATTCGTGAGTTGTGACTAGTGTGCCCACTTTATCTTGAAGGAAATGTCAATGCATTGAAGTTAGGACTCGGAGGCATATTCCCCCAGCAGTTGCATTAAAATCACTTTCATAAAGCGTTTAAAAGCAAAAGCTAAACCTAGTGGAAATGTGGAGAAACCAATCTCACTCCATTATTCCCCCCCCCCCCTCTCTCACACACACTCATAGGAACGTTTATAGGTGAAGTTGGGCTAAGTTTAATTTAAATTTATTTATAATATTAGTAACATTCACATCTGTTTATATTCTCTCGACCTTTAAATAGGAGGATACACTACAACAATTTGGACTTTTAGCGGCGTTTTTTTAGGCCTTTAGCGGCGTTTTTAAGCGCCACTAATAGTCTTTGCGGTGCTTTTAAAAACGCCACAAAAAACACCGCTAAAAGAGGCGTCGTAAATGTACAGCCCAATTATTGCCCGGGGCCCAACAAAAATTCAGACAAAATATAACCCAATTAAAAACAGTCCAAAAATGTCCAAAAAAAACATAACCCAAAACCTGAAAGGCCCAATAGGCCCAAAACTAAAGAATACCAGGAAGAAGCTAGGGTTTTGGAAACCCTAGCAGCGCCGCGCGCGTGGAGACACGCGCACCACCACTCGCTCCACCTCTCCCTGTTTTCAGCCACCACTGTCGGCCACCACCCATGACCTGCGAAAGAAGACAAAACGACAGCAGCGATTGGCAACGAAGGAGAAACCTATTGTATATTTTATTTTCCAACTAGTTCTTCAGATCCGGTTATAAAAACCAAATGAAAACATTGTAAGAGGGGGCTTTTTTTTGAATCGAAAGCAATAATAAGATATATCTCAAAATAGTTACAAAGAAATCAACACAAACAATAATAGAAAGAGATCAAGCACGAGAGAAAATCGAAAACGCGAATCAGGTTTGTGGTATTCGAAGGTATTATTTTTTTCTTTTTTATATATTTCGAATCTTTTTCTTTCCTTTCCTTTTATGCACAATATATATATATATATATATATATATATATATAAAGATTGTAAATAATAAAAAAATAAAAAAAAACTTACCTTTGCGAGTTTAGGCCACCGTACACGGTGGCCGGCGGCGACGGTGGCTGGACGGAGCTCTCGCTGGAGGATAGGCCTTGCAGAGAGAAAAGGAGAAGGGGGGGAAGCCCTTTTTTTTTAGAGTAAGTTGCACAAATGAAAAAAAAAGGGGAAAATGGGTTTTATAATAGAGTGAAACGGCGCCGTTTTGGGGTTGGGTGCCAAGGCGCCAAAACGACGTCGTTTTGGTCCCAACCCGCGCGCACGACCCGACCCGGCCAGGGGATCCGCGTGTTTTGCTCAAAAGGGGAATTTATGCGCGCAATCCTTCCGCTTTTTCATAGTTTTGCAATCAAGTCCTTCTTTTCTTTTAATTTTGCCCCCTTTAATTCTCCCGTCTCAATTTGATCCTTATTGGAACGCTGCGTTTTGGATTATAGGGTTTATTTCCATTTCAGTCCTTTTTGGTTAAGCGCGTGTTACGTTTTAGTCCCTAATACTCTTTCCTCTTTAATTTATTGCTGTTTTAACCCCCTTAATTTTATTTGGATTACAATTTAGCCTTTTCTTATCTGATTTTTGTAATTATACTGTTATTGTTATTTTTATTAATTTCAACTAATTTATTATTATTATTATTCTTATTATTATTATTATTATATTAGTATATTGTATATATTTCGTATCACTACCATTGTTATCTTATTTATATTATTATACTGTTATTATTATTATTACTATTATTGTTGTTATTATTATATCTACAATTATTATTATTATTATATTTATCATACTTATATTATTATATTATATATACCTCGTATCATTATTATTATCTTAGTATTATTACTATACTATTATTATTACTAATTATTATTATTATATTATCATTATGTTGTACATAATAATAATAATAATATATTATTATTATTATATATATATAACTATTATACTATTATTATATTATTATTATTATTAATATTATTATATTTACTATCACCATTGTCGTTTTCATTATTATAACTATATTATTATTATGTTTACTACTATTATTATTATTATATTGTACACATTTTGGCATTATTATTACTTTACTACTATTACTATATTATTATATATATTTTGTATCACTATTATTATTATTATACTACTACTACTATTATTATTATTATTATTATTATTATTACTATTATTATATTTTACACTATTATTATTTTTATACTTACTATTCTCTCTATAGCTACTAACATTTTTTAGTTTTTTTTTTTTATTTATTGTTACTGTTTTAATATTATCCTTTTTTGTTTTTGTTTTTATTATTGCATCTTTTATCATCATGTGTTGTTAATTTCTCGTCTTCGTCATTTCATGTGGATCAACGGTTTTAAATCGCAATCCGACATTTTTAATTCATACAATAGAGGTAATATTTGTGCGTTTAGAAGGCCGAAAAATTACACCCTAACGTGTTGGGTGTCGATCTTTTTGTTCGACTAAATATTCAAATATCCTTTTCTCGTCGAAGATGATCTCAGTGTCGAAATATAAGGGTGTTATATCCTAACGTATTGGGTATGATACTTTTATTCCTTTGAAGTGAGATAATCTTAAGATTTAATCCCGAATAGACGAATTTTATTCTTTTCAATTTTTTACCCTAAATATTTTCAACTTTTCGACATCAGGACATTGATCAATCAATTTGGTACCGATTTCGGGCATTGCGAGGGTGCTAATCCTTCCTCGCACGTAATCGACTCCCGAACCTATTTTTCTCGAACATTCGTAGACCAAAAGCATCGTTTTAGTAAACCAAAATGTTTTATTAAAACAAAGGTGATTCGATCACACCTAATAAAAGATCGGTGGCGACTCCCGTTTTTATTCGTTTTCAAAACCCAAAGTCGATTTCTGTTTTTTTTCAAAAATGGTTACGACAGCTTGGCGACTCCGCTGGGGACGGTTGAGAGAGTCAGGCCATAAATTGATTGATCTTTGTCCTTGTGATTGAAAACTCGGAAAATTGTTTTTTTTTACAAAACAAAAAAATCATGTTTCATTTGATATATCTGTTTATGTGTTAATTACAATAATGTCGAGTCTCATAATTCTTAAACTTGCATTGCATGACCGTTGTGGTCACACCTTTTAAGTGGAGTAAGAAACTAAGCCTTCGTGAGGTTTTCACCTCCGCATGGGCTAGTGGATTGCTTCCGGGATACATCTGTACCTATGTGCTTCGTGAGGTCTTCACCTCCGCATGGCTATAGGGAAATGTATCCCCCTGAACTGAACTCGGTCCGTATGAGCCTATAATGGGTGAGGATTGAGGAATCTGCTGGTTCAGGTACCCCTCTCTAGAACTAAACCTCATGTAGAAGCCCTAGAGTCTACCCTAGGTAGAACGTCGAAATAGTTACCCAGATAAGTGTGTGATGATATTTTGTTTGTTTTGATATGCAGTACTGACTCGTGTTGATTTGTTTGACTTGCATGACATACCATATAAAGAGGTGTCAATTTCTGTTCGGTTGCTGAGATAGGAAGTTTGCTATGGAAAACGACTTTCTTGATAAAGTAGAAGACAATGCGGTTGTGCGCGCGTGGTCAGAAAAGTTACAGTTGGAAAAAGGAGATAGCTTAGTTGAAGGTCATACGTCGGAGCTGAGGGACTTTACTCGTGTCAGTGTAACACAAAATGAGCTTCAAGAGTTGCGAGATATCTAGATCCATTGGGAAGATGAAGCTAAACAGATGTTCCGCCACCGTTACGGCGACATCTCTCACTTATTGGATGTTAAGATAGATAGACACCTGTTTCGGGCTCTGGTCCAGTTTTGGAATTCTGCATACAGTTGTTTCACTTTTGGGAAAGTGGATTTGATGCCGACAATAGAAGAATATACCACTTTACTTTGTATTCCCGGAATACAAGTCGACAAGGTTTATATTAGGCCTGCCTATGTCCCTTCTTTGGCAAAGAAGTTGATGAAAATTACGGGAATGAGTGAACAGTGGATCTCGACCAAGATTCAACAGAAAGGTGAAGGGAGATGTATTCCTTGGGTAAATTTAAGGGATTTGATTCTAACACATCCTGATGTGAGAAGGAAAGTTGATATCTTCGCCTTAAGCCTCTACGGGTTAGTCGTCTTCCCAAAAGCCCTGAGACATATAGATGAAGCAGTAGTGGATCTATTCGACCGATTGGATAAACAAGTCACACCTATCCCGGCAATTCTTGCGGAGACTTTCAGATCATTAAATGCATACTGAAGAGTGGGAGAAAGAAGGTTTATCGGATGCGCACAGCTATTGATAGTATGATTTCATGGGCATCTTTGGAAGATGGATAAAGTTTCTTGTCGACCCTTTTATAAGGATTATTCACCGATAAAAGAGGAAGTAGCCGTGTCAAGACGAGAAGATATAACGGAAGAAAGATGGAGGACAATTCTTCAGAATCTTCAAGAAGGAGACATTGAGTGGAGAGCTCCATGGATGATGCCTGGAGAGATCCTTTACAGATGCGGAGACTTTAGTTGGGTCCCTCTACCCGGAATTTAGGGAGTCATCGGGTATGCCCCTTTGCTAGTAGCAAGACAATACCAGTCTAGACAGTTCATGCCAGCAACACATGGGTTGGATCGAAGAAGATTAAGGAAATTGCAAATGCTTGGAAGCTAATCTACCGGATGAAGAGGTTGACTGTGGGCGAAATGGCGACTTCTGAGTATACAGTGTGGCTAAACAAAAGAATCAACGACAATATCTCGAGACCGAGTTCAGATAATGCTCAATCTATGGAGGAACGGTTGCAAATGATACCCACGGAGCTAGAAATTATAAAGCAAGATTTTGTACGGCGGAGTTCAGAGCTCAAAAAGAAAATTGAACAGTTAGAAGAAGAGAAGATGCTTCTCAAGTTAGACGTAGATGGACAAAAACCGGAAGCTGAGAAACTAAGAAAGGAGAAAAGGAGGATAGAGGAAGACCGAGATGACCTGAAGATGCAATATAAGAAGATACGTTTGATAATAAAAAATGCCGGGTTAGGAAAAACTCCGGAGCAATGGCGACGCGAGATCCAAGAGGAAGAAGCCAAGACTAGCCATTGGGAGGAAAAGTTCCAGGAGACGCAAACACAAAACGAGATTCTGAGAAAAGACAAAGAAAGACTAAAAGCTAGGGTGGCTGAGCTTGGACGGTCCCTACATCACCACCGAAGTCGCGACTCGGAAAACGAGTCAAAGTTAAGCTTAATTGAGGAAATGAAAGGTAGAATTGAAGAGTTAGAATCGGCACTACACGGTTGCGAGCTCCGAATTGAGCTTTTGAAAGCAAGAGAAGGGCATTGGGAAGAGGAACTTCATCATTCCCATAATCAAGTTAGAGACCGAGACTACATCATGGGTGAGGCCATAAATCAAATTCGAGGGGTCACTGAGCATTTACAAATGTTGGCAGCGGAGGCAGAGGTCTTAAGTGTTATGTACGAATCACGGACCAACCGAGGACGGGAATTAGCTTCACTACTTTGAAAGATTAGAGATCTAGGCGCTAAGGCCAAACCATATCTGTAATCTCTTTATGTAAAGAGCTTCGTTTTCTAAGAAAATTTTCTATGGGGAATTGAATCAGAGTTAACACCTTTTGCATTCATAACATGCATTTGCATTGCATTCCATACAACAGCATCATATCACCCCAATCATCCAATAAGACTAAAAATTGTATAACTTACAGTTCGACATTACGGATCTGGAATCGCGTCACCCTTATAGAACCCGATTAAGAACTAGAGCCATGGATGCTGAACTCAACGAAAGAATCGAAAGAATGGAAAGAATCCAAGGACAGTTGCAAGAGCAGTTGGCCTAGTCGCAGCAAGAAACAAGGGGCCTGATGGTGAAATCCAGGGAAGAATCACTTGAGCACAAGGACCAAATGGCCAAGCTAATGGAGATGGTGACGACCCTGGTCAAAGGAAAAAGACCTGTGCAGAGTCCTGATATTACAGAACCCCATTCGAGAGTCAATCAGAGTCCACTCCATCCCCCAGGATTTACTCCACCTCACACCCAGACAGTACCAGGAGGTTGGCCTCAAAGGGAATCTACAGGCCTGGAACAACCATCTGTACCACCACCTGCTCATCTAGGACCAGGAATATTCGTATCAAACCCCGGGGCTAACCCTGCTGACCCTATTGTCCAAGATTTGGATGATCTTATGGAAATAGCCAAGCTAAGAATGAAAGATCAGGATGCTCAGGACAAGTATAAGGATCTGGAAGAAAAACTCAGGGCGATAGAGGGAACTAGAGTCTCCTCTGCAATGAGCGCCAAAAAGCTCAGTTTGGTTCCCGATCTGGTTTTGCCTCTGAAATTTAAAGCACCAGACTTCGAAAAATATGATGGAACAAGGTGTCCAAAGGCACATCTTATCATGTTTTGTCGAAAAATGGTTGGCTATGTGAACGAAGACAAGTTGTTAATACACTGCTTTCAAGATCGCTTGATCGGGTCAGCCCTCCGATGGTATAATCAGCTCGGCAGAGAGAGGATCCAATCATGGGATGACTTAGCTTCAGTGTTCTGTGAGCAATACAAGCACGTTTTCGATATAGCACCCGATCGACTAACGCTACAGATGATGGAAAAGAAGCCATCAGAGACTTTTAGACAATACGCTCAAAGGTGGAGGGACGTCTCGGTTCAATTAGAACCCCCACTAACTAAAAATGAGATAACGGTCCTTTTTATTAACACTTTAAAGGCACCGTTTTATGACAAGTTAGTGGGAAATGCCACAAAAGACTTCGATGATATCGTAATATCAGGGGAACTCATTGAGAATGGCATAAAGAGTGGAAGGATAGAAGGTTCCGAGAGCTCGAAGAGGTCAGCACTTGTAAAGAAGAAAGAACCTGAAACCCATATGGTGGGAACTGGGGACCACTACGCTTCCAACCCATACCCAATCCAACCACGACCTCAATTCCGCCCACCCCCAAATTTCTATTTTCCTCCTCAAAACCTCTACTACCAAACACCTCCTCCTTATCCCGTCTATGCCACCGATGTCCAAAGACCACTCATCATATTCTCACCAAATACCATGATCGCTCCAAGCCAACCCAAAAATGAACCAAGGCCGACAAGACCCAATCCCGAAAAACCTCAGTTTACCCCTATTCCCATGTCATACGGAGAATTATGCCCAAAATTACTGGAGAAACAATTGATATCACCGCATTACATAGCACCATTGAAACCTCCATACCCTAAATGGTACGATCCTAATGCTAGCTGCATGTACCATGCTGGAAACCGGGGGCATTCCACAGATAATTGTCTAGCCTTTAAAAGAAAGGTTCAAAGTCTTATTGATGCGGGCATTTTACGATTTGATGGGGTCAGTAATTTGGCTGGAAATCCACTCCCTAACCATCCCGTAGGGAACGTGATGTGGTGACACAGGAAGATAGGTGGCAAGCCAAAAGTCGTGTCTCCGAGATAAGGACACTTTTGAGGAAAGTGTGGGAAATAATGACTGAAAAGGGTTTGCTCAGCAGAAGTTTCAAGAAGGAAAACATGGAAGGTCAAAGTTTTTGCGTTTTTCACTGTAGGGAAGGACATCACATCCAATCGTGTGAGGAATTTAAAGAACTACTTCAAGGTATGATGAACAATAAGGAGGTTGAGATCTGTAATAAGAAGGAAGAGATTGACAAAAAGGATATATGTGCTTCCGAGGGTCAATCATCAGGTCCCCCTTATAGTGCTGACCGACCCTTGGTAATCTACTACGAAGCAAAGAAGGAAGAGGTGAAACCAAAGATGATAATCAAAGTACCAACTCCGTTCCCTTACAAGGATGACAAAGCAGTGCCTTGGAAATACGATGTCAACATTACCATGCCCAAAGCTACGAATGGAAGTGTTAGCGAGGTAGGGCATTTTACCCGCAGCGGGAGGTGCTATTCTCCCGAGGTGGTTGAACCAAAAAAGAAAGGCGTCGACTCGAGTCAAAAAGGAAAAGCACCAATGCATAAGGCGGTAGTCGAGACTGAAACCCCATCCGAACAGGAGATTAAAAGACCCGTGAATAAGGACGAAGCACATGAATTTTTAAGGTTTATCAAGCACAGCGAGTATAACATCGTGGAGCAATTGAATATGCAACCGGCAAAGATCTCAGTGTTATCTCTATTGTTAAACTCAGAACCACATCGAAACGCTTTATTAAGAGTGTTGAACCAAGCATATGTGCCGAGCAACGTACCCGTTGAAAAGCTTGATAGGTGGGCAAACAACTTAAACACGGATAATTTCATCTCTTTCAGCGATGATGAGATACCACCAAACGGTAGAGGCTCTATCAAAGAATTACATATTACGACCTATTGTAAGGGTTACATAGTACCGAGTGTGCTTATTGACAACGGGTCTGCGCTCAATGTCATGCCGTTGGCTACGCTTTCCAGGATGCCAGTTGATATGTCCTATCTAAGGCCTTGTCATTCCGCGGTAAGAGCGTTTGATGGGACACGACGAGAGGTTATGGGAAGGATCGAGATTCCTCTAGAAGTGGGCCCATGTACATACGATATTGAGTTCCAGGTCATGGACATCGTGCCTTCATATAACTGCCTCTTATAGAGGCCTTCGATCCATTCCGCCGGGGCAATCCCTTCGTCTCTCCATCAAAAGATCAAGTTTGTCATAGATAACCGTTTGGTCACGGTCACTAGTGAAGAAGACATCATTGCATCTGTCTCGACTGACGCGCCCTACATTGAAGCAAATAAAGATGCAGTAGAATGCTCCTTTCGCTCCTTCGAATTTATCAATGCTACATTTGTTACTGAAGAAAGCAAGATTCCCACACCCAATTTGTCGAGGAATACTAAGATGGGAATCAAGCTGACTGTGGGAAAAGGAGCCCGAGCGAGGAAAGGGTTGGGAAAATACCAGCAAGGAATGGCCAGAGCACTAAAACCAATACACCATAAGGCTCGATAGGGTTTGGGATTCAATCCCGATGCGTGGCAAAGAAGGAAACAGTTACAAAAAAAGCAAGAAAGGAGGATTGCGAGAGCCTCAGGTCGGGAATTAGAATGGGAGCCCATAATGTATCCGCCTTTGTCGAAAACATTTACATCGGCAGGAATTACATACCCGAGAAGAGATGATCCACAAAGCATGATGTCATGGATTGAAAGGGGCCTACAGGACTTCAGTATAAACGTCATTAACAAAGAGAATAATGCAGTGGAAGATATTTCAGCGATACGCCCTTGCCCCCTGGATTCATCCGAACAATTGGACTGCCGTGGATCTCCTCGTAATTTCCAAGTCTTCTCCAAAGTAACGCTCAATGCTGACTTTTTGTATGCCCCTAAGCTGTAGGGGAATCTGTTATGAGAGTTTATGTTTAGCTTTTAAATGAAACATGAATAAAGATGCATTTTGTCATGGTCTTTTCATTCTCATCGGCTCCATATTTATTTCCTTTTTTTATAACCTGTCCCTATATATCCCGTATCGTCGTATCACGTTTATAGGATCCGCTACCTTGATACCCCTCTATAGTTTCTTGTTCATCTACCTTTCAGGTGCTCAGATATCAACGACGCGAACAATCCTGTTACAAGTCCTAAGATCGATTTCGAGAAAGCCATTTGTGTGGGAGAATTCGAGGCTGAAGAAGATGCTGAAGATTTTGTCTCCTCCCCAGACTTACTAAGAATGGTAGAACAAGAGGATGAACAGATTTTGCCCTATCGAGAATCTGTCGAGACAGTGAATTTGGGAAGTGAAGAAAAGAGGCAAGAGGTGAAAGTTGGGACCCCTATGTCAGAGGACGCCAAACGTGATCTGATAGCCTTGCTTCATGAATACAAAGATGTGTTCGCATGGTCGTATCAAGATATGCCAGGTTTGAACGAAGATATAGTGGTCCATAGACTCCCATTGAAACCAGAATGCAAGCCTATCCAACAGAAGTTAAGGCGGATGAAGCCTGAAATGCTCTTAAAGATAAAGGAAGAAGTAAAGAAACAATTTGATGCTGGCTTCCTTCAAATCTCTAGATATCCAGAATGGGTGGCTAATATAGTCCCAGTACCGAAGAAAGATAGCAAAGTGCGAATGTACGTGGATTACCGTGATTTGAATCAAGCAAGCCCTAAAGATAATTTCCCGTTGCCACACATCGATACATTGGTAGATAACATGGCAAAGCATTCGTGTTTCTCCTTCATGGATGGATTTTCGGGCTACAATCAAATCAAGATGGCTCCCGAAGATATGGAGAAAACTACATTCACGACAATGTGAGGGACATTCTGCTACAAAGTGATGCCGTTCGGACTAAAGAATGCCGAGGCAATATACCAGAGAGCCATGGAACATTGTTTCATGACATGATGCACAAGGAAATATAAGTCTATGTCGACGATATGATCACCAAATCTCGAGGGGAAAGAGAGCATGTCGAGAACCTCCGGAAGTTGTTTGAAAGACTGAGAAAATTCTAACTGAAGCTTAACCCAGCCAAATGTACCTTCGGGGCTACCTCTGGAAAATTACTGGGGTTCATCGTTAGTAAGAAAGGTATCGAGGTTGACCTGGTTAAAATAAAGGCCATACAAGAACTACCGCCTCCGCGCACACAAAAGGAAGTCAGAGGATTTCTAGGGAGGCTGAACTACATCACTCGATTCATTGCTCAACTTACCAAGTAGTGTGATCCGATTTTTCGACTCCTTCGAAAACACAATCCTGGAGAATGGAACGAGGAATGTCAAGAGGCTTTTGACAAGATAAAGTAGTATTTGTCTAGTCCCCCGGTGCTAGTACCTCCAACTCCTGGAAGATCACTAATACTATATCTGACTGTATTCGAAAACTTAATGGGTTGCGTCTTGGGGCAACATGATGAGTCCGGAAAAAGGGAACAGGCGATCTATTATCTCAGTAAGAAGTTCACAGAGTATGAAGCAAAGTATCCGTCAATCAAAAAATTCTGTTGTGCTCTGGTCTGGGCAACTCGGAGGCTCAGACAATATGTGCTGTATCATACGACGTGGTTGATTTCAAAGCTGGACCCAATAAAATACATGATGGAATCGCCTGCACTCTCAGGAAGAATAGCACGATGGCAGATCCTACTATCGGAATATGACATCGTATACGTGAGCCAAAAATCGATTAAAGGAAGCACAATAGCCGATTTCTTAGCAACTCGAACAACAGAGGAATACGAGCCATTGAGATTTGACTTCCCAGACGAAGACTTGATATGCGTTACGGGAAAAGAATGTGAATCGCCGAAAGAGAAATCATGGAAAATGAGTTTTGATGGTGAGTCAAATGCATTGGGGCATGGGATTGGAGCAGTCTTAGTGTCACCAGAAGGGGATCATTACCCCTTTACTGCCAGATTAAATTTCTTCTGTACCAACAACATGGCAGAATATGAGGCTTGCATCATGGGACTTCGCGCAGCTATCGAGCAGAACGTCAAGGTCTTAGCGGTCTCCGGGGACTCGATATTGGTGATTTACCAAATCCGTGGAGATTGGGAAGTAAGAGACTCAAAGTTGGTCAAATATCGCGATCTTGTTGCGGAATTGGTTGAAGAATTCGAAGAAGTGACTTTTAATTACTTCCCACGGGAAGAAAATCAATTGGCTGATGCCCTGGCCACCTTGGCTTCAATGTTCAAAGCAAACCGAGAAACAGAAATAATACCTCTCCAGATGAGCAAATATGAGGCCCCTGCGCATTGTTTTAGCATTGAAAACGAGGCAGATGGACAACCATGGTTCCATGATATCTTAGAATATGTCAAGAATCAAAGATATCCCGAGCAAGCAAACGAGAACGACAAGAGAACGATCAGAAGATTGGCAGCAGGATTTGTTCTCGATAGGGACATCCTATACAAAAGAGGGAAAGATCAAATGCTCTTGAGATGTGTGGATACTGTTGAAGCCAGAAAGATACTCAAAGAGGTCCATGAAGGAGTTTGTGGAACGCACGCCAATGGCTTCACTATGGCCAGGCAGATTATAAGGGTCGGTTATTACTGGTTGACAATGGAAAGCGACTGCATTAGTTACCACAAAAGTTTCATAAATGTCAAGTTTATGGCGATAAAATTCATGCAGCACCTTCGCCTCTTCACGTAATGACTTCTCCGTGGCCTTTTTCTATGTGGGGGATGGATGTTATATGGCCAATTTCCCCAAAAGCATCTAATGGACATCGATTCATTTTTGTGGTCATAGATTACTTCACAAAATGGGTAGAAGCTACTTCATTTGCCAATGTGACAAAGACCGCAGTTTGCAAGTTCTTAAAAAGGGAGATCATATGTCGATACGGTATGCTTGAGAGAATCATCTCAGATAATGCCTTGAACCTGAACAATAAGATGATGAAGGAAGTGTGCGAACAATTTCGAATAAAGCATCATAACTCATCACCCTATCGTCCAAAGATGAACGGGGCGGTAGAAGCCGCTAACAAAAATATCAAGAGAATTATTGGGAAAATGACCGAGACGTATAAAGACTAGCACGAGAAGCTACCATTTGCTCTATATGCGTATCGCACATGTGTACGGACTCCACGGGGGCAACTCCTTTCTCTTTGGTCTATGGAATGGAAGTTGTACTACCCATTGAAGTTGAGATCCCCTCCCTGCGAGTCTTAATGGAGTCGAAACTAGAAGAATCGGAATGGGTCCGAGCTCGATATGACCAATTGAACCTGATTGAAGAAAAACGCCTAAAAGCAATCTGTCATGGACAAATGTACCAGAAAAGAATGATCGCCGCCCATGACAGGAAGGTGCGTCCAAGAGAATTTCGCGAAGGAGAACTCGTCCTGAGAAAGACTCTCCCGATACAAAAAGACTTCCGAGGAAAATGGGCACCGAATTGGGAAGGACCATACGTCGTAAAGAGAGCTTTCTCAGGTGGAGCTTTGATTCTCATTGAAATGGATGGGAAGGAGTTACCAAATCCGGTAAACTCAGACGCCGTGAAGAAATATTAGGCCTAAAAAAAATCAAGATGAAAACCCGAAAGGGCGTCCTAAGGAAGCAAATTTGGGCCGAAAAAGTAAGAATGGTTTGAACAAGGAGTCAAACGGCGAGATTATAGTATTGAAGCGGACTCTGAAGCTTAAGAATCTTCTACACGAAAAATCTTGCTCGGAAAGGTTCAGGATGAAGAAACATGGAGAAGTTCATGCGTCGGATATCTAGAGCACTTACGACAACTGAACTTGTTTTCCTTTTATAATGCTTTCTTGATCGAGTTATTCCTTGTCAATTTTCTTTGCTTGTTGCTTTTGAAATAAATATAGATATGAGGTATCCCTTTTCCGCCTACTTTGCCATTTTCATGCATTTTATTTATGTTTCATTTTAGAGATAAATAGTGAAATTACACGCTCTAAACGAAAAGAATATTGAGCATTACCTGGATGAGAATTGGGTAAGTACGAGAGCCTCAAAGCAAGGACAAAGTTCAACAGGGGGCAAAGAAAAAAAAAAGGGATATACGAGAAACACGGATTACTCGTAGAACTTGAGGACAGGTACAAGACCTGAGAAAAGTCAAGAATCGAAATAATGAAGATGGGTCATCATGAGAGTCATAACGAGAGACACAGGACAAACCCAGGATGCATGGCATAGTCATGTAGGCATAAAAACATTTAAGACAAACACGTGCATATCATGATAATATGACGCATGACACATACAGATACGCCAGTAAAGCAAGAAGTCTCGACGATAGTTGTACCAAACCAAAGAAAAGAAAACATCCGAGTTCCACCAGATGATATATTTTGAGATTCCAGTTACATAAATCAACTCATATTGCGAGAGGAGAGTTGAGCCTCGGGTCACACCCTGAGGTGTCTTTTAATTTCTTTTCAAAATATCAACTCATATTGCGAGAGGTGAGTTGAGCCTCGGGTCACACCCTGAGGTGTCTTTTAATTTCTTTTCAAAATATCAACTCATATTGCGAGAGGTGAGTTGAGCCTCGGGTCACACCCTGAGGTGTCTTTTAATTTCTTTTCAAAATATCAACTCATATTGCGAGAGGTGAGTTGAGCCTCGGGTCACACCCTGAGGTGTCTTTTAATTTCTGTTCAAAAATCAGCTCATATTGCGAGAGGTGAGTTGAGCCTCAGGTCACACGCTGAGGTGTTTCTTTCAATGTTTTTCAAAATAGCAACTCATATTGCGAGAAGTGAGTTGAGCCTCGGGTCGCACGCTGAGGTATTTTCAATTTTTGATCTTCAATTTCTATTAGTTCAAAAAAAAATCAACTCATATTATGAGAGTGGGGTTGAGCCTCGGGTTACGCGCGGAGGTACTTACAGACGGAAGACTGAAGACGCCTTGAGCAAATTGGACGAAGAAGTTCCAGTGGACAAAGAAGATTGAGCAATAGCATTGGAGTAGACTGAAGATCGAAGCCTTCCCAAAGATAGCAAGGAAGCAGTTTGAAAAGTTCAGATTTATTTCCTTGAAGTCCCGGGGGAATAGATCAAAGATGAGAATCTCTTTTCCTTGAAATCACATCAAAGCCGATCGATGCGCTAGTTACTGTGCCCTTGAAGAGGCAATGGAATAGGAAAATTTATCTCCTTGAAGATACTAAGAATCAGTGAAGAGGATTAAAGCAACAAGAAACCATGGATTCGAATGAGGCTATCTTCAAAGAAGTCAAGACTCAGTGAGACCGGGCAAAATTGGTATTTCTTTAAGTCTTTGCTCCATTCCCGTTACATGACAATGAGCAAAGAGGGGCAGCTGTACAGCCCAATTATTGCTCGGGGCCCAACAAAAATTCAGACAAAATACAACCCAATTAAGAACAGTCCAAAAATGTCCAAAAAAATCATAACCCAAAACCTGAAAGGCCCAATAGGCCCAAAACTAAAGAATACCAGGAAGAAGCTAGGGTTTTGGAAACCCTAGCAGCGCCGCGCGCGTGGAGACACGCGCACCACCACTCGCTCCACCTCTCCCTGTTTTCAGCCACCACTGTCGGCCACCACCCATGACCTGCGAAAGAAGACAAAATGACAGCAGCGATTGGCAACGAAGGAGAAACCTATTGTATATTTTATTTTCCAACTAGTTCTTCAAATCCGGTTATAAAAACCAAATGAAAACATTGTAAGAGGGGGCTTTTTTTTTTTTGAATCGAAAGCAATAATAAAATATATCTCAAAACAGTTACAAAGAAATCAACACAAACAATAATAGAAAGAGATCAAGCACGAGAGAAAATCGAAAACGCGAATCAGATTTGTGGTATTCGAAGGTATTATTTTTTTCTTTTTTATGTATTTCGAATCTTTTTTCTTTCCTTTCCTTTTATCCACAATATATATATATATATATATATATAAAAGATTGTAAATAATAAAAAAATAAAAAAAAACTTACCTTTGCGTGTTTCGGCCACCGTACACGATGGCCGGCGGCGACGGTGGCCGGACGGAGCTCTCGCCGGAGGACAGGCCCTACAGAGAGAAAAGGAGAAGGGGGGAAGCCCTTTCTTTTTTAGAGTAAGCTGCACAAATGAAAAAAAAAAAGGGGAAAATGGGTTTTATAATAGAGTGAAACGGCGCCGTTTTGGGGTTGGGTGCCAAGGCGCCAAAACGACGTCGTTTTGGTCCCAACCCGCGCGCACGACCCGACCCGGCCAGGGGATCCGCGTGTTTTGCTCAAAAGGGGAATTTATGCGCGCAATCCTTCCGCTTTTTCATAGTTTTGCAATCAAGTCCTTCTTTTCTTTTAATTTTTCCCCCCTTTAATTCTCCCGTCTCAATTTGATCCTTATTGGAACGCTGCGTTTTGGATTATAGGGTTTATTTCCATTTCAGTCCTTTTTGGTTAAGCGTGTGTTACGTTTTAGTCCCTAATACTCTTTCCTCTTTAACTTATTGCTGTTTTAACCCCCTTAATTTTATTTGGATTACAATTTAGCCTTTTCTTATCTGATTTTTGTAATTATACTGTTATTGTTATTTTTATTAATTTCAACTAATTTATTATTATTATTATTATTATTATTATTATTATTATTATTATTATTATTATTATATTTTCTATGTATATAATTCATTATTGTTTTGTTTAACTAATTTTATTATTATTATTATTATTATTATTATTATTATTATTATTATATTAGTATATTGTATATATTTCGTATCACTACCATTGTTATCTTATTTATATTATTATACTGTTATTATTATTATTACTATTATTGTTGTTATTATTATATCTACAATTATTATTATTATTATATTTATCATACTTATATTATTATATTATATATACCTCGTATCATTATTATTATCTTAGTATTATTACTATACTATTATTATTACTAATTATTATTATATTATCATTATGTTGTACATATTATTATTATTATTATTATTATTATTATTATTATTATTATTATTATTATATTTACTATCACCATTGTCGTTGTCATTATTATAACTATAGTATTATTATTATATTATATACAATTTTATATCATTATTATTATTATTGTTATTATATTTATATTAATATATCGTATATATTGTGTATTATTATTACTATTATCATTACTATACTTATATTATTATTTGTACATATTTTGTATTATCATCATCATTATTATTATTATTATGTTTACTATTATTATTATTATTATATTGTACACATTTTGGCATTATTATTACTTTACTACTATTACTATTATTATTATATATATTTGTATTACTATTATTATTACTATACTACTACTATTATTATTATTATTATTATTATTACTATTATTATATTTTACACTATTATTATTTTTATACGTACTATTCTCTCTATAGCTACTAACATTTTTTAGTTTTTTCTTTTTTGATTTATTGTTACTGTTTTAATATTATCCTTTTTTGTTTTTGTTTTTATTATTGCATCTTTTATCATCATGTGTTGTTAATTTCTCGTCTTCGTCATTTCATGTGGATCAACGGTTTTAAATCGCAATCCGACATTTTTAATTCATACAAAAGAGGTAATATTTGTGCGTTTAGAAGGCCGAAAAATTACACCCTAACGTGTTGGGTGTCGATCTTTTCATTCGACTAAATATTCAAATATCCTTTTCTCGTCGAAGATGATCTCGGTGTCGAAATATAAGGGTGTTATATCCTAACGTGTTGGGTATGATACTTTTATTCCTTTGAAGCGAGATAATCTTAAGATTTAATCCCGAATAGACGAATTTTATTCTTTTCAATTTTTTACCCTAAATATTTTCAACTTTTCGACATTAGGACATTGATCAATCAATTTGGTACCGATTTCGGGCGTTGCGAGGGTGCTAATCCTTCCTCGCACGCAATCGACTCCCGAACCTATTTTTCTCGAACATTCGTAGACCAAAAGCATCATTTTAGTAAACCAAAATGTTTTATTAAAACAAAGGTGATTCGATCACACCTAATAAAAGATCGGTGGCGACTCCCGTTTTTATTCGTTTTCAAAACCCAAAGTCGATTCCCCTTTTTTTCAAAAATGGTTACGACAGTAAAATTTAGCTGCGTTTATGAGAAAAAAACGCAGCTAAAAGCCATGACTTTTAGCGGCGCCTTTTCCACAAACGCCGCTAAAAGCATGACTTTTAGCAGCGCTTTCCCAAAAACGCCGCTAAAAGTCATGACTTTTAACGGCGCTTTTCCCACAAACGCCGCTAAAAGCCACGACTTTTAGCGGCGCTTTTCACACAAACGCCGCTAAAAGCATGACTTTTAGCGGCGCTTTTTCACACAAACGTCGCTAAAAGCATGACTTTTAGCGGCGCTTTTCACACAAACGCCGCTAAAAAGCATGACTTTTAGCGGCGCTTTTCCCACAAACGCCGCTAAAAAGCATGACTTTTAGCGACGCTTTTCACAAAAACGCCGGTAAAAAGCATGACTTTTAGCGGCGCTTTTTCCACAAACGCCGCTAAAAGTCATAAAAATAAAAAAATATTATACTTTTAGCTGCGCTTCTCCCAAAAACGCCACTAAAAGTCATGAAAAATAAAAAAAATTAAAATATTATAGAAACGCCCAAAATCCAATTTCAAAATATATAATTTAATTTGAAGACGTATTAAAATGAAAATTCATGAACAAGACATATAAGGAATAACGATCGAGGTATATTAATTACCAATAGCATGATCAAAGAACTTAATCATCACATAAGAAAAACACATGGTTAGATTTTAATACATCATAACCATAATTGGTACAATTTTATACCCTAATTGTTGCACCAGCTGCAGTTTCCAGTTGAAGAACCTTGATTCCATTGACCTCCTCAGCCAATTTTATAGTTTAGAAATCAGAAATCCACCAGAAACGATATAGTAAGAAAGAGATACAAACCTTCGGGTTTAGAATGATCTCCATCTTAGTGCATCAGCTTCCACAAGCCTCTTGATGGCATTTAGGTTAACCCACCTGTACATTGACTGTTAGTACTAAGCCAAATAGACAGTTCTAACATGTTAAGGCAATATGACTTACAAATTGTTTGTATTGAAAATTTTAAAATTTTCTATAAACTTGAACTCATTGACCTGTTGCAATTTAATATTAGTGTTAGCAAACTTTTCTACCATAAAGATAGACCAATTGCAATTTAATATTAGTTTTAGCAAAACAAATCAGTGATTGAAATATTTTGTGCTTAAAAGAAATAATGGGAGAATTAAGAAAATGTTTAGCATAAACCAAAATTATATTTAACCTGTTTTATAAGACCAATCAAAAGACAAAAATAAAAGCTAAACGTCCAAGCATATATACCTAATATTGCATACATCTTTTGTTCTACAGTAACCTCACACCTTTTATAAAACAATACTGTTGTAATGAATCAAAAATTAATAAAACAATGTTAATAATTGGACCTCAATTTTAAAATCTAAAAAAATAAAGAGATTAAATTCTTAGAAATAAAAGTATAAGAACTAAATTTCTAATTAAAACTAGAAATAAAAGAAAAAAAACTAAGCATTTCCGTATAAAGTTCAAGTAAATTGCATAGAATGAAAGAAAATAAACAAGGAGAGGAGATAAGAACCAACTACAAAATTGATTTCGGAAAAGTCAAGATTTTCTAAGTTGGAATTTAAATATATTGCTAGTCCTCTTTATTTTTATTTTAAGTACTTATATCTGACACCCATGTCAGGCACACTTTTTAGTAATAGGTACGAAGACATAACTCCCCAAAGACCCCAAAAATATATGGAAATTATTTTACATAACCGTAAACATCACTCACACCTCAGTCCAGGTGACATAGGTTGTTGAAATACTTGCAAACCTAATAATTGCGAACTTGTAAACTCTAGCTGAAGGGAGAAAATAAATGTAGAATATGAAGTTCAATTTGCAGTACTTCAACTCTTATTTTCATTGAGATAACATACCTATGCTCCAGTAACAATTATCAGGTTTGACAGTTTGGAAAAGCTCCCCCTGAAAATATAAAGAAGTATGTGACTAGGATACAAACAAACTAAGATTTGCTCAAAAAGTACATGGACTAACTTACATCAATAATGGGAGGCTGGCCCTTAAGTCCAGCTTTTAGATGATTCTTCCTTATCTCGCATACAACAAACCTTGATTTTGTTCCATTGGGAACTGGAACATTGACAGTGACCTCTTAAAGGGACTGTGTCCAAGAGTACTTATCCAGATCAAGTCCACTGCCTTTGTTTGGAGCTGTCCAATATTTAGAAAAGTGTAATAAAATCACTTATGGAGCTTTAGCTGACAATAAGAAATATATAGCATAAAGAGATGTAAATATATATATATATTACTTGTTGTTGGAGTACTCATATAGACGGCCTCGACTGGAGAAGACAATGAGAGCAACTTCAGCATTACACAGGACTAACAGTTCATAAGCTTTCTTCAGCAGGCCATTCCTGCGCTTGCAAAAGGTAACCTGGCGATTTGTTGTGTTTTCAATCCTCTTTATCTCTATTTTTCCTCTTCCCATTCTCTTTGATCACTTGTACCTGCAAACACTACCCGATCTGCCTGTTTAGAATAATATTTACCTTTCGGGAAATAGATGATAAGTATGAATCAATGAAAATCTGAGAAGAAAAATGGTGTTTAGATGATAAGTATTCAATTTAACCATTTGCCAATAACTCTAGTTTCAGGCTTGGCTATCATAATCTCTACCTAACTAACAAGATAAAGTTCATCAGATGCTACTTATGAACAAATGTTTTTTTTTCTATCTATCACAAATTTAAATATTGCAATCTATAACACGAATTTCTGAAGTTTACTTTATAAGTCACCCTTTTGGCCAAGTTCTTTTAACTTTAGAAGCTATAGACAGTTGAGCTAGCTCAATAGTTTGTTTGCTTGAAAAGTTTGCATTAGAAATCACCATTCTGCCTAAGGCCTTTTGCCAACACTACTGATCATCTGAGCTAATGCAATTAAGAGGAAAGGAATGACAGAGCATTCTAATGGCCCACTTATTCCCATGATTATAGTATCCAACAAGGTACAAGTAAATATGGATATTTGTCTATGTCTTATAAGATGAGAATGCTATCCTTTCTCAACCTTCTATATCTGTTGGTCATCACTGAATAAAATAAAATAGTATGATAATACAATAAAAACTTGGATGTCTTTATTTCCTTACATGCACTCAAGTTTTTAAAATAAACAAGTCTAATAACATGGCAAATGCCATTAAGCATTGTTTCTTGATGAGTGGGTGAAGCCACATATGGGCTGAATCCTAAATGCCCAAATCAACTCTTGATAAGGGCAGACAAAAATCCAAAATTTCAAAATGGTGAACCTGATCTGCTACATATCCACAGACAGAGAACACCATCTAACCCCTGAATCAATTTATCAGAACCTATATCGTTCCACAAAAACAACAAAATGCATAAGGAATGATAATAAGCAATATTATCCGATTAAGTAATTATAAAAAAAGTGTATGATTATGTAAAGCACATGAAAGTACCTAGTCAGACAGATAAATTTTCCTACAAGCTTTCATTCTAAACTTTTAATTTCTTAATAAGAGCATAGATGATGGTCTAAATAATTTTCATAGAAAACGACAAAAAAGAAGAAAAATAAATATAAAAACATAATAAAAGCAGCAGAATAAGATAGCAAACAGGAATGTGCAAAATTATATTTCACAAATAATTCATATACAGAGCTTATATCATTGGAACTTGAACTATACAATAAATAGACACTTTCTATGAATATCTTTGATTGAAAGACAACAAGCACTCCACAGGGTTGTCAACTAAGGGTAGAAAGACAGATGATACCTTATTTTATGGTTAATTTTGAAGAGAATTGAGTTTTTAATTAGAGGCCAAATTTCACTTAAAATCAAATATGAGGACAAGGAAATATATTAAAAGCTATTCAGAAAAAAGGAAAACAAGGTGCTTTTATTCCTTATTACCAAATTTGAGCACAAAATGCTATTTATACCAAGATGCATTAAAATAGCCTCAGAACATTTGCTAAATATATACATTAACATTCAACTTTTAAAATACCTGACAAGATCTCCTTTTAGTGCAGCAGTGCCAGAATATTGTATGCTTATGTCATCCCCATGATTAGCCCACACTATATATGTCCAAAGATTTTTAACGTAAATTTCAGTTTACATGCTAGGAAACCGAATAGATATGTGCAATATACTGAGTAACAATACGTTAAGAATTAACATCAATTGAAAGCAGTTGAACAAATATATATATATATATATATATATCAACTGAAAGCAAATTATTATTATAAGGAATGGCAATATTCACATATTCTAAAGCATCTATCAAGCTTTGGATGTGAGCTAATGGTTTCTTCAGCTACAAAAACCCCAATCCTCCTAAGCTGAAGTTCCAAGATTTTCCTAGCTATCATGCTCTGCAGACATATATTAGCATGGTTACGGAAGTAAAGAACAGACACAATGTGGTAAACAAGAATAACATGTAATTACATGCATGTGTGCATACACCTCTCCTTGAGTATGTATCTTTCTCAGAGAGAAAGATCTATATTGCAACTTAAACAACAAAAGCAACATAGATACGAAAAGATAGTCCTCATACATCAAATTCTAAAGTTAAAAGAGTCATTGATTTAGTTACAATAAGCAATTTCAGATGTCAGAAACATCCATCTAGTATATATAATAATAGGTGGGATTCATTCTAGCACTTAAAATACTTCTTATGACATATCTGGTATTACTCATAGGCGTATCAACCATAGCACTCCCTGAATGAAGGTAACTCTTGAGGTTAAATCAGGGGAGTTGAAATTGTCACAGTAGGTAAGCATTAAGCTACCCGAAAAGAAAATGTCTGTTACATGTTTACCACTATAGACAAAGCCAAGATGTGAAATATATCTCTAGTTTATGTTAACTTACCTGTGTAATATTGGCGCTGTCTAAGCAATCAATGCAATTGGTCCTTACAACTCCAAATTGCTCCATTTTCTCACTCTCTTCATTCAAAATGAAGTACCTATCAGTTTCAGACAAACAATATTAATGGGCATATTTCAGTGTCATAACTCTAACCAGGGAAATAATATTTCAAAACCTATCCTTGCATAAGCAATGGAATCAAAACTACTCCAGGAATAGTTATGACATTGTACATGATAGAAAAGTGCAATTACAAACCCATACCCATTTTTCACAAGAAAATCTGCGATTTGGTCATAGAGGAAGGAAAGGCGCTCAAAATGAACATGTCCACAGATCTTAGTGAAATCAAAGTGCAGATATCTGCATGATCAGAGTCTTCGCATAAAACGTAACCACATCCAAAACCAAAAACAAAGAAATAAGAAACTAGATAGAAAGAAACTAGACCTTAAATCTTCACTAACTATGGGCTGCATTGCATTTGAGAACATAAGCATGGAAGAGGAGACTGTTCTGTCACAAGACTGAACCATCAATCGTTTCCCAAAAGAACAAAAAGCTCTGTATGAGACTGTTAATTTTACAGGCTCAGCTACTACCCAAATAATCTAGAGAATCAGAAAGATACAAATATATTATTCGATCAATCTTTGGAACAAAAAAAAGAATCACGATTTCTTTCTGATTCTCATAACTAAAAGACCTTAATGATCTAGTACGCCTAAATCTATAGTAGTAATGTGTTATAAAAATTACACTTGACATATAACAAGCCAATAATTTTAAGAGAAACGTAAACATGCATTCAGGGAATTCAGTGAACTGAATAATGGCTAAAAGATCTTACTATATTTGCAGAGTGGAACATGAAACACCCCAAACCCGGCCCACGAGCTTTTGACCAGATTTGGTATGTTCCTCAAGTAAACCGGTTTCAAATTCTTTTGCTACTTAGAGAAAAACTTGTGTGTTTTGAAAGAAAAATTGTTTTGGGTTGGGCTTGAGTTGAAAACGAGTTTATTTCATTAAAAATATTTTACTTTAGGTGACAAAACACTTTGGAGTTTATTTTTAAAATAAACTTACTTGATCCATAAATAATAGTTTGTAAACAAAATAAATTAAAGTAAAAAGAAATAAAGAAATTCAACTATGGCCTTATGGCCTTATTACATCAAATAAATCCCAAAATAAACTTAAAATACTTAAAATAAATTAAGCGTCCAAAGCGTAAATTTTCTTGCTGTGCATGGCCAACCCTAAGCTTCTGCCGAGCCCGGTCCATTACTGATCGTCACCTGAAAATAATATTTCCCCAACGGGGTGAGTCAACCAGACTCAATGTGTACATGACACTAAATCGTAATAGAATCAGGCATACAGTAATTATACATTCCAACATAAAATACAAGTTATGATGCATTCCCAAACCCAAACCTAATTGTCCATCCGCTACACACCCCCGTACCTGCCAAACACATCGTGGGGACTACTAAGTCGACCCTCCTTCCGCTACACACCAATTTCCGGGCTTAAGGCTCCGCATCTGTGGTTTTAGGAAACCACTTTTCAGATTACTGTGGTCTTAGATCACCACTTTTCAGATTACTGTGGTCGTAAGTCACCACTTTTCAGATTACTGTGGTCTTAAGTCACCACTTTTCACTTCCCCTTTCAATATACAACCAAATGCCCCATATACATTAATATGCATAATATACCATAATTCACATTCTTATCATATTCTCATGTTATGAATAACATATTTCATATTCCTAGTAGAAATAGGAAACGTACCTGAGTACTTAGTACCTTATCATGGTACCTTAGCCATGCTCATATTTTCATTAACATATATTTTAATACATGCAACCATAATTCATATTACAAAGTAGTGTGGAGTACACACCTGATTCGCTTAGCAAATTCCTTGAGATCTCGAAATCTGATCTACCGCTTGGATCCTTAATCCCTACATTTGATTAATCACCTACTAATTTAATAAAAAGCCATTCGGCCATAAATCCAAATCCTAGTAGGATTAGTATACTTAAAACCTACCTTGCTGTCGAATTGACTATAGTCAAATCCCGAAATTCACCGAATAACTAGGGAACACGCGGCCTATGGTGTACCTTCGGGAAAAGAACTTCTCCTTCCTTGTAGTCTACACTTAGTAAATCCCGAAAGATCCTTCCAAATTTCAGCAAACAAGATTTTAATGGGATTAATCCTAGATTTCGGCAAATCTAAAAGAAAAGACTAGAAATCAAACTTGTTCTTACCTTTGAAGAAATCGATAGCACCTAAGCTTGAAGCCTTTCCAAGATTCAGCTTTTGAACGGATTGGTAAGGAGAAATAGGAAGAAAAGAAAGATGAAGAGATTGGTTTGCTTTACTAGGGTTTTTGGTTTTAACAAAATAGCAGAGAAAAGAGAGAATTGGCTAGGAAAATTTCGGCAGAGAGAAGAGAATTTGCTTAAGAAATTCGGTAAAGGAAAAGTGAATGAATGAATGGCCTCTCTTTTCCTTTTATAGCCAAATTACTAGGCTAGAGTCCCTTACTTGGCCACCACTCTTCTTTATTTGATAGCTTTATCTCTTTAATTTAAAATAATTGAAGAAATATCCTTTATTACCTCTTATCTCTTAATAAAAATAGTACTAATAATAATCCTCTTTTATCTCTTCCTTATCTATCAAAATAAAAGAAATAAATCCATATTTATCCATCTATTATCTCTTCAAAAAAATAATCCAATTTAAATCCCTTATTTATCCCATTAATTGCCGAAATTTAAAGGGAATAAAACTCCCTTTTTCTAGAAGCCTTGCCGTCCACTCCTCTGCTTCTGGAAGCAAAAAATAAAACTCCTTTTATTTGCTTCCCAAGTGACTCGAACCCAGGCCCAACACCTTGCATGTGGCGCCATTTCTAGAGGCCCTAAGTGGCATCTCCAGGCCACTTTTTCAAGCCTATTTGTGTGCCAAATTTCACAAACTTTTTCTTTTAAGGCCACCTTGCCTTAATTTCCTCTTTTAAACTTTAAAACTCGACATTTCTAAGTCATTTCTAAGTTTCCAAAAAATTTTCGTTCGGCTCTGTAAACTTGACATTTCCTTACATTTCCAAGTTTCCAGAAATGTTCACTTCCCTCTTTTGAATCATTTCCATTCATTTCCGGGTTTCCAGAAATGTTCGAAATTTATTCCTAGTACATAAAACATGTCACTTCGTACAATTAAACCGAAAATGCATAGGCCCTTTCCAGGATGTTACAGTTCTACCCCCCTTAAAATAATTTCTTCCTCGAAATTACTTATTAACAGTCGTACAATCCTTCTCACCGCACTATGCTTACGCTGCGCACTCTGATCTTAATAGAACCATCATACTTTCTAGGCACAATCTCTAAGTTCACGTCCCCTAGAACTCATTTCTAACGTCGCGAGTTAATCTGATTAAAAAGTTTTATGCATTAGTACTTGTTTCACTTGATTACCCGCGAAGAAGTTTTATGAAAAGAGTTTTTAGAAGTGGTTCTTTCGTATTCATACATACACACAGTCTTTTCATTCACACATTCATCCATCAAACAATTATGAACTTCCGTTCATTCAGAGAAACGTTGTAGTTTTCATTGTTGTTGTTTTTCCACTACCCAGGGGTATTTTCGTAATTTTGTCCTACAGGGGTATTTTCGTAATTTTTTAAAAGAAAAAGTTCCTTGGTGATTTTGTCAAAAAGTATTTTGGAATTTTTAAATTCCCGGGGTATTGTGAAAAATTTTAAAATCCAGGGGTATTTCAGTAATTGTGAAACTCGGGGGTATTTTAGTAATAAACCAGGGTAACTTTGTAGAATCTACTAAATCAAGGATATTTTAAAAGTTGCAAAACTTTGAGGGTTCTTTTTGAGAATTGTACTTTCCAAAACAGTGGTGTTGCGAAAATTTTGGAAATCAGGGTCATTTTGGTAATTTTGTAAGTTAGGGGAAATTTTGAAATTTTCCAAAACCAAGGTATTTTTGATAGTTTGCAAATTAGGGTTTTTAAACACTTTTACAAAATAAGGAAATTTTGGAAAAACTGTTGGGTAGTTGAACATTTTATAAACCAAGGGCATTTTTGTAATTTTACCACTAGGGGTATTTTAGTAATTCTACAAATCGAAAATTTTTTTCGGAAAAATGTTGTAAAGAAAATAGTTCTCACAAATTAAAAAGAAATTTTAAGAGTTTTAAAACTAGGGTTTTTATGAAAATACGGCTAGTTCCCTTTCGGGTTTTAGTTAGGGTTTAGCCCATGAATAAGTCCTCTTGGTTAGGGTGAACCGAAGCTACGCACCAGGTAGGATTTGAGTGGAGAGGAGGTGAGTCACGCGGACTGTTTAAATACCAAGCTCCCACCGAATACCAATCCTAGACATGCGCACAATGGTTGCCACACCCTAACTCGGCGACTTAGACACAGGTTTGTTTAATTAGGCATTTAAGTCTTATGTAAATATTGGGGTAAACTAGTCCTAGGGTTCAAGTACTTATCATGCTAGTCTACGTTCCATTCCATCTCTACCCTTCTACAGATCATTTAATAAATCACACAAATGGATAGAAGTACTTACCTGGTGGACTGCGGGTCGGAGACTTAGGTGCCATGCCAGAAAAAC